>JAZKJV010010074.1:0-463232 GCA_037367405.1 Ottelia alismoides | reverse complement strand
TCTACTAGGTCCCCGTCTGCACTTTTCTTATATAATTTATTTATTACATTTGGCATTCATACCCATGTATTCCCCTTAGTTTTTGAACCTCTTCTAGACATCATTTATTTATTAATAAATTGCATGATATTCCTCATATAATTCTCTACATTTTGACATACCGTGGGTATTTTTGTGATTGATGGTTGATTAATAATTATTTGTTTAGTGAAAATTAGCAAATTTTACCCAAATTTGAGCTCTGAATATCATATTTGATTAACCGTTGCTCTAAAATCCTTGAAAAAATCATATATCGTAGAGATTATTTTGTTTAACATTGTGCCCAAAAATCTTTGCATTTGCATGCATAAATTGCTCTATAAAAATCATTTTGCATATTTCATTGTTTAATTTTTAATAGGTATTAAACCCCACATTTTCGAGGTTTAGGATTTTTCTGAGATCCATCACCTCGTGATAGATCTTAGATAATTTTATCTTTGAAAAAAAGTAGGTTTAATATTTATTATAATTAAAAATTGAAAATCATTCTGTTGGCATTTAAAAATTCATAAAAAAATTCATATTGCATCCAAAATTCCAAAAAAATTACAGTGCATTCATTTCATCATCATTTACATTTGGCCAAGTTTTGTATTTTTCGGACAGCGTTTGATTGAATTTTTACATTTTTAGTCCCTAAAATAGGCTGAATTTGCATTTTGCATCCCTTTATTGCATTGAAAATTCCAAAAAAAGACCGCATTGAAAACCGAACACGAAATTGGATAGACATCTCTAGGTTGTTCCTTTGCCTCCTTGTGATCGACCTTGGGACTTGCCCAAGTAAAATAAACATAAAACCACGAGATTGAAATTGAATAATAATTTATGGTTATTTTCGTGACTGTTTCCGATCGCCGCCTACAACGAACGACACACATTTACTTTCACACTCGAAGATAAAAAAACAATCTTTTACACGTGCGTTTACGGACTCGTCAGATGGCGCCATTGCGGGGAGGCAAACGGCTTAGATTTTTGTTTTGAAAATTTTCGTTCGGTTTTCCGAATTCGGGTAATCTGACCCCCGAATTTTTCATTGTAAATCCCATAATTTTTCTTCCAGCATTTATTTTCTTATTTTATTTTTTTGAGTCACTCTCTGATATTCTCTCTCTTATTTTTCTTGCGAGGTACCCGGCACTCGTGGAGCGGTTTTTCAAGAAACCGACGCATCTTCACCGACATCCGAAGAGACCGTAATTAATTGGAAGATCGAGGTCGAGTCGTGAGAGAGCGTAGAGTCTAGGTTTTTAATTTCTGCAAATTTCAATTTCTGCTCATTTATAGCGGTGTCCGATTGGACTCTCGCGTGTGTAAAAAGACCTCGAACTCTATTTGTGTGTGTCGTGGCCTGTTTCACTCTCCGGCGAGGGTGGGGTCCGACTTGAGTGGCGATTAGGATAGACCTGCACATACGGCTCTCAGAGCATTTTTATATTTTTGATTGTGCTCGTAGGATCTTAAGCCACACTTCACATTAATCAAGACACACATAGATCGTTCAACTTAGCCAAATTTAACTCAATTCTTCCCCGCTAATAGAACTTTCTGCTTAGGTGCGGTTTTTCATCGGCTTGCATGCATTTAGAGTAATTTTTCAATTCTGTCTAGCATCCCACGTGGAGATTGCGAGGATTCACTGTAAGTCTTCTAACTGAGCATTCATCATAGTTTTCCGTATGCATCGGCTTTTCCCGAATTCCTCCCTCTTGTTTTATCACATAAATATAAAGGAAATGAGACTGGACGGTAGACGTGTATTTGTGCTCATTTAAATTTTTCAGTGATCACCTAATTAAAATTGGGACTGCTAACTATAGCCGATCTTAATAACCCATAAAATACAAGAATTTCTGCAGGAGAGCAACCCCGACCTTGGATGTTTATATTTTTGTGAGCGAGAGACGACACTTAAGGCTAGAGCCCGAATCCTAAATCTCAGCTCGCTAAATTTTTGCCAAGATTGATTTATCACCAACTAAAATCGAAAAGATAATAGCCGAGCTCTTACGGCTTCATTGTGTGCGTTGGTGAACCCGGGGTTTGAATTGTGTTTGCATTGGTGTGCGTGAACCGATTTCAAGATCAATAGCCGTACATTTGATTCCTCTTGACTATCCCGTGCAATCATCTCTCCTCTTTTCTTGATAATGGAACTTTTGTCCAAAAACTCCTTGCAGACCCATCTCCTCATTCCTTTCAGCTCTTTCAAAAAATAGCCGAACGTTTATCCGAGAATCCATCCGAGCTATACTATGAAAATAAATTTGTATCGGTTAGACCCAAAACACCTCCTCCCCAACCACCAAAAAAACCATCTCCCTCTGCAAATCCGACCTGTTTCATGAATAACAACCCTTTGTATTCAGAGCAGACAAACCAACAAATGATTGAGGGCTCTACTTCTTCATTTATCAATCCTCTTTACGTTGATCATACAATTCATCCTTTCATATTCAGTAAATGTCAATCCATCATTTATGGGAAATTATAACCACATGATCCAATGGAACACTTCTTCACCTCTTCCATCGACCCTCCCTTTAAACACCAATGAACAATATTATCTTGGATTGAACATAACAGCCCCCTCTTCACTCATACAGAGGATTGAACCGACCACATAGGAACACATCAACCCTATATATTGACTCCACAATATCAAGGTTCGACCACTTAAAGGATTGAACTCTCCTCGGACCTACTCCACACCCCTAGGCCATATGAGCAACCACCTTCCATGATTATTGAGGAGGTACACTCAGAAAACGAAGATCATATGTCGGACATTCCAAGAAATTCTCCTCTCAACACAAAATGAGAAAATGGAAGATGAAATTATCGAACACAGACCGACTGCGCCCATGATTGATCATGAATTGGATTTTGAGGATGATATTTCGATGATAAAAACAAGATTCGAATTGATGGAAGATAGATTTCAAAATTCACCGATCGAGTAATCACATTCTATGGTGGCTCGGACATTAAAATAAATAAGGAAAGGTTTGGATCTGAGTTTGAAAATTTTGAGGATATTTAGGAACCTAGGGACGATTCTGACAATATCACTTCCGCATATTCTTCCCCTAGAGATGACTATGCCACTGACTATCACTCCAAACACCTGAAACCCCTGTTCATCTGAGGAACACACCATACCCCCACACCACCCAGAAAATTCCAAAAAATGGAAACATTTGAAAATCACAAAAAAATTGAAACTGAAGACGATCTGAGAAATTTGGATCCGACTGTACGGAAGCACTAGGAAAGAAATTGATTTTTGAACTTCCCTGTCTACAGGCCATTGAACACTTCCCCGACCTTAAAAGATCTTTAACGGAAAATTAACTATGAAAAAGTCGGGCAGGATTAGAACCAAGACTGAGAGACATATATTCTTAATGGCCTCCTCCTTGGTGTTGAGGAGAAAAACCAAGATCCGCATAGTGAAGCGGTTGCTCAGATTTGATTTTGAAATCAAAGATACAATTTTCACCCATGCTCGGATTGATGACGATTCACCGATTAATATCCTCCCGACCTCTGTATTCTATGAACTCAAACTCGAACCGATTCGGAAGATACGAGAGATTGTTCAATTAGCGGACCGATCTATAAAACGGCCGAGAGGAATCATTTCTGTCATCATGAAATTCCAAGGTGCTCGGCTCAAAGTAGAATTCACAATCATTGATATTGAGCATCAAGGAGAATTCACCCAATCTCCAATCATTCTCGGAAAGCCATTCTTGGCATTGGCCAAGGCGAGTATTGATTGTGAGACTCGGGAAATCAATTTCACAGCATTGGAAGCACTTAGATCTGAACATATCTTTGAGTAACCACGATCTTCTGAGGCAACCCACGAAGTCCCGACAACCGTAACCATGAAACGGTAGAAGAGCCCTACCCCGCGACCACACCTGAGATAGCGGTTGTAGATGAGACTATTGGTTTAGAAAATCTCCCCCCTGCTCCATTCCCAACCGCTCTCACCATGGGGAATCATGTATATGAATCATATGATCCGGAGACTTATGCATGGGCACACCTGGGTCGACCTACTCTGACTTACATGGATTACATTAACTCGACACAGGAATGCTCCAACATCGAATCAATTGAGAAAGAACATGCAGAGACTCTCCCCAGTATTTCAATTCCCACGGATCTCAAAATAGACAAATCTTTCTACTACGATCCAGAGACATATGCATGGTCACCCTTGGAGCAACATTCTCTGAATATGTTGACCGAATCATCCCAAATCGAGAGTGCTCAAACATTCGAGAGACTAAGAACAAGCACACAGACAAAGCACCGACCAAGGAGAATTCCAATGGCTATTCATCCGGATACTCAAGTGAACCGACACCTTCACGACGAAATAAAAAGAGAGTCACCTTTGACCTTTCAGAAGAGGAATCAGCTGATGATCCCTCATCAGGTCCGGAAAAGATGGTCTACATGAGTGAAGTCTATTCGGCAGCCCTAAAGCCATATCTTCATAAGGATCCAAAATTCAATTCTCGTTGGACAACTCCTGTTCCTAACTACTACCCATCCAAAGCTGATGCTCCTGCACTCTTCAAGTACACTGGATTTATTTCATATGAGCTGACTGAGACCGGTGCTTCTAAATATTCATCTGAGGACAAACCGATTGACCCCAAGAAGGAACGAAGTCTGAGGAAACAACTGAAGAAACAAAAAGACCAGAATACTTGGAGTATGTCCACTTTCAAATACTACTCCTCTAAGGATAACTCTGATGATGGATATCTTTCATCTAACTCAAACACTTCATCTATTATCCATCATGATTTGTCTGAGGACGACTCTGATCATAGTTGGGAATCTTATGCTTCATCTCCAACTCATCACTACGATCTCCCACCACAGGCTCACAAAAAGATCAGCCGAAAACCGCCTTAATCATCGGCTACCCACCCTCCCTCCGACCACATCGGTTCTCTTGTACAGCTTCTTCTCTACTTAGGCCAAGGCCTAAGTATAGGGGGGACTGATGCCATTTGTATATACCATTTCTCTTGTCACACTCCTTCTCCCGATCACTCCATCCTTCTCTTACACTTAGGCTGACTAGAGCCTAAGTATAGGGGGAACCGACATCCACCTGTATATACTCTCCTCATTTCCTGACCGCTTTTCTTTTCATTTTTTCCACTCCCTTACGCTTAGCCCGAGCTATGTCTTCCGCTTCTTGTGCTCTGAGGACACAGCACTCGCTAAGTATAGGGGGTCTGTATATATACTTTGTATATATTTTACCCATATCTCGTACTTTCGCGTAAGTCTATATGTATTTATGGGTTGGGTACTAACTTGAAAAAAAAACAAACAAGCACTCAAAAAGAAAGAAGAGGTTTTCCTACTAACACTAACCGTGCCCAATTTTTTTGAAAAAAAAGAAAAAAAAAGAAGGCTTCTTATTCCATTTTCTGCATAAAAAAAATCCCTTGCATAAAATGTCAAAAAAATTCAAAAAAAAGTGTCTGCATTTCACACACCTGCACTTCAACATCACATCTGTGAAAAGTCATTGGGTTCTGAACCGAGTTATGAGTAGGAAACCGAGAGTGTTCTGGACTTGACCTTAATCCACCTAATTTTCAGAAGAACTTCACCGAGAAATAGGATTTTAAGAACTTCAGGTCTGTTGACTTAAATCTTTAAGTTCCACATGACAATGTGCAGCGTTTGACTCTTAATGTCTAACCTGGTCTGTTCATTCTGGGTACAACTCTGGAATAGGGAATTAATTTGTACTCTCGCACCATGCACTTAGCTCAACCCAGACAGGATGTTGGAAGACTGTGTGAATCTCTTTTCTGGTAGCGTGGAAATCTAAAGACCGGAGTACGGGTTGAAATAAAGCTTCGGAAAAGGGATGGACGACTGGGCACAATTTTTTCTAAGACCCCCAAAAATGTACGGAACAAAAAGATTCTATATCCGTAGGGGCACAACAAGATCCAAGCAGAACCACCAAAAATTCCAAATACAAAGAATCATTCTACCAAATAAAAATCCGACCAAAAAGGACCAAGCTTCAAGAACCTGCAGATCTTGGTGGAGAATCGGCTACACTGGCCATCTTCACAAGGAGAGGTGACTACACTGGCCACCCTCCAGTTCTTTTCTTCCTTCTTCTAACTTCTCCCTCGTTCGATTGTGAACACAGCGCGACAGACCTTAGAAGGAAATACCTGACTCCCCGAGGACGAGTTACTGGAGAGGAGAGGAGCATGGTAGTTCGGCATTCTAGATGGGAAGAGCTAAAACCCTTCACACACTTGAGTTGGTTATTCAATATTCATAGGGTATACTTTGGGAAGAAGATTGATCTAAGATGACTTCTGAGCCGAAACTGTGACAATGATGTGTAGAACTTGAGGGCTGTTGATTTTAAAATTCTAAGTCTCACAGAAGTTCTGACACATTATTAATCCAAAGGTCAAGTTTAGTTTCACTTTCACCTTCTGTTCATGGTCTTGGTATGGAACTCAATCTCATTTCACCTCATGGCATTTCTTTTTGATGCTCAGGGACGAGCATGGTTTAAGTATAGGGGATGATGAATCGTGGATTCACCACTCTAAGTCTCATTAATTAAGCTCAAGTCCCTCAAAATCAACTGCATTTCTGCATTTATTTCGCATAATTAGCATTTATGCATGATTTCATAAGAATTGCATTTTAGCAGTAATTTCTGCATAAAATAAGAAGCCAAAATCCAAGCCAAAAATGACCTGTAAATAGCCTAACTTCCCCTATTTTTAACTCCTCCATGCTAACTCCGAGCGCCACAAACCCACCTCAACTGTGTACATATCACTAACAAGAATAAATGAAAATACGAAAAAATCACTAACCCTGTTAAGTGGGACCAAAAACCCAAACCCTAGTTTCAGGATTTTCGGACTAAAAGCCACATATCTTCCCCATCCAGTGTCCAATTTGATCCTACTCACTTTTGAACTAATGTACATTCAATTACCTTCAAAACAAGACCAAGTTCAAGTGAATCGAAGCTCGTATGTGAAAGTTGGGTTTTGGGCCTCTTTTGTACATTGTATATTTTCGCGGTTTTTGACCTTATATTTTTATGTATATATTTTCTTTATCAATAAAAATCCAAAAAATTAGAATTAAGTGTCTTTTATTTATCTTTGAATTTTTACATATTTTTCCGGATTTTTATCGTGTTTAAAAATGACAAAAAAAATAGAAAACCAAAAATCAAGGTATTCTATGTACATGGGATACCCCAAAAATTCACTTTTTACATTTGACCGATTTAGGCTTTGATGTCTTTAAAGTTGTAGATCTCATCGAGACGAGCATTTTTCGTGAAGGAACTTTTTCGATCCGAGGTCATTTTCTATTTTTATCGATTTTACAAATCTTTTATTTTGGATTTTTCTGGAGCTGACACGTGGTAGCCCCAGAGCCGCCACGTGCCAGTGATTTTTGGGCTTTTTAAATTTTCGTTTTTATAAATAAAATAATAAAAAAAGCGCCCGCATGTGCGACGCACGTGCCCCCAGGCACGTGCTCCGCACGTGCCGCTCCCCACTCTTTGACCTCCCCAGCCACATGTCACGATCTGGGCCGTCCGATCTCGGCCGATCGGACGACCCTTGGCCTTCTTCCCCATGCGTCACCCCCTTCCACAACAAACTCCCCCGAATCCTCCGCCTTCTTCCGCAATCGCCATGCCGCCCTTTCCTCGCAACCTCCCTCAACGGCCACCCCCCCCCCCCCCCCCGAGTCCTCCTCCGTTATCCTCGCCGATCTCGCCAACTACCACCGGTCGCCGACCCCTCTCGTGGCCTATTTAAGAGCCCTCGCCAACCCCCGACCCCCATTATCCGCCGATGGAGCTTCAAGAGGTTCGGGTGGTGACAGCCCGGACCCTCCTCGACTTCGACGAGATCCGGCCGCCTCCCCCACGGCCGTCGCAGCGCCGCATCGGCCTAGTTGCTCAGCTCTGCCTCCTGCGTCGAGCCCCCACGTCTTCTTCTACGACAATCAACTACGACTCCGCCATCCCCCTGCGCTACTTCTCCGCCTTCAACAGGCTTCTTCTCCGACGACTTCACCGCCTCAACGCTGCACGCGCTTCGACCGAACTCCGTCGGGCCCCCTTCTCCAGCTACTCAGTCATCGACCATCGCCAGCGACTCCGTATTCACCGACCCGTCATCAACAACAGCCACCAGTGCCAGTGCTAGGAGCTCCTCCGCCTCGGCCTTGTGTCGGCCACAGCGACGCCATCGCCTTCTCCTCTGCCTCGCCGCCCGACAACAACGCCACCAACATCAGCCACCGCTGGGCCCCCGCCACTCCGCCTTCGACCGCCGGGCGTTGGACTTGAGGTCCCCCGTACGTGCTTCGCACGTGCGTGGGAAACTTCGTCAGCACACAACATCCCAGGGGGTCACGTGCTCCGCACGTGCCCCTTGGGTAAATTGCAGAAGAACCCCCGATCCTCCTTCCATATCACGCGCCAGTCCACCTACTAGAGGGCACGTGCTACGCACGTTCCCCTCTGGAATAATTGCAGGATCGCCCCCACAAATTTCGGTAATTACTACTAGGTCCCCGTCTGCACTTTTCTTATATAATTTATTTATTACATTTGCATTCATACCCCTGTATTCCCCTTAGTTTTTGAACCTCTTCTAGACATCATTTTATTTATTAAAAAATTGCATGAAGTTCCTCATATAATTCTCTACATTTTGACATACCGTGGGTATTTTTTTGATTGATGGTTGATTAATAATTATTTGTTTAGTGAAAATTAGCAAATTTTACCCAATTTAAGCTCTGAAATTCATAGTTGATTAACCGTTGCTCTAAAAATCCTCGAAAAAATCATACATCGTAGAGATTTATTTGTTTAACATTATGCCCAAAAATCTTTGCATTTGCATGCATAAGTTGCTCTATAAAAATCATTTTGCATATTTCATTGTTTAATTTTTAATAGGTATTAAACCCACATTTTCGAGGTTTAGGATTTTACTGAGATCCATCACCTCGTGATAGATCTTAGATAATTTTTATCTCTTGAAAAAAAGTAGGTTTAATATTTATTATAATTAAAAATTGAAAATCATTCTGTTGGCATTTAAAAATTCATAAAAAAATTCATATTGCATCCAAAATTCCAAAAAATTACAGTGCATTCATTTCATCATCATTTACATTGTGGCCAAGTTCGTATTTTTCGGACATCGTTGGTTGAAGTTTACATTTTAGTCCCTAAAATAGGCCGAATTTGCATTTTGCATCCCTTTATTGCATTGAAAATTCCAAAAAAAAGATCGCCTTGAAAACCGAACACGAAATTGGATAGACATATCTCTAGGTTGTTTCTTCGCCTCCTTGTGATCGACCTTGGGACTTGCTCAAGTAAAATAAACATAAAACCACGAGATTGAAATTGAATAACAATTTGTGGTTATTTTCTTGACTGTTTCCGATCGCCTCCTACAACGAACGACACACATTTACTTTCACACTCGAAGATAAAAAAACAATCTTTTACACGTGCGTTTACGGACTCGTCACCGATTTTGATGCAAAATTGACCCACGAATTATTATATGTCAGATGTGTTACATATATACAACGTAAAGTAGATAAGCTTGGTTTGCGACCTTCCATTTATGGCGAACTTTGTACGTCGTTTATGTTTCATGTAGATATCAAGTTGTTTTAATATCGTCGTATACACACGCACATTTCATTTATGGACCATGTATATGTCCTACCTAGATTTTTTGCAGTAGGAATTACTGATAACACTAATGTAGACTTTAAATACACAATCTGTCAAAAGATAATAAAGGTGTCATTTTATAAATTCCAATAAGTTAACTATCGTACTGCCGGATATTCCTACGAAATGTTAAGGTAGATAAATTTAATATAAATATCGATACATTTATAAATCACCCAACATTAGAAAAGGCAACCGTATCCCGACAACTTGAATGAGTCATTACCCTCGGGATATTGAAATGAAAGTCAACACTTATTCCTCTTCCATGGATTTTGTGTGGGGTTCAAAACAAGTCATGCGTTCATGACTATGCAAATCGAGATATCGAGGGCTCGATGCAAATTTCAGAGAATCATTGGAACTAATAAACGACTAAACCAAAACCAATCATGATCATCATCTATAGCCTTTATCCTATTAATCCACACGTCAACGTAGGTTGAAACAAATTTGCAATTCTCTTAATGGAAATAAACTCTCGCAAGCAGCACATGATTACTATTATCCAATTAAGAAATTTACATACAGATGTGATCCTATGTGTATATGTATATGCCTAATCCCGATCAAATAACTCACAATAATCCCCATGCGATTAAAAGATAAATGGCACAACCATAACTAGAATATGGTCGTCAAGTCTTAGGATGCAATGTTCCTACGGTTCACGCATACTCTTATCTTGAATCAGGTTATTACATAAACATATTATCCTACGAACCGATACATACATTTAGAAATCACGATTCAGATATGGCTTTTATTGATACATAAAATCCTATACTAATACATACATTTATAGATATATTTCGTATGTGATCGTTGTTCATAAGAAATTCTAAAACCGATACAAACCTCAATTCCGAAATAAGCACCTCCAAACTTTGTTCGCACAGTCTCGACTTCATCTGCGTCGTTAATCTGATTTTAGGGTTTGAGAATATGATAACAAGCACACCCAAAGATCTGAAGGAAGCTGTAGGTAGAAGTATGTCCCAACAGTACAATGTTAGGAGATTGACCCTTTAAAAATTGTGAGGATTGAGTATTAATAAGAAAAATAGCAGTTTTTAAGGCTATAGACCAAATTCTGAGAGCAACAACAACATAATGATGGAGATGAACTCAAATAGCCTCACCCAAATGTCCATTTGTTTAATTACCAAAACCGAATTCGATGAACAACGTCTTCAAATTCTAACCGAGAGAGCTTTTGATATTATTCTCCTCCCCAATCACTATGCAAAGATTTTATCTTCTTATTGAACTGAGTCTGAACATAATCAGAGAGAATTAATATGGAGAAGACATCTGATTTGTTTTTTATAGGAAGAATCCAAACAAACTTGTTATAGTTATCAAGAAAAGTAATGACATGGCAAATTGTAAGCACGGACAGGAGACATCAATACATCTGAAAATATATCTAAAGGTTTGCTGCTAAAAGTATCAGTTCTTTACAAATGATGCTTGTGTGTTTTAACTTCTATACAAGAAACACATATCAAGGATTTATTCATGTCACCAGTAATAGTAAGTGGCTTTTTCCTTGAGAATATTTGCTCCTTAACAACGTAGTCGTTGGCTTGAAACAAAAATAAGTAGTTATCCTTCGTGAACTTTGGATGGATAGAAGTTTCTTTTTAATTTTGAAAAATGTGAAGAATGATTCTTAAATGAAAGATATGATCACCAATATAGTAGTTGATGCACCTTCATCATTGCCAAACTTTAACAATACCATAGAAATCTACAACAATGTCCAGATTAGCAAGACAATTGGTGACATGATGTGTGGGTCTAGATTATGCATACCATCCTTGTTGAGTTGGAGATTTATATGAGTTGGAGACAATTTGTACCATCATTTCCCTTTAATGATTATATATGGATTTTCTTAAGTTCTATAGATAGAAAATGGGCCATGTTGATTGGCGAGAGGAGCAGTTACTTCAAGCAAAATATAGAACACATGTTTTTTTATCTTGTACATATTACATGGGTCATTTGGAACATAATTCTATATTGAAATTATATCTGAAGTTTTTCTTTCTGAAGAGAATAGATTTACTGTATGGTTCTAATACTTGAAGAAGAATATTTGGTATTTTTAGAGGTCTTTAATCTAGTTCTGATAATTGGGTATTTCAGCAAAACTGAACAAGATCTATCAATCCCAATGACCAACCTCTATGGTCATAGATCACATCTGCAAAATTATAATTAAGCAATGCTAGCACCTACATAACATTGGATTGTTGCCTTTTTGTATTAGAGGTAGGGACATTTGGACTGGTAGATCTTGTGCTCCGTGGCCCTTATTTCCATGTTCATGTCAGTTGGAAAAATAGTTTGAGGAAGTCTGGATGAATTTGTTTGCATGCTGTTTTTTTTCTTTTACCATATTATTTACAGGTATAATTTCCCTTTATTGATTATATATGGATTTTCTTAGATTTCATAGATCGAAAATGGGTCATGTTGTTTGCTAAGAGGAGCAGTAAGTTCAAGCAAAATACAGAGCACGTGTTTTTTTATCTTGTACAGAACACATGGATCATTTGGAACATAAATATGTATTGCAATTATTTCTGGAGCTGTTCAATCTGAAGAGAATAGATTTACTGTGTGGTTCTAATACTTTGAGAAGAAAACTTGATATATTGTCATATTTTAGAGGCGGTTGTACATGTTCTGATATTTGGTTATATTATCATTTTTTTATGTTTGCTGTTTACTACGAGCCTTCGTGAAAGCGATTTATAAATTCGATATGCAATGCAACATAACACGCCATTAATTTTGAGAAACTGTTTCTTGACAAGTTCAAGAGACAAGTCTGCGTGGAGAGGAAATGGCGAGAGAGTTATGGACGAAACATCTGAGGTCCCAATAACAGGCATGACACACATTACACAATGGAATTCTGCATTGGACACGATTTTCATAGATGCTATGTTAGAACATGAGATATCGTGGGCTGGAAGCACCTTCACAGTCCCCGGATGGCACTTGATTGTGCGGAGGTTCAACGAAGTAAGCTGCCTTAGTTATACGAAGCTACAATTGCAACATTGATGGAAAACTTAAAGAAGGACAATGACTCATATCCTCTCCTCCGCAACAGGTCCGCCTGGGGATGGGATAGCATCTACAAAAGGTTGTTTCCTCCATCATAGGATCTTGGTTCGAGGTAATCTTTCATTTACAAGTTCTATCTTGACATTTTCATACATCCTACTCTGGTAAAAGTATGTAAATTAGCATGTAGATCGATTTCGCAAATATCGCAATAAGCCCTTCTTGTACTTTGGAGATATTTAGAGGTTTTTGTCAAAGTACATCGCTAAAGGAGTGCATGCAACCTCTCGATTGGTTAGGGACAAGCAACCAATGGGGACATCTAGTTCACGACCACCTGCGAGCCAAAGGAAGCTCAGTTTCAATGAGCATCTTGATGAATGTATGCCAGAACCACTAGAGGATGCGAATGATTGTGACAAGATGACTCGTACACCTTCATCTCGAAAGCGAAATGTAGGTGAGATGTATAAGCAACAAAAATCAAAGAGTGGAGGGATGATGAATGTAGCGAGCCAGGAGTTGCTAGAGAAGTTTTTGCATACGCTGCCTAAAAAAATTGCTAAGGTAAGACATGATCCTGATGAGTTGGCAAATGCAGTATGTAAGGAAATAAGTGCCATGTGGCCGGACCTTGATATCGATCTGTTTGAAAGGATTGCTGATAAGTTAGCTATAATGAGTGGCAGAAATGTTTTCTACCATGTTAAAAGCGACCCAGATAAGTTGAATGCATGGATCGAAAGGACTATTCGATCTTGACGAATCACATCCCAATTACTTTTGAGCTAGTTTACATAGCATTGTGTAGAAAGCGCTAATAACCATTTAGAACATTTAATTACCTAGGACCATTTCATGACACTATTGCGTAAACGTTATTGCATTCTAGTCGGTTTGTGCAACATGTTTTACTTGCAGGATGTGGATGTGGGCATATCATTAGAATATGCTTTGTGCTACTATGTAGCAGCATTTCTGTACTCCAAAACATGTTCTCGCTAACTTGTGTTCTCATGTAGGAAATAATTTTCATTGGAAATTAGGATATATGTGCCATTATTCCGCATATAGCAGGTTGGTTTAGTTAATCTTTTTTTCTTGCAGGATGTGACCATATGATGAGCTCTAGTTGTCATTTTCTATTGATTTATGATATATGTGCATTATATTGTGTGTAGCATTAACGTTGTTATCATCAAACATTCTTTTTTATATTTACTTCTTCATGGGGATCTAATAATGTTTTATTCTTGCTAGCTTGAATGGTTGTCGATTGCGCTACAGTAAAAACTATAGTCATCAAATTGTGTAAGATAATACATGATTGGCTTAAGTCCTTTGATAAGGATGGCATTGTGTTTCTATATTCCATTTGAGCATGTTAGGGATCATGTCTTCATCGCCTGTGTGGGAGTAGTATGTGTTATGGCGATAGAGGAGTAGGAGTTAGCAGACATACAAATCCCTCATCCTTTTCATACAAGGCCTCTTAGTGGTCAAGATTGGGTTAATGAGATGTTGGTCGATCATGATGTTCGAGCTTTTCAAAATTTCTGAATGATATCGTCCATGCCGAGAAGATTTGTTCGTATCTTTTTAGAACATGGATTAACATAGACATGGCATATGGATGTGGACGATCAGGTAGGGGTGTCTATCGAGTTCAACGAGCCGAGTTGGCCTCAACTCGGACTCGAACTCGATAAGAAACCTAAGCTTGAACTCGGACTCGATAAGGATCGAGCCCTGGATCACCAACTCGAACTCGAACTCGTCGAGTTCAAGTTCTCACGAGCTTCTTATCGAGCCACGAGTTTCTGAGTTGGCTCACGAGCCTCAAAATGAGCTGGCTCACGAGCCTCTTATCGAGTCGTGAGTTTCTGAGCTGGCTCATGAGCCTCAAAATGAGCAGGCTCATGAACCTCTTAATGAGTCATTGTTCCATTTTATACATTAAATTATGCAAATGAAATTTGTAATTTTTGATTTTTTATACTCTTTTGTGTAGCTTTTTGGGCAAGAAAAATGTTAAACTCTAGTTTAATCAAACTCTGTTGTGAATTGCGGAAGCGAACACACACAAACACGATCAAACAAGCAAGAACGCAAACACACGGATTTACAAGGTTCACCCGTAACTGGGCTACGTCCTTGGGCGGCGGCGATCGGTTTCACTATGTGGAGAAAAGAATGAATACAGAGGATACATAAAACCCTAACCCTAAGGAGTTTATATATAGCACTCCCATACAGACGGATCCCTAAAAATAGAAGGATCCAAATACCCGAATACAAATAGAACCGCTCCATAAAATTTTCGCCGGGGGCGCTGCCCCCACACCCCCGCAGGGGGGGGGGGGCGCACCTGCTCCCCCCTAGACCCCCCCCACAGGCTCGCTGACCGGGCAGCGAGACCCCCGTCTTGTTGGGGTATGGTACGGCAGGGGGATGCATATGCAGTCCTTCAACCTGGGTCAGATGGTTAGGATTCAAGGCATATCAACAAACTCAATGTGGAAGTTTTGGTATATATGTTTTTAATTTTTTATTAAGAGAGAAAACGAGTTATTGAGTTGATTTTCCGAGTTGAACAATGCCCAACTCGAACGACTCGATAAGCTAACGAGCCATAAAACCCAACTCGGGCTCGGGCTCGTTAAGATTTCGAGTCCGGCTCATGAGCCCTTAATGAGCCGAGCCTGAGTTGAGCTCATCGAGTTCGAGCTTTCCTGACAGCCCTACGAGCAGGTTTGTGTCTTCCTATATGTATTCACCAATGGTCATTCCAATAGAATCATCCAAGAGTCCTTTCAGCATAGTGTCGAGACTATATCACACCGCAATAAAAAAGTTCTCGTGAAGATATTGACATTGGAGGAGGAATATATACCATTAGCTCTGCTTGTGACTCCCGAGAAAATCACTTCGAACGCCCGATGCTACTCTTACTTGAAAGTAAATTGCCGAACTAATACACTTTTGCTTTTACTAACCTACCACTTCTCTCATTTTCCCATCAATGTCACATGGAGTAATAGGAGCTATTGATGGGACATACATTCCGGCTCATATGATCCAGAAGAAGATGGAGCATATCAATGCATGAAACTATTTCATGCACATAATGTTATGGATGTTGTTGACATCAATCGATGCTTTACCTATGTCCTTACCGATTGTGAGGTTCGTGTGCATATATGACTTCTCTTTGTGATTCAATCGAGAGAGGCACTTTTGTTGTCCTTGAGGGCTAAAAATTTAGTAGATTGTGGTTACACAAATACAGACACATTTGTCACTCCGTATAGAGGTGTCCTATAACATTTTCCTGCTTGGCGGGCACATGGTTGTCTGTATGAAAATCATAAGGACTTATTTAACCATCGTTATGCTAGTTTGCGCAATGTAGTGGAGCACACCTTCGATGTGTGGAAGAATAGGTTCCACTGCTTGCGAGATATGCCATCGTACGCGTTCGACATACAAAGGGATGTTGTTATAGCCACCTACATCATTCACAACTTCATACAGCTTAACAGGGGAGATTCAATATCTGATGATGACGAAGAGGACATCTTACCTGAGAAGGTCGATGAAGACCAACATCATGTTGTTGTCACCATCCTTCGTGATGATATTTGATTGGTAGAGATCTTGCGAGATAGAATTGCTCAGGCAATGTGGAATAATAGACGAATGAGACAATCATAGTCTACATATTTCAATTCGTGCTTCCATTGTTAGTCTGTATCATAATGTCGGTGGCCATGTTTTAGTAGAAATGTTTGAACATAAAACTTGTCCTTCTCTCTTAGATGCAGCAACTTATGCTTTCTATACCGAAGTAATTGTCTGCTAAATCCTTCTGGTTTTCAAATTGTAGGATGTAAAGAATGGAGTCAACAGAAAGATACCGCTATGGATACCCATTGGTTATGAGGTATGAAGATGGCAACCAAGATCCAGTAAGATGACTCTTCTATGTGTGCTCAACGAATTGGTACAATTAGCAACATTCATATGTGCATGCACCAAGGACAATGGAAAATTAGCAGATGAATTTTTCTTTATTGCTCAACGATTGTGGGAAACAGAAGCTGAAAATAAGGAACTACGTCAAAAGGTTGAAACTGCCTTGAAATAGATACATGACAAGGATAACGTCAAAATCTAGCAATTGCAATGTTCCCATTTTGGTGTTGTTGGTGGTGCATGCGTAAAATAATATGGATGTTGCCTTCCCAATCATAAAAGTCTTTATTCTTTCAAGAATACAAAGAAGTATTATGCACTTGTATACAATATTCTAATCATAATATGTATCCATCTAATTTTTAAAATACATTTTTTGTTGTAAATAAATTGTATAGTGTATACTGTAAATTCTCCAAAAATATTCATACAAAATCATAGTCATTACTTAAAATAATATTTTCCAATTAATTATAACTCAATCATAACAACAATAACTACAATTAGTCATTACATCATCCCATGTGACATCCAACTCAAACCCAATCCCCTCTCTATCCAAACACATACTATTCAAATCAGGTTATCCATCTTACTCACCATCTCAAGGACGCATTTTCTCCATCCCGCCCCACCCTACCAACAAAATGGGACCTATGTGAAACAATGTTTATTTACATCCTACCTTGGTATTTACTCCGTCTTGTATCATTGTATGTATTCTTCCGTCGTTAATCCACTCCATAAACCTAACCATCCTTGTATTAATATGATCCTATCCAACATAACGAGATCTTCGGTGGAGATCCACTCCATCCCTCCCGTTCCTTAATAAACATAGGAAAAATCTTGTTATTAATGTTATTCTTGTATCAAATGCGTTACTCTCATAGTTGTTATAATTTGGGAAGAATGGATATCGAGATGCGACATCTAAAGCATGAGCTAGTGATGTTGCATTTCTTGCATGTGATATTCAATAGAAGTTGACAACTTCAAAACAAAAAAAGAAGGCATGTCTCATGTACATCATGTGACATACATGTCTCATTTTGCACATGCAATTTAAGAAACAATATTCATGGAATTAAGTTGGTTTGAACCGCATCTGCGGAATCATGTTATTCAGGAATATTACTTAGGAATTTACCTCCATGGTTGAGTTTTCTTGAGAAATAAGACTTAAAAGTATCTGTATCACGATGAAATTTTAAAACAAAAATAAGAGGATATATCTAAATTTCCTTTAGGATGATTAAATCATAGACATAAGAAGAAAGGCACGAGAAATTTAAAAAAAATCCTCGTTTTTTATTCTAAGTGCCAACTACTTGTAATACATATATTGATTTTAGAATCAAGATAATTTCGATGGTCAAAGGAATATCAACAAAATGTAAATCATGCAATGGCATTAGACCAACGTCAACGTGAGGACATGCATGCCCAAGTCGTGAGAAGGGCACGCTTCTTGTGTGACTAGTGACTCATGGCTGCATGTTGGTTCGGGCGTTCTATAGCTATTACCCTTCGACGGTGCAGATGGTTAAAGATGTAAGTTGAACTTTCCGTTGATCTGACACGATCACGTGGTATATGTAGGGACGTAAACGGATAGAGATATATCCATATCTGATCCGTCATTGTATCTGTTTATACAAATTTTGACATCCGTATATATTTTAAAACGGATATAAATATACATATCACTCTGATATCTGCAACATCTGCATCTTTATCTTTATCTGTATTTATGTTTTCATATTTAAATATAATTGTAGATTTATTTTTAACCATACATAACATAGTTCTATATAATCATTCACCATATTTTGTATAATTTTTACAATATAAGCATATTTAGTATATTTATATCACATGTTTTCTATCCAATTTATGTATATTTAAGCCAATCTGTAGAGTATTCTAATATTACATGTGTACACTCAATATCTATTAATTTTACATCCGCATTCATTTTTTAAGGATATCGTAACATAGTTTTAATATGAAATCAAAATATCCGTATTCACATTTGTATTCATATTTAAAAACAGATATGAAAACAGTAACAACTATATCTGTATCCGTCAGCCTGCCTGAGTATATGGCATTGGCACGAGAGAGGGGGGTGCGTAAGGATACCGATCGATGGTAATAAAAATGAAAAGAGAGAAGGACGGAGAAATGAGAAAGAAGAGGTGGAGTACATCTCTTTCAAGCGGCTCCCCTGCATTACAGCATGTGCTGTAATAGCAGATGATCCGCTCCCGGTACATGACATGGCAACAACTTTCCTCTATTCATTTCACCTCATTACCTCCCAAATAAAATTCACTCTTCAATAAAAAATTTTAAACGTTTAAAAAATCTCAAAATAGTGTATACCGTTGACTATCTATGTTTTGCAACACTTGCACGTATCACATAAAAGTAGAAGTAATTTACTTTATAGTTCTTTCCTTGTAAAATATATTACGTTTAATACAGTTGCATACCACTCATGGCATCATATTATGTGAAGCCCGTAGTTTCTAAGGGCCCGTTTGGTTGGGGGTGTGACCCGGGTCACACGGGGTCACCCACCCCCAACCCCCCCCCCCTCCCCCCCCCCCCCGCGACACCGCGTACATAGAGCTTTGGAAGGGTTCGATTGGTTTTGGAAAAGTTGCGAATGACCCCGCCCCTGGTGTCCTGTCGCATCAAATGTCAGAGGTCTTTATTGGGGTTGCCGTCCGTCTCCTTCCTTCTCCCCCAATTCGCGATGGTGTTCCCCCGCTCGTCTACACCGGGCCCTGTTCTCCAGCTTTTGCAGGTCTTGAAAGGCGTTGAAGTAGACAGGTCGAAGCTGTAACCCTCTTCCCCGTGATGCTGCGACCAAGCCCCTTCCCATTTCAACCGCACCTCCATCGATCAGTCCCGTCATCCCAACCTTTGCCGCCCGAAGATGGAGCAAGGAGCGTCAGACTGTGAATCTACAGCCCCCTCCGTGTCCCCTCTACCACTGAGGGGCGGGAGGCGAACAAGGCAGCAGGGGGCGGAGGACCCCTGCCACTATAAAATAGCAACAACACTCGTCTGGGCATTGGGGTTTGCAGGAGTTCCGTTTGAGCTGGTGGAGTTGCAGCCGGTGGTGGCAATACTCACACATCTCCTTTCCAGGTAACTGATCCAATCCCCCCTATTTTGCTTTTCTTCCGACATGTAATCTTGATGCCATGGAGGGTATAGCGCGTGTTCCTACTCCAGATCCATGTTCTTGCACTCCCGATGTGTTACTTGCATCTTATTCCTTCTATTGCTGTATTAGACGAGTATTGTTCAAAATGCCAACATGAGCGTTGTTGGGTTGGGTTGTATTAGACGAAATTTCTGACCAGTTGTCTTGCTATAAGCAAGTGTAATTGTTTCTAAAAACACATTTGCGGATCTGAGAATTAAGCATGTCTTTCTGTCAGATGCGATGGTTTCTGTCAATTAAGCTATAGAAAAAACGTTCTCCATTTGTGTTCTCAAGTTGGAAAAAAGACATTTGTCTAGTAATACTCATGATCCCTGTTGTCAGTTCGTTCTTGATGTACCCATGTAATTGAGGGAAGGTCACAAGTAGAAAGTAACTATGTTGTGCAGTAGAACGTTCTCCATTTTCTGAGGCTCCAGTAGGTCAGTGATGAACCTAGATATGTTTTGTTGATCTTGATGGTTGCCATACCTTGGGTGTTCGACATATGTCGATTTACCTACAAAGGCCATGAAGCTTTACCAAGGTGCTCTTCTACAGGTTATATAAAGGGAACGAGGGGAGATATAAGTTGATGGTGATGGAGGGAGCGAAGCCTCAACCACGATGTTGGTCAGGGGTGATATCATTCGCGAGGTAGACTGGAAATAAAGAAGGATGTTTTGAGGGTGAATTTGGTTTGGTTTTGTATGTAGACAGTAACTTAATGTAGAGGATAATGGAGAATCTAGCAAAGAAACAGAGGAAGGATGACAAACAGTTTCAGAGGGAAGAAGGAGATGAGGAAGGGGAAGAGGGTTTACGGCTCTATGAAGTGTTTATCTCCCATAACTTATTATAGCTCCAAGATTTGCGTCTTGTATTACTCCTGATCCCTGTTCTAAGATGCATCCCCGATTATTTACTTGCATCTTCTTCTAGCATATGTCGTATTATACGAGTGGTTTTCAGTTTGAATCATTGTGCGTTGTATTACACGAATGTTCTGACCTGTTTACATGGGTTGGGGTGGGTGTTCAGTGCTATATTATGTACTCTCTCACTGTTTAAGCAAATGAAGTTCATACCAGCAGGAGTGATGGTCTGTAAATGGGGGAGATTCCCCTCAGTTCTATATGAGAAAAAAACATTTGTGTTCCTGTCAAATAAGCTCGTTGTTGAACTAGCCATGTAATTGATGGTATGTCACAGGATGAGAGGAAGTTACAATTAGCTTTCGTTTTTTACAATACATGTTCAGGGAATTAACGTATGCAAAATGTTGGATACAGGTTGCGTTGGGAACTCATTTAACTAATTTTAAGTGACAAACATAGAACATGCAGGTGATATCGTTTGCTACATGTCCGCAGTTTCGTTCTGTCGATTTGGATGTTCAATGTCACTTATGCCTTCGCAAAATTAATAATTTACTTTAACGTTAAAGACAGAGTTGAACAGCTGCACGTTTGGATAGTTTCAAAAGCTTATTTGCCTATAATATCCCGATTGGTCCTACTGGTTTGTATTATGAAATGTTACACGTTTTCAATTGATTATTGATGTTCTGAACTTTATTTAAGCATTATGTCTATGAGACTTCCTTCCGAATCAAGAGAATGCACGGAGAGGGTCATCGACGAGAATGCACATTGGAATGCAGGGTTGGACAGGATATTTATAGACGCGATGCTAGAACATGAGTCTTGCTGGGCCGGAAGCACATTCACGGTACCGGGGTGGCAGATGATTCTGACACGGTTCAACCAAGTCAGTTGTGCCAAATATACGAAGGCACAACTACTGTATAGGTGGAAAAACTTGAAGAAGGACTACGCAGCTTACGTATACCTTCGCAACAAGTCAGGTTGGGGCTGGGACGGTATATACAACAGACCGATTCCCCCGTCGGACTCCGCTTGGTTTGAGGTAACCGCCATTCCCACCTATTCCATTAGTAACGTCAACATAGCTTCCGTTTTTCTCTCATACAAATTTTGTCAATTACAGCTCGCTGATAAGTACCGGAAATATCGAAACAAGCCCTTCCTCTACTTCGGAGACATACAACGATTTCTGTGCAAGGACATTGCAACAGGTGTGAACGCAATGTCGTCCAGACCCCCCAGGATCTGATCCCGTGTGATTTTGTGTTTGAGTTTATATATACGCACGTGTTTCCAATATTCTAAATTTGCCGCCTCCTATTGCCCATTGATTCCTATTTCCCCTTCCGTAGGCATGGCTACTCGGTCCTACAATCCGTTTGCGGATGTTGGAGACACAATCCTTGTAGCGTGTGTTGGGATAGTTGGAGCAATTGCAGTAGAGGAGTAGGAAGCGAATGCACGACGAATCCCCAGGCCACTTCACACACGGCCACTGACTGGGGGAGAATGGATAAGGGAGATGCTTGCAGGTCACGACGATCGTGCGTATCAAAATTTCCGCATGAAGCCTAATATGCTCAGACGATTTGCTAGGGTCCTTACAGAGCATGGTTTAGCACCGACAAGACACATGGATGTAGAGGAGCAGGTCTGCATATTCCTCTATGCATTCGCTAATGCACACTCAAACAGAGTGATCCAGGAGGCATTCCAACATAGCGCCGAGACGATATCGAGGCACATAAGAAATGTTCTTTCAACAATTCTAACCTTGGAAGGGGAGTACATAAGACTGGCACCCCCGGTGACGCCTGACGTAATCACTTCGAACCCACGCTACTTCCCATACTTTAAAGTAAGACCCTATATACGTTCTTGAAATATATTTGCGGTCGATGTACAGGACATAAATGACCGTGTATCCGCAGGGTGTTATAGGTGCCATTGACGGGACGTACATTCCAGCTCAGGTAGCTCCAGAGGAACAAGGAGCGTATCGATGCAGGAAGTTATTCACGGCTCAGAATGTTATGTCCGTTGTGGACTTCAACCTATGTTTTACCTATGTCATCACTGGGTGGGAGGGTTCCTGCGCTGATATGACGGTACTTAGAAATGCTGTGGAGACCGGTTCCTTTGTCGTCCCACAGGGATGCAAATATTTGGTTGACTGTGGTTACGCAAACACCGACACATTCCTGGCTCCGTATAGAGGTTCCCTTTATCATCTTCCTGCATGGAGGGCTCGCGGTTGCTTGTACGAAAATCACAAGGACCTCTACAACCATCGCCATGCGTGTCTCTGCAATGTTGTGGAGCGTACGTTTGGTGTTTGGAAGAAAAGATTTCGTTGCCTGCGTGATATGCCTGCATACCCTTTCAACATACAAAGAGATGTGGTTAGGGCTACCTGCATTATACACAACTTCATACAGCTAAATGGGGGAGATTCGGCATCCGACGATGACGAGGAGGAGGTATTGCCTCAGGAGCCCATTGAGGAGCACCATCGTGTTGTAGGCATATTGCGGGACGACATTAGGCGCGGACAGCTGTTGCGGGATAGAATTGCTACTGCAATGTGGAACAATAGAAGAGCTCCGCAGTCATAGTGCAGTTGTTAGTGTAGATGTTTGTACTGATGATGTCTAGTAAATTATCGTTTTCTACTATAATGTCTTGGATTATTACCTTCGCATTCCAATAAGATATATGTCTTCAATAGTACAAAGTAATTTGTTATTTGCGTCTCCGTTACATCTACGTCTCTAATTGTAGGTGCAAACAGATGGATACGGCAGCTGATAAATGCAGATGTGGCCATCCGTTGATTCTCAGGTACGAGGAGGGCTCCCTACATCCTTGTCGACGTCTATTCTACATATGTTCCACCGGCCGATGCGACACACGGATTAAGTACACGCGCGCTGCTCGGACACTGCAGAAAGTAGTGGATGAATTTTTCTTGATGGCTGACCGTCTTTGGGAACAAGAAAAATTAAACAGGGATCTTTCTACTACGATGGAGGCTTGCAGGAAGGAACTGGAGGAAAAAGAGCTAGAACTGAGTTTCATGTACTCTGAATTGGATGAGGAAAGCGGACGCACCTCCGCGATGAAGGAAACGATTGACACACTTCGACTTCAGTTGCACGATACAGGAATCTCCACCGTTGATGACGACGTTGTCGACAAACACGTCGTTGAATGATAGAAATTGTAATGCGGGGAAAAGAAAGGCTGACCAACAAATTGTAACCGTATCGTATGCAGGGAAACCCACCTGTTCAATAATTAAGCTCGTAGATGTCAAGCTTATCGTACTATCTAATACAATATATTGTAGGTTAAAATTTGCAAATAGGCCTCTACATGTGAATAATATCACACTCACAAAAATTCAAGATTTCTTCTTTTATTTGCAATGATATACAATCATAACCCAATCATAAAACACACACTCCAATCCATCAATACATCACATCCTGTCACATCCAACTCTAACCCAACCCTCTCCTTATCCAAACACCTACTATTACAACTGGGCTATCCACCCTACCAACCCACCCTAACAGGGTTGCCCCAACCCAACCCATACCCCTAACCAAACGCACCCTAAAATTCAGTTAGGAGCTGATATTCATATCATATGAATAATGTTGTATAGTACTCGTTGAACCCTTTCCGACAAGTCTAAGAACGTAGACATTTAAGTTCAGGAACTCCAGATACGGATGTTTGTGTTGGAATTAACATCCAACGATTGACTTATACATGTATATATTTGTAATTAGTTATACTGTCAACTTTAATTATGACCAATTATAAAGAAGTGATCAAATAAAGTTCAGGAATTCTTTTTGGGTATAAGTGTATTTTGGTTGCATGAGATTTAAATATGTAGAGACCTAAGGGATAATTTCAGATCTATGATGGGTAGGACTGAAAATTATCAAGGTAGTTTGAGAATGGGTCATGGTCCCCAAAGGAAACCACCCCAACGCACATCTCTTTTTGAATCCCCATCTCAAAAAGGGAATTTACGGATATCCCTCTTCGAAAAGTCGAGCTTTCTCGCCAGAGAGGGACACGGAGAGGTTAGGAAGATTAAAGGTTGGAGGTTTGGCTTCTCCTTTGGAAAATCTGACCCTTTTTGTTTAATGGTTGCCCTTCAATCTGATTAGTATATTCTACATGCGTTTCCTTCTCTTGTATGCTTTTGGTAGTTTCGTTTTATTGTTTCTATGGAAAAACATGGAAACTTTTATTCATTAAAAGAGCATGGCATGCATGGTTTTAAATGCAGTTCTAGATTGTACCCTTCTTATACATGTCATTCTCGTTCATATTATTGCACTTTCTTTTCATTCATATACCCTCTTATAATTTTCAGCATGTTGCCTTTATTGTCATCTTAAATACTTGATCAGTGTCTTTTATTAGTAGCTTTGATATTATGAGAATCTCATAATTACCTTGTTGACAAGTCTTTAGAATCCAACAATGGGTTATGGGCTCACAGTTTCCCATTAGGTATTTTTTGTTGTTAAAATTTAACGGTTTTGAATACAGGGATGATTTTTTACATATTTCGATATACATTTATTCAAAAAATAAGTCACCAAAGTGGCCAATGTTGTTGAAATTAATGTGTGATGAAATATAAACGGCTATACATTATTAATTTATATGGATGATATTTACCCAAAGGAAAATTGATATCCATTGGAAATTATGCATATGGTTTAGTATTAAATATGTGATGATTCTTTGGTTATCGTGCAAATATTAAATCCACCCAAAGGTAGATTTCTATTTGGTACGTTATTATCATCAATATTTATTACTATATAAGATATCGCTCACAAGTTATATTTTTGTCCAAAGATAAAACTATAATGGAGTTGTAGATATCTTGAGATGGGATTTTACCTGTATTCAATTTTTTTATTTGTAGTTGTATGAGCATTTATGTTATTTTTTTCAGATATGAATTCCTCCAATATAACTTCTATTATCAATTCAATTCTAATGTTAAATGGCTCCAATTTTAAGTCATGGCAGGAGAACTTATTGATAGTTCTCGGGGTCATGGATCTTGACCTTGCGATAAGGATTGACTCTCCTCCACCACTTACAGATAAGAATACCTCTGATGAAAAGAGGGATAAAGAAAAGTGGGAGAGATCAAATCGCATGTGCATGATGATAATGAAAAGAGCCATTACGAAAGCATTCAGGGGCACTATGTCTGAGAAAATAAGTACTGCTAAAGAATTCCTTTTTGATATTGAAAAATGATTTGCCAAGAATGAAAAGGCTGAAATTGGTACACTCTTGGCTAGTCTGATTTCAATGCGGTATAAGGGAAAAGGTAACATCAGAGAGTACATCATAGAGATGTCTCATCTTGCTTCTAAGTTAAAGGCACTCAAACTTGAACTCTCTGAGGACTTGTTGGTGCATTTGGTTCTGATATCTCATCCTCCTTCATTCAACCAGTTTAAGGTGAGCTATAACTATCAGAAACAGACTTAGTCTCTGAATGAGCTCATCTCATACTGCGTTCAGGAAGAGGAAAGGCTGAAGTAAGATAAGAATGAAAGTGCTCATCTTGCCTCCACATCTAAGGGAAAGGGCAAGAAAAGGAAGCAGGAAAAGGAAGATGCAGTCACAATACCTCATAAGAAACAACAAAATAAGGAGCCATCTGCTACGGGTTGTTTCTTTTGTGGAGCTGAAGGACACAGGAAGAAGCAGTGCACAAATTATCACGCTTGGCGTGCTGAGAAAGGTACGCTTAATAATTTGGTTTGTTCAGAAATTAATTTGACTTCGGTACTACAACACACTTGGTGGCTAGATTCTGGAGCTACTACTCATGTTAGTGTCTCCATGCAGGGCTGTCTGAGTTACCGAAAACCCAGTCAAGCTGAAAAGTACCCCTTTGTGGGGAATGGTGAATCAGTAGATGTCGAAGCAATAGGAAAATTCAGATTATTGCTGAAGAGTGGCTTTTACCTTGATTTAGATGGAACTTTTGTTGCTCCTTATTTTCGTAGAAATTAAATTTCAGTTTATCTTTTGGACAAAGCTGGTTATTCTATTTCCTTTGGTGATGGAAAACTTAATCTATTTCAAAATTCTATCCTCATTTGTTCTAGTTTCTTATTTGAATTTGATCGTCTTTATTGCTTAAATATTGTTGCCTCTTATAGTGAATCATTTCTTTCTACAACACGAGGTGTGAAAAGAAAATTTACAGATATAGATTCAACATCATTATGGCACAAACGATTAGGGCACATATCCAGGTCAAGGATAGAAAGACTTGTGTCAACTGAAATTCTAAGCTCATTAGATTTCACATATTTTGATGTATGCGTGAACTGTATAAAAGGAAAACAAACCAACAAAAGGAGATTTGAAGCCAATAGGTCATTAGACGTCTTAGAACATATACATACAGATATTTGTGGTCCATTCTCTACGGTTGCCTGGAATGGACAACAATATTTTATAACGTTCATAGATGATTTTTTCTAGATATGGCTACATATATCTCATTCATGAAAAATCTCAATCCTTGGATGTGTTCAAAAATTTTAAGGCTGAAGTTGAGAATCAACTCGGTAAAAAGATTAAAAGCGTTAGATCTGACCGTGGTGGTGAATACTATGAAAGATATGACGGTTCAGGTGAACAACGTCCAGTACCTTTTGCAAGATACCTCGAAGAATGCAGTATCGTCCCACAGTATACCATGCCAGGGTCACCGACCATGAATGGTGTAGCTGAAAGACAAAATAGAACACTTAAGGATATGGTGAGGAGCATGATTTGTCATTCTACCTTGCCAGAATCTCTTTGGATAGAATCACTCAAGACTACATCATATATCTTAAATAATGTTCCAACTAAGGCAATAAATAAAATCCCATATGAACTTTGGACAGGCAGGAAGCCCAGTCTAAATCATTTTCATGTTTGGGGATGTCCAGCTGAGGCAAGGCCTTACGAGCCAAATGAAAAGAAACTGGATGCAAGAACAATTAGTTGTTATTTTATTGGATACTCTGAAAGATCAAGGGAGTACAAATTTTATGATCCCACAATTAAGTCTATTTTTTAGTATAGTAATGCTAGATTTTTTGAGGATGTTGAGTTTCCGAGGGGAGATAAAGGTAAAGACTTTGTCTTTGAAGAGGAATATGTTGACATTCCCTTAGGTGTAGTTAGAATTGATAGGGATCACATTCTTATCATTTTTGATGACACAAATATTCAAGACAATGTTACCGAATCAACCCAAAATGAAATTATAGATGAACAAACATCAACACCTCATGAATCTTTATCATTAAGAAGATCTACTAGAGAGAGAAGAAGTGCAATATCAGGTGAGTATATTGTATTTCTCCAAGAACAAGATGTAGACATTGGTGTAATGGAAGATGATCCAATCACCTTTCATCAAGCCATGCAAAGTGTTAACCCTCTAAAGTGGATAGATGCCATGAATGAGGAAATTAAATCTATGAAGGATGACAATGTATGGAAACTTGTCCCATTACCTGAAGGTATGAAACCCATTGGTTGCAGATGGATATTAAAAATCAAGAGGGATTCAAAAGGTGATGTGGAAAGATACAAAGCCCGCCTTATTGCAAATTGATTTACACAAAAGGAAGGCATTGATTATAAAGAGACTTTCTCTCCAGTTTCTTCGAAAGACTCTTTCAGGATTATAATGGCATTAGTTGCATTCTTTAATCTAGAATTGCATTAGATGGATGTAAAGACAACATTTCTCAATGGTGACATTGATGAAACAATATATATGATGCAACCAGAAAACTTTGTGCTGGGAGACCCAAAGAATATGGTTTGCAATCCATCTATGGACTCAAACATGCTTCAAGACAATGGTATTTCAAATTTCATCATGTGATCATCTCTTTTGGTTTTGAGATGAATTTGACTGATGAATGCATATACCATAAATTTTGTGGGAGTAAACATATTTTCTTGATATTATATGTTGATGACATCTTTCTTGCTAGCAATGACATGAACCTTTTACAGGATACCAAGAAATTTCTTTCAAAGAATTTAGATATGAAAGATCTTGGTGATGCTTCTTTTGTTTTGGATATTGAGATATATCGGGATCGTTCTCAGCATATCCTTGGTTTATCTCAAAAGATTTATATTGAAAAGATTCTCAAAAGATATGACATGCAAGATTGTAGACCAGCTGATACCCATGTGGCTAAGGGAGACAAGTTCAGTTTAAATCAATGTCTTAAGAATGATTTTGAGAAAAGGGAGATGCAAAGAGTTCCTTATGCATCAGCAATTGGAAGTCTAATGTATGCGCAAGTTTGTACTCGTCCAAACTTGGCGTATATTACAAGCATGTTAGGCAGATATTTGAGCAATCCAAGACAGGATCATTGAAAAGCAGCTAAAAGGGTCCTGAGATATCTACAAAGAACAAAAGAATATATGCTCACATATAGGAGGTCGGACCAACTTGAGATCATTGGTTATAGTGACTCCGATTTTGCTGAATGTCAAGATAGTATGAAGTCTACATCATGCTACATCTATCTACTTGCTGGAGGTGCTATTTCTTGGAAGAGTGCTAAGTAGTCTCTTATAGTTTCTTCCACTATGGCAGCGGAATTCATAGCATGTTACGAGGCATCCAATCACGGGATTTGGCTGCGTACTTTTGTTACTGGGCTACGTATAGTTGATGGTATTGAAAGACCATTAAAGTTATTTTGTGACAATAAGTCAGCGGTCTTATATTCCAATAACAATAGGAGTTCGACAAAGTCTAAACATATAGACATCAAATTTCTGATTTTTAAAGAAAGAGTACAAAGTGGACAATTATCTATTGAGCATATCGGTACAAACTCCATGATTGCGGATCTGCTTACTAAAGGATTGTCACCCAAAGTATTTCATGATCATACCATGAATATGGGTGTCGTTTCAGTTAAAGATATTAAATTTTATTGAGAGTTTGTAATTTTTGAAAATGCTTGTAAATAGTTCTATTTGGTATCTTAGTATTTCCAGTTTGGACATTATGGTTATTGTTTCGTTAGAACAAATCTTTTATGTTCATTATATTATTCGTCAAGTATGATCTAAATTCAGTAGACCAGTTGGAAATTTATATGTTAAGATCACATTACGTATGATTTCCATGCTACATATCCATGTTCTTATCATTGTTATTAAGTTGTATTGATATACGTGACCATTGAAGGTTAAGTTACTATGAATGTAACATAGCCATTTTGATCCTATGATTGATATAACTTGTAGACATGATTTGTGGATATACTTTAAAGTGATGACAGAAAGGTTGAGCTCATTCGGATATTATGTAATTATAATATTTACACATATAGTCCAAGTGGGAGATTGTTGGAATTAGCATCCAACGATGGACTTTTACATGTATATATTTGTAATTAGTTATACTGTCAACTTTAATTATGACCATTTATATAGATATGATCAAATAAAGTTCAGGAATTCTTTTTGGGTATAAGTGTATTTTGATTGCATGGGATTTCAATATGTAGAGGCCTAAGAGATAATTTCAGATCTATGATGGGTAGAACTGAAAATTATCAAGGTAGTTTGAGAATGGGTCATGGTCCCCAAAAGAAACCACCCCAACGCACATCTCTTTTTGAATCCCCATCTCAAAAAAGGAAGTTACGGTATATCCCTCTTTTAAAGGTTGAGCTTTCTCGCCAGAGAGGGACACAGAGAAGTTAGGAAGATTAAAAGGTTGGAGGTTTGGCTTCTCCTTTGGAAGATCCGGCCCTTTTTGTTTAATGGCTGCCCTTCAATCTGGTTAGTATATTCTACATGTGTTTCCTTCTCTTGTATGCTTTTGGTAGATTCTTTTTATTGTTTCTATGGACAAACATGGAAACTTTTATTCATTAAAAGTGCATGGCATGCATGGTTTTAAATGCAGTTCTATATTGTACCCTTCTTATACATGTCATTCTCGTTCATATTATTGCACTTTCTTTTCATTCATATACCCTCTTATAATTTTCAGCATGTTGCCTTTATTGTCATCTTAAATACTTGATCAATATCTTTTATTAGCAGCTTTGATATTGTGAGAATCTCATAATTACCTTGTTGATCTAGACGTATACGTGTAAACAAATAGAAAACTGAAAGTCATACTTTTGTTATGAATTATCTACATTTGTTATGGCTATACCCATCAAAGATAAAGTCTTTAGAATCCAACAGTTTGAACTTCGTGGTTCGGCTTATTAGTCTCGATTCGAATTTGAATCAAATTAGACCCTATAAATATGCTAAGGGATCATCCCAAAGTGACTAACCAGACCTCTTTGCCTACGCTCATCGAAGTTCCACCACCAGAGAAAATTTCTGTCGTCCGATCAATTACAAAGGCACCACTGCCTAGAGGAGGATGAGGTCATCACCTTGCACACGTGCATTTTGTACGAAGCTTCGTGGATTGCGATTTTCAGGCGAGTGGAGATTTTGGGGGAACGACTCTGAAGGTACAGTTTCGTCCCAAATTCTTGATGTTTGTTTCACACATCACGCACGCCACAAGCGCATCTTTTTCACGCCGAAATAGGTGAGTTTTGAATGCATGCAAAAATAATTTTTTTCCCAAAACTTAAAGCATCGATTTTTTGATGATTTCGAGAGCATCATTTATTGAAACATTATAAAAATTATATCATCGTGAAGGGGGTGAGAAGAAAAACAAAGCGTATTTTTTAAATCTACAACACTTTGAGACAATTTCTCGAAAATGATCAGTCGTGTAAATTCCATGATGATCAGGTTGATTGATCAAAACAATCGGCTTATTGACCACAATTGTCACAGTGATTTTCACATGGAACCCCAAATATATAAGAACCATGACTTATAACTTCCTATTCTAGGATTTCTCCCTTGCTATCTTAATGAGAAGAGTTATTTTCCAACAGAGAAACGAACACACACCTACTTGATTCCGAGCTTTAGACATAGTAGATTCCTGAAATCAAGTGAAAAGTCACATTCTGTTCTTAAACCCATGTTGTACATTGGTTAGTACTCTAAAATACATAAAAAATAAAAAATACAAAATATCAAAAAATGCATAAATAAACTTCATGTGTGATTTCGGTAGAAGAATAAACATTTTATTTCATTAAATCACATAAAAACAATTAGTACCCCCAACAAGACACCGAGATTTTGGAATTTGTTGGCAACAACTGCTTTTTTTAATTGTTGGCATCTCTTCTCGCTTGTCGTTGAGAACCACTCTAAATGTTTTCCTCTATTATGTCTTCACTACTCTGGGCTAGCTCAAAGGCTTCGTCCTTTCTTTTAAATTTTCTAGCTTTTGGTTAGCTCGATCTGAGCTCAAATGGACTTTCATCCTTCAATCCAAAGATTGTGTTTCACCATTATACGTTTTTCAATCTCACTTCAACCATGCTTGCTGCATAAATACCCATCTTCCCGAGTAATCTCCCACTGCAGGCTTGTTTAACTGAGGAAGTGTGGTCATGAGCTTCAGAATTCTTTGTTAAAATTCATGATGTGTCACTAATTATAAATAAACATTCCTTTTACCTAAAGCTCTAAGAAACTAAAATGATTTTATAACTTTTTAATGATCCCTATCCTAAGATTCCTCTTATATAGTCATTTGCAACATGTGGTGGGACTCCCTAAAGATAAATCAGCCAACTCCCCAAGTTTCGTTAGCCACAATACAATCCATTTTTGATATAATTGTTTCCTTCTATTTTTAGATACGTTTGAAGCAGTAACTTCCCTTCAATTTACTGGATCACCCTCGATCTGATAGAGAATAAGTTACGGTTTAGATCCTCATGAATTTTGGGTTATTTACTCCTTCTAGACTCAACCTCTTCTAAAGGTTCATATTGTTTAGATTGGGGGTTTAATCTCCACTTTTGACATTTTTTCACTTAATATGTAATAGAGCTCAAAGTAGAAGCTATATTATTAACCAAATTCCTCATAGGGATGACATCCTAAAAAAGAAAACATTATGGAGTTAAACAATTATAGTGGTATCCATGTGAGGTACATTGAATCTAATCACCAAGAATTCGTATGCATAGCTATTTTCCAAATAGCATAAAAACCCGCATCAATAGATTAGGACCTAGCTTCTTTTTTGTGTTATAGGACCAACACTTTAGTGAGACAAATCCCATTCTTCAGATATTTCAAACTTGGTTTCCTATTTCCACTTAATTCGGATGGAAAATTTTCCTTATGTCTTAGCGGAACCTTTGTCTGAGTATGAAAAATTGTATTCAAGACCTACATATGAATTAGATGGTCACAACTTTGTAAGCACGTATTGATCATGTCCATTAAGGTCCTATTTTACCCATTCTATTATACTGTTAAAGTGTGATTAATATGAAGCTATAACTTCATGACCAATGCCATATAATTTGAATTGTTTATCAAATAAATGCGGACTATATTCACACCATTTATCTGATCTAAGACATATAAACACTTTGCCTATTTATTTATTTATGTTTGATCCATTCCTAAATATTAGAAATTCCTTTTATATTTCATCATTGGTTGTCACTAAATAAGAATTAACATTATCTATTATTATAATCCGTGAAGGTAATAAAGTATTTCTTATCATCTTTGGTTAATACATCATTAAACTAAGAAATATCATTGTGCACTAGATCTAAGATCTTTGTAATCCTAGAAACAAACTGGCTTGAATCTCTAGGTTGTTTAACTTGCTTATAGATAGCTTATTTCAATAACATGTTTAGAGATTAATTATAATCAATCACTCTTTTAACTCAATTTAAATTTATATGTCCAAATTGACAATATCATAAATCACAAGATTCAATGTTATTTATCATATGAGGAACAAAATTAGGACATCTCGTATTGAAAATATTCATAAAGACAATGTTAAGTGAATCATATCTTATACATAATAGATCAAAATAATCCAAATACCATGTCTTAGAGGCGCTATTTTGTTTCATTTTGAAGTTAAACTCAAAATTATATCTAACTAATATAGAGCCATGCAAAACTTTCTTCTCGCATCGGAGATATGCAACACCTTGGGATAAGTCCATATTTACTCAAACGATAACTTTAACCCGACTTGTCCGGAACCTAACATCCAAATCATAGAGTCATCATTCCCCATTTTCAGAGTCTAGTCGTTGTAGGTCACACAAGAAGAGAAGAAAGATTGAGCCAGTCATTAGGATTGCACATATGGCATAATTTAGGTTTTACGGAGGCATGTGCCTCTCTGGCACAATTCCCTCAGGGATCATATTCATTTGCAGTGTTCCGTCTATATTTTTTTATTGAGCATTCAGAGAAGGACAATTCTTCTTCTAGTGTCCAACCTGATTGCAACCCTGGCATGATTTATTCTTTTCCTTTTCTAGATTGCCTTTAGATTTCATTTGTCTTTATTGTTACTATCGTCTAATTATTTTTATTTCCCTTTTAAGATCATGAATTTGGTCTTATCATCAACACCATAATGAATTATGGATTATTTTCATGTGTTCCTCGTAAATATAAATTGTGCTCATCCAGTCGTTATAGAAAATTTTCCTTTCCATGTTTCAAGATTACAGTGAAGTCGTTTCCACGACCTGGGGATTATGATCAACATGACTTGAAAAATAGCTAGAAATTACATCTTATCCTTTGCCGAACCATGGGGCTTGAGAAAAATACTCATGTATCTGTTAAAAAAATAGATTTTGCCTCGATCTTAGAATATTTTATAGACGAATAATAGCCGTTTAACAAAGTATTGGACATAGCCAACAAAATATAATCACGATGTATATGATCACTCTCGTTTTAAGCAATTTGACATTTTTCCTTGAGGATTAGGTTTTCTTTCTCCAAGAAGCGATAGTCCATTTCAAGCATTGCAATCAATTGATGGTGGTTAATCAAATAATCATTTGCCAACACCTAAAGTTTGATTATCGAATGTTTCAAGCATATCGGTCATACCTGTCGTTGACTTAAACCATATCATATCCGACATGATTTTAAAATTTATTCTCAAAATCTTTCGTAAGATTGTTGTTGTTGTATTATCATCAACTATTTAGTCTAATAAGCATTCGAATTTACAAGATTAAATTTAATCTTATATCATATGTTTCAACGAAAAGTAGTAGCCGCAATAATCCAAATCCAATTCTAAACATATCATTAGATAATACGAGAAGTGACATTTTTATTTTAGATACAACGACAGAAAATATCCGAATATAGCATAAATATAAACCGACGCCATGAACATATAATAAGGAGAAAGATAATAAGGATGAGAAATGAATTAAACACATTCACGCATACCTTCCTTAATAAAGATTTCGCCCCCACTTTACTGATGCGTTGGGTATAGTGATCCTGTAAGAACCCAACATAGTCTCACATCGTAAAAGCAAAAAGTGTGGATTATGAGTGGTGGGAATTACTACTTGATAATTTGAGCTTAAGAATTTTGGGTGGTTTTCAACGGGCCATCTGGATCCGAGCCTAACAAGTTGTCATGCCTAGTTTTCTTTGATAATAGTCCATGGATCTAGCATATGACGTTACAAATAGTATCAGAGCAGGTTCCCTCAGATAGCAGAAAATGCTATATGAGAGGTGGAGCCATCCCTAGATATAAGGAAAATGCTACTCAGAACGTGCAACCACCGCTTTCTCTGAGAACAAGTGGCATGTCATAGCGCAACGAGGACGTTGCGAATATAAGTAAGGGAGTTTGTAACACCCTAACATAGTCCCACATTAGAAACTCACAAAGTGTGATTGTGGGTTATAAGTGGTGGGGATTAGTACTTTAGAACTTGAGCTTAAGCATTTTGGGTGGTTGTCAACGAGGTCATTTGGGCCCGAACCCAACAAGTTGACGGGGCTAGTTTTCTTCGATAACGGTATGAGTATCTAAGACCGAGATGTTAGAGAACTAGTCCATGAGTACAAAGGTACATGACTGTCATCATCACACTTCATTAAACTTATCTTTTTACCTCACTATCAATTTTGGTGGGAAGACATATAAGATATCTAGGATGTAAAGCATAGAACTTGGTCATCTCTCAGATCTGATGTCATAGGATCCGACTCGTCAATAAGAAACCAACAAAAATTGTTTCGTGTGAATCGGACTTCATTTCGAATGGTTTTGATTTTTCAAAGAAAGAGAAGTAACGAGCCTTAAGATGCCATTAACTCTTAAAGAACATCATTAAGACTAATTAATCATGATTACGAAGACTAAAGATGGATTAAAGACCACTAATCATCATTAGAGAATACTAATATCAGTGAAAGTTAATCTTGGCGAAAGCTAATCACAACTAGTGAAAATTAATCACGATTAGCGCTAATTAAGCGTCATTAGCGAATCTAGAAGCTTCTGGAAGGTTCTAACTTAAGTCATAAGTTTCAGGATAAGCCTTGGATAAAGTCATATGCCAAAACCATTGGCTACTAATCACAGTTAACTGTTAAACCGTGATTAACGATTTTCTGAAGCATATAAATAGCCCCCACCCGTTTATTCTCTACAATTTCCACTACCACCACTACCCCGACGGCTAGGGTTCGAGAGATCGGAGGAGAGGGAGGCGAGCAAGGAGCGCTAGAGAAGCGCCGTCGAGAGGATGAGGAGGTGGACAGTGCGATCCTCTCGTAGTTGGCTTCGTGTAGGAAGTAAGTAGCTCTCACTTGAGCTAGGTTTTCGATAATCTTCCTTTCCGATTCATTTTGTGTTTTGGTTCGACTAGAAATCTGAGCATAGCCTTTATTGAGTGCAAGCGCATTAACCGTTGGTGAGTATACAAGTTCTTCGTATAACTCACTCACCCTTGACAAGAGACTTGCCAATTCTGCAGTTTTTATCAATTTTATAGTTGTTTTGATGGAGGAATATGCGTAACACACTACCTAAGTGCGAGCGACTAGGCCGTCAATGAACCTTGTTATTCATCAAATGCTTCACTCACCAAAGACGTGTGGTGTCTACCGATTCTCCATCGCTTGCAGTTCTGTTATATTTTTCATTTCGTTGTTTTTTCCTCTATATGATTTTATAGAGGAATTTCTTTCTGTTTTTCTTTAGAAATATATCCCGATATAAGGGAAAACTCTGCTGAAATTTTCATAGAAATATGTCCCGATATAAGTGGAAGCTCTGCTGAAATTACGAGGAAAAATATGTTCTTCTCGTTCTTGGTACGTTCTTCGTGTTCTCGATATGAAAGTGAAATTCGATCATTTCAAGATCATAGATCACTTTTTCTGAAAATGAATCATGATAAAGCGCTACATACGCGAGAGAGAGATCAATTAGGCAACAAAATCCTACCTTTTTCTGTTGGTTTTCATATGAGGTCGTTAAAATTCCTAATTTTATATTCTTCGCTATGAAGAACCCTAAGTTGCTTTGTGATTCTATTAAAGTAATGGCTAAGTATCGAATTGATGCAGTAGCTTGGAAAGTTAGATTTTGGGAGTTAAAATAAGTATAAATATGAGTATATATAGGAGTTAATATATATGCAAGTCTATACTCAGTGTTGATGAATAAGCAAATCGAAGGTTTAACAGAGGAATTACATCATGAGAATTTATATGCACTGAAATGGATCCTGAAATGGATCGTGATTTATGTTAAGAATGACTAGGAGTAGAACTACAAGTTAGGCATGCAACATGTAGGTTAGTCGGAAGGAACCCGTATTGGTGTGGCTCTACCTAGGTGGTACAATTGCCCTGCTATGATAAATACGTACAAAATGAATGTATGATTCGCAACGCATGGTACATGGTGCCAATATCTTCCGGTTAAACGGCGAAAGATGTGGTCGTTCTATGTGGAGATATGTGGTGGAATGATTAGTGCTTGGGTTACGATAACACTTGAAATAAGTCACCGATAAAAATATTAAGGCGAAAAAGGCCCGTGGTTTTAAGCAGCAAGATCGGGCATGCATCTATATCGAATAGGCAACAGCGTCTAAGGACTCTGGATTACTAATAAAAGAAATATTGTCAAGGGTAGATTGGAGGATTGGTTGAGGCGATGGGCATCAGTTTAAGCTCATCAGTATTAACGTAATCCTCAATCCCGGAGTGTCCATAGCTTTGTGGTCCGTGGAGGGGAGAGGACCAATCACTGACATGGACTAGAATGGATAGGAAATAAAAGTAAAAATAGAACAAAGGAACAACAATATAATTTATGCTACTTTTAAATATCATGTTTGGTCTATGCTACTTTTCTTCGTTATTGAGCACTGGCTCATTTCTTTCCAATTTTTCTGAAAACCCAGCAAGCATCAGAGAATCATCACAAAGACAATAGCCATCCAGCCATCCACAATAGCATTACCTCATAAGGTAGTCGATAATCTTTTTGTGTATTTCCTTTCCAGGTGATGTACATGTATATGGTTATAGTGGGATAATATACTATGCAAACTTTATTTTGTGAATGGAAAAGTGTTGACTTCTTCTTTCTTAGTAATTTTAATTGCAGTCTATTTCTGAATTTTAGTTGTGATTGCTAAATAAATTATTGTTGAGTAATCAGATCCAGGTATGGAAGTATCCGACGTCTCGAAATCAATGTCATGATAATTTGGTATCATAGTCTACTTTCTCCAGTAACTGATTCAGTAATTGACAACATGAGCAGTATTCAGAAACTAAGATTGTATTAAGATCTTTTGATTTTAATAATTGACTACAATACCATTAAAAAGTCATTGTCCTTTATGTACATCATGCTAAGGTGTATATGACCTAACATTTAACCTTGATTCATCTCAAGATCATAGCAGGCCAAGATGTGCCTAGGCAATTAGCAGCTATGATGGCAATGCTCCAAGAGATGGGGCAAAGGCAACTGGCATTAGAGGAGAGATTTAATGCACAAGACGATAGATCTGAGGCATCCATACCAGTAGATGCTAGGGTTAAGGGTTTCGTTCACCTTTCCAAGTAAGAATGTAGTTACCATCCTTCCACTGAATCGGCTCCTACTCCAGTTGAAGGAGCAATGGAGAAGGCTCTTCTTAGACTAAAAATTACTTGACAACTAGGGAAATGTTCATTGATTCAAAGGCATAAAGACGCCTATTTAGGCTTAATTATGGCTTGATTATGTTAATAGGATATCGCGAATAATACATGCACCAACATACACTTGGGTGCACTTTGCTGAATACTCTCTAGCATACTATGCAAGACGATGGTGAAGAGCTATTTCCAAGAAAATAGTAGATCTTGTTCCATGGGATACCTTCTAAGAAAGGTACCGAGATCACTTCTGTCCCTCTCACTGCGAACAATTGAAGAGGAGGGAGTTGGCTTCTCTGACCCTTGTCTTCAAGACAAAGCCAGATTATCATATTCACTTTACCGAGCTACTACGTTACTCCCCAATTTTAGAAGCTTCACTACATGAGTGTCTTACTAAATTTGTTAATGGGCTTCAAGGAGATCTTAGAGAGAAGCTTGCAGGTTTTAGAGCCACTACTTTAGATGAAGAAATGGAACTGCCTCTTGTATTAAGGTGGAAAGGGATGAAAATCACCAAAGAAGAAGCTTCCACTTTATTAGTGGACCATCTAAACGTAAGACAAATTACAACTGCAGAGACCACCGCTATCATCGAGTTGGTTCTAGTATTAGGTCGTCACGGACCTTGGGCCAGGAATTATCAAGAAGAGGGGGGTTCTCTAGACCTCCACTATACCCTCGTAACTCATCAATTAAGAGCTAGAACCCCTGTGGTTGGGTCTTAAGCTCAGACAGGAACACATGCATGTTATTACTGTCATCAAGAAGGCCACTTTAAGAAAGACTTTACATATGAGATGATTAGGGTTGAAGCCAACCCCAACTAACAGTGTAGCACCCATCTCAAGAAATGAAGCAACACGTGGAGGAAGAAAGGGTAGAGGTCATGACTCAGAAGGATCGTCTCATATGCAGCAACCACTACAAAGCATTGAAGGCTCTAGCTTGCCTATTCCTAATGGTCAGCTTAATGCAATCACTGAAGAATTATCTTACAATTCAAGCACGGTTGCACGAGGTACTGTTACTGTCCATGACCTTTTAATACATGTCTTGTTTGATTCCGGTGCTTTGCATTCATTCATTGCTCGACAGTTAGTACGCACTTTGGGTAAGATATCAGTAGAAGTACAACAGTCCTATTTGGTTAAGGGACTAGGAGGACAAGTATTTATGATTCGAGAAATCCTAGATAATTGTGTAGTACAGATAACAGGACATCAGCTACATGTTTCCCTAGACTGGCTGGAAAGGAATTATGCGTGCCTTGACTGTTTTCAGAAGACAATAATTTTTCATCTTCCTAACTCGATATAATTCTAGTTCAGGAAAGATATGCAATGATGATATGGAATACGTCTCTACTCTGAAGGCACTACAATTGTTAGAGCATCGCAGCGTAGACGCCAGTCGAAGGCACAGAGGAAACTGCCCAATTCCAGTGAAAAGCTTCGACATCGCATCCCAGTCTTTCTCAACCGTACGAGCTACTATTTAACTTATGTATCCAATACATCAGGGTCAGCCAAAATGATAGAAGATGTACCTATAGTGTGCAAGCTTCATGATGTATTTTCAGATGAACTACCTAGATTACCACATGAGATAGAGATTGAATTCAAAATCTTTCCCACGCCTGATACTCATTCTACCTCTATCCCTCCATATAGGATGACACCAACTTAGTTACGAGAGTTAAATGTACAATTACAAGAACTATTAGGCAACGTAATTATTCATCTTGTATTTTACCATGGGGTGCACCGGTCTTATTTGTGAGGAAGAAGGATGGATTAATGCGGTTGTGCATTAACTATAGATAGCTAAACAAGAGGACAATAAAGAACAAGTATCTTTTTCCAAGAATAGATGATCTCTTTGATCAGTTGCATGGTTCAACTGTGTATTTGAAGATTAACTTAAGATATGGATACCATCAATTAAAAATTAAAGATGCGGATATTCTCAAGATAACCTTTCGAACTAGGTACAAACATTATGAATTTTTAGTTATGCCTTTTAGACTGACAAATACCCCAGCAACCTTCATGGATCTCATGAATAGAGTATTCAGGAAGTTCCTAGATCACTTTATGGTAGTCTTCATTGATGATGTGCTTATTTACTCCAAGGATAAATACCAACATGAACACCATCCCGGACATGCTCTTGAAACACTTAAGGAAGAACAAATTATATGCTAAATAAAGCAAATGTGACTTTTGGCTATATGAAATATCCTTCTTAAACCATGTTATTTCTAGGGTAGGTATTTCAATTAATCCTGTGAAGGTTAGTGCTGTGATGAGTTGGGAATGCCCGAAGACTATCATAGAAATATGATCTTTTCTAGGTCTAGCTGGGAATTATAGAATATTTGTGAAGGATTTTTCACGAATAGCTTTGCCAATGACTAGGCTGACTCAGAGGAAAGTTCCATTCATATGGTCTCATGCATGCAAAACTAGTTTTCGAACACTGAAGGAACGTCTAACATCTGCACCTATCCTTACTCTACCTTCTAGGAATGAAGGGTTTATAGTATAGACGGATGCCTCTAAAGAAGGACTTGGAGCAATTCTTATGCAATGTGGCAAGGTAGTTGCTTATGCATTACGACAACTCAGGACATATGAGAAGAACTACCCGACATATGACCTTGAACTAACTACCATAGTCCTCACTTTGAAGATATGGATACATTAACTCTATGGTATTACTTTTGAGATCTTCACCGATCATAAAAGTTTGAAATATCTATTTGACTAAAAGAAGCTCAATATGAGGCAGAGACGGTGGCTACATCTGTTGAAGGACTATGATTGTACTATCTTTTACTACACCAATAAGGAAAATGCTGTAGCATATGCTCTTAGAGAAGAACTTATTCACTTGGGTTGGTGATTGCTATCCACTTTTGGGATTTACTATCAACGTTGAGTGAATGGAAACTATATGGAAATAATGTTGATACTATAACTATTCCTTGCATATATAGACCAAAGATCTGTGATAGAATAAAAAAAGGACAGGAGGATGACCCAGTCCTTAAAGACTTGAGACAAAAAATTGAGACAAATGAGATAAAGGGATTCCATATATAAAATGGGTTACTGTATAACTATCACAGAGTTCGCGTGTCAAACATACTCGAGTTGAGGAAAGACACCTTACGTGAAGCGCATTTCTCCACATTATCTATTCATCCTGGAATTACGAAGATGTATAAGGATCTTAATTCACACATCTTGTGGTCGGAAATGAAGAAGGATGTTGTGGAGTTTGTGAACTCATATTTCACTTGCTAGCAGATAAAGGCTTCGTACCAAAAGTCACCAAGATTGTTGCAACCTCTCACTATCCCCGAATGAAAATAGGAAAGCATTTCCATGGACTTCATTACTCGCTTACCTCAGACGATTGGTGGTAAAGATAGTATATGAGATATAATAAATTGTCTGATCGAGGTAGCCTTTATTCTAATAAGCTTATATTCCACTCCAGACCAGCTTGCAAAGTTATATATTACACACATAATTTGTCTCCATGGTATCGCAAATGAGGTAATTTCCGATCGAGATTCATGATTTACCTCATACTACTGGGAGAACTTTATGAAAGACTTAGGCACACAACTATGCTTGAGCACATCATATCATCCGCAGACAGATGGTTAATTAGAATGTACTATTCATACTCTAGAGGATATGCTACGTGCATGTGCCTTAGAATGGAAGGGATCATGGGTTAAACATTCACCTCTTGCATAATTCACCTACTACAATAGTTACCATACAAGTATTGGCTTGACACCATTTGAGCACTATATGGACATTGGTGTGCTACTCCTTAGTGTTGGTAAGAGGTCGGAATAAAGAACCATTATGATTTAGATAGACTCAAGGATACACTGGAAAATGCAGAGCTTGTTCGGAAAAGAATAATAACTGCTCAAAATCACCATAAAAGCTATAAAGATACCAGACAAAAAGACATTGAGTTTGAGGTAGGTGACTGTGTATCTCTCAAAGTATTGCCTATGAAGGGAGTTAAGAGATTCGACTTGTGCGGGATGTTGGCACCGATTCATGGGTCCCTTTGAAATTATCCATCGAGTTGGGAAAGTTACATATAGACTTGCACTTTCTCCACATCTTTCAGCAATGCATGATGTTTTTCATATATCAAATCTGAGAATGTATATTAGGGATCTTGAGCATAAGATAAGATACGATGATATGCATGTTGAGCTAGATTTGACATACTAGAAATACCTATGTAAATACTAGACATGATATCAAGAAGTTGAGAAATAAAGATGTGCCTCTAGTTAAAATATTATGACGGAACCCCGGGTTTGAAGAAGCCACCTGAGATCCCAAGGTAGATATGATAGAGAAATACCCCTATTTGTTTGAATGATAATACTATTTATTATGCATATCTTTATTATAAATGAAATGGTGTTCATTCTTTTTAAGGTTGTTATGTATGCACTTCAAGTCTCAAGGGCGAGACTTCGTTTAAAGTTGTTATAATTGTAAAGCTTTGAACTTGACCATATCTTGGATCCCGTGTCATAAGATCCGGCTCGTCAAAAGGAAACCAACATAATTTGATTCATGTGAATCGATCTTCGTTTGGATTATGATTTTTCGAAGAAAAAGAAGTAATGAAGTTTAAGACAATATTAACATTTAATGACTATCATTAAGACTAATTAATCATGATTAAGGAGACTAATGATGGATTAAAGACCACTAATCATCATTAGAGAATATTCATCAAGGATTGGTGAAATTTAATAGCGATCAGTGAAAGTTAATCATGATTAGCGCTAATTAAGCGCCATTAGCAAATTTAGAAGCCTTAAGAAGGTTCTAACTTAAGCACTAAGTTTCACGATAAGCCTTGACCAAAACCATATGCATCTAACCTCGGTTAAGGGTTAAACTATGATTTACTAATCATAGTTAACGATTTTCTGAAGTTTATAAATATCCCCCTACCCATTCAATCTCTACAATTTCCACTTTCGCCACTACCCCACGGGCTAGGGTTGAGAGGTCGAGAGGAGGAGAGGGATGCGAGGAAGGAGCATTAGCGAAGCATTGCAGAGAGAACAAGGAGGGGGAGGACGATGCGATCCTATCCTACTTGGCTTCATGTAGAAAGTAAGTAGCTCTAACTTGAGCTAGATTTTCGATTCATCTTCCTTTCCGATGAGTTTTGTGTTGTGATTCGAGGAGAAATATGACCATAGCCCTACTCATGTGCGGGCGGCTCGACCGTCAGTGAGCATACCAGTTCTTCGTATGACTCACTCACCCTTGACACAAGACTTGTCGATTTTGTAGTTTTTATCAATTTTATAATGTAGGAATCTCTGTAACGTCCTACTTAAGTGCAGGCAGCTAGGATGTCAATGAACCCTGTGATCCGTCACACACTTCACTCACCAAAGATGCTTGGTGTCTACCGATTCTCCATCGCTTATAGTTCTGTTATATTCTTTATATTTCGTTGATGTTTTTTCCTCTCGATGATTTTATAGAGGAAACTCTTTTCATTTTTCTTTAAAAATATATCTTGATATAAGGGAAAACTCTGTTGAAAATTTCATAAAAATACGTCTCGATATAAGAGGAAGCATTGATGAAATTATGAGGAAAAAAATATTTTTGCGATCTTGGCACGATCTTAGTGTCCTTGATATGGAAGTGAAATTTGATCATTTCAGGAGCTGTAGGTCACTCTTTTTGAAAAGGAATCACGATAAGGCGCTGCATACGCCAGAGAGAGGTCAATTAAGTAACGATATCCTACCTTTTGTTGTTGGATTTTTCATATGGAATCGTTGAAATTCCTAATTTTATGTTCTTCACTATGAAGAATTATAAATTGACTATTTTTTAGAAAATATGAAAAGTTGCTTTGTGATTTCATTAAAATAATGGCTAAGCATCGAATTGATGCATCGGCTTGGAAAGGTAGTATGTAGGAGTTAAAATAAGTATAAATATGAGTATATATATGAATTAATATGTATGTAAGTCTATATTCAGTTTTGATGAATAAACAAATCAAAAGCTTAATGGGAGAATTACATCATAAGGATTGATGTATATTAAAAATAGATCCTGAAATGGTACGTGTATTACATTAAGGATGATTTGGAGTAGAACTACAGGTCATGCATGCGACCTGTAGGTTTATCGGAAGGAACCTGTATTAGTGTGGCCCTACCTAGATGGTATACGATTGCTCTGATTTGATAAGTGTGTATGAAATGAATGAATGATTTGCAACGCGTCGTACCGGGTGCCAATATCTTCAGGTTGAACGACGGAAGATGTGGTCATACCATGTGGAGGTACGTGCCAGAATGATTAGCGGCAGGGTTACGATAACACTTGAAATAAGCCACTGATAAAAAGAGTAAGGTGAAAATGGCCTGTGGTTTTAGGTAACCTTATCCTCGAGGATGGTATGCATCTGTGTTGAACATGTAGTAGGGTCTAAGGACCCTACATTAATAATAAAAAAGATATTATCAATGGTAGATTGGATGATTAGTTGAGGAGACGAGCGACGACCTAAGCTCATCAGTATCAACGTAATCCCAATCCCGTGTCAATAGCTTCAGGGTCCGTGGAGAGAGAGAATCAATCCCTGACGTGGATTAGAATTGATAGGAACTAAAATAAAAATGGAATAAAAGAACAATTGTATATTTTGACTTGTTGAACCTTTCAAATATCATACTTGGACTATGTTTCTTTTCTTCGTTATTGAGTACTTTCTTTCCTGTGTCTTCTGAATACTCAACATGTATCGAAGAGTCATCACAGGGACAACAACCATTCGACCAACCACAATAGCATTACTTCATAAGGTAGTTGATAATCTTTTTATGTATTTCCTTTTCAGATGATGTACATGTAAATAGTTATAGTGGGACAATGTATCATGTAAACTTTATTTTGTGAATGAAAAAGTGTTGAATATTTCTTTGTTAGTAATTTTAATTGCAGTCTATTCTGAATGTTAGTTGCGATAAATTATTGCTGAGTAACCAGATCCAGATATGGGAGGATCCGACGATCCGAAATTAGGATCGGGACATAGGCCTAGGGGCATTTTAATACCATCAGGAGGGTGAAAAAAAGATGCTAAGGAATCAAAAAAAATTGAAAAATTGGATCTATATCCAACTACCTACCAAGAAAAATTTCTTTGCTCGCTCCTTTCGTCGTGCAGTTGGAACAAGAAGTTGGAAAGCTCTTTCGACTCTGAGCATGAATAGATGATTAGAGGTGTTGTGGGCTTTCATCAATGAAAGCTTTTGTTTCACCGAGAGAGGGAGGCATTGAAAAAAGTATTGATCATCATCAGCACACTCCAACATAAATAGTCCTTGAATGCACCTGTGATGACCAACAATCGAGAAAATCACTAAAAATTATCGGTGAGATAGCAAGTGAAGAACGTATAACTTTCTAAGTTCCTTATTTCCCATGGCATTGTTCACCAGACCTCATGTGCCTACACTTCCCAGTAGAACGGTGTTGTCGAGTGCAAACACCGTCACTTACTTGATGTGACCAGAACATTCTTGATATAGAGTTGTGCTCCTCATGCTTACTGGGGTGATGCTCTCCTTACTGCTTGCTATTTGGTAAACCGTATGCCCTCATCCGTGTTAGGAGAGAAGATTCCTTTCTCGATTGCGTTTCCTGAGAAGGATCTTTTCTCTCTTACTCCTCGTGTGTTTGGATTTATTGCCTTCGTTCATGATGTCTCTCCAGGGCGTGACAAGCTCTCTCCTAGAGTTGTCAAGTACGTGTTTGTCGGCTACTCTTGTACCCAAAAGGGTTATCCCTGCTTTGATCAACTAAGGCGGAAATATTTTGTTAGTACTGAGGTTACTTTCTCTAAGTCTGTCATGTATTTTTCTCCTACAGGTGACAGACTTGCTCCATCTGACTCTGATGATGAGATATACATGCCACCACCTCCTACAGTTGGTCATTCACCTTCATCTACTCCTCCTCTTCCACCACCTTCACCTCCTCCTCCTTTGGTTCAGTTTTGCCTCGTATTTTTCCTCGCAAGTCTCGCTCTGTTCGCCATGCTCACATGCTTGCCCATCATCCAGCATGCCTCGGGTATGTAATGAGAATATTGTTTCTACTGATGACACTACTGAGTTGATTGTGTAGCATGATTCTAGACAGGATGAGCAAGTGCCATCTCAAGAGGGAAATTTACAGGCCCGGGATTTGGCAGATGATCTTGTCGTATCGATTGCTCTGCGAAAACAGAAACGGGCGTGTGCAACTTACTCCTCTTGCAACCCAAGTTTTTTTGAGCAGATTGTTAGAAGATTTCAGAAGATTTACTTTAGCACTATAAACCGTGTAGATACCAAAGACGTATCAGGAGGCTCTCAAAGATAGCCAGTGGAGGTTAGCCATGGAGGAGGAGATGGCTGCGCTACATTTACGTGGTACATGGAGTCTTGTTTCTACTTCTGCTGATACAGCTGTTGGGATGCATATGGGTGTTCATTGTGAAACACCATGCAGATGGAAGTGTGAAACGCTATAAGGCAAGACTTGTGGCACGAGCGTTCACCCAGATATATGGGGTGGACTATCATGATACTCTCTCCAGCTGCCAAACATTCTACTCTACGTATTCTCCTTGTTGTTGCTGTGACACGAGATTGTCCCCTTTATCAGCTTGATGTGAAAAATGCATTCCTCTATGGTGATCTATAGGAGGAGGTCTACATGCAACAACCACCTGGGTTTGCTGCTGAGGGGGAGTGTCAGAAGGTTTGCAAGTTATACACGGCTATCTATGGCCTCAAGTAGAGTCCCAGAGCATGGTTCCAAAAGCTCTCGGACTTGATAGAGCAGAAGGTGTTTGTGAGATCAACTGTTGATCACTCCTTGTTCGTACAGAAGACCCAGAGAGGTACTACAATCATTCTTGTTTATGTTGATGACATTATTATTATAGGGGATGATGAGAAGGGCATTCAGGGTACCAAGGACTTCCTAAGTCAGCAGTTTGTGACAAAGGACCTTGGACATTTACGTTACTTCCTTGGATTAGAGTTCGCCAGGAACCAACAGGGTCTTCTTTCAGAGACACGCATGGCAGATTGCAGACCTGCCACTACTCCGCTTAACCCGAGCACGAAGTTCTATGATGATGATACTGAGGAGGTCGACAAGAGGAGGTACAGAGAGCTTGTTGGCAAGCTACTATATGTAACTATTACCAGGCCCGACATATCATTTTCCATGAGCAAAGTGAGTAGTTTATGGAGCAACCCAGACAAGCACATATGGATGCAGTCCATATGATTCTGAGATACTTGAAGACTTACCTGGTACTAGACTTCTTTTCAACAGAAGCACATCTCTCTCAGTTACAGCATGCGCATATGCAGATTATGTTGGGTGTCGAAATGATAGAAAATCTACATTTGACTTTGCTAAGTTCATAGGGAATTCTCCTGTTTCATGGAAGAGTAAGAAGCAGACTGTGGCTGCTAGATCAAGTGCTGAATCGGAATACAGGGCCATGGTACAGGCTAGTACATAGATGATGTGGTCAGATCCATTCTTACTGACCTGACTATAGAAGTGACACTTCCCATGCACCTCCAATGTGATAATCAAGCTGCTCTCTTCATTGCAAATAACCCAACCTTTCATGAGAGGATGAAGCACATAGAGGTGGATTGTCACTGCACTCGTGACATGATACAGAAGGGTATTATCACTACCACGCATGTCAGCTCTGGAGACCAGACAACAGATATACTTACAAAGGCCCTAGCGAGAAGACCTTATCAGAGATGTTGTTCCAAGCCGAGTCTTATTGATATCTACGCTCCAGCTTGAGGGGGAGTGTTGAAATATTAACTATCTTTAGTATTATTTTTATATTTTTCTATTTCTCTTTTCTTTTTTCTGTAGTTTGCCCAATAGGTTCTCCTATATAAGAGAACCCTTGAGCCTCTCATAGTATATTCCATTCTTTTCCCTTAACAAGGTCAAATTGCAATTCCCTGCGCAACACACATGCATGGATCTCTTTCACTTTCTGAGCAGAAAATAAATTTGGCACAGGAAGGGCGCACGAGATGGTTGTGGAATTGGGTTTCTCAGTATGGGATTGCATTAGACGAATACTCGTAAAGCCTCATTTCTGTTTCCACTATGCAACCAACCTGCCATCAATAAATTCCACGAAGCTGCACTTCATTCAGAGTGTGGATCCTCTGCTGCAGTGCTGTAGTGCTGTAATGCACTATAGCCGCTCGATCATGCTCTACATCAGACAACCCAAGTCCCTTCATTCAACCCCGCCAGCTGCCATTCTCTGAAACAGATCCATGACTTGATCCTCGTCACCATTCTGAATGTAACCAGATATCATTACATTCCAAGTAACAACATTTCGTCGGACGCCCATATTTTCCATCTTGGAGAAGAGATCATAAGCCTTGCCACAATATCCAGATTGCGTGTAACCTCCAATCATTGAATTCCATGTAAAAACATCTCTTTAAGGCAACAGTCTAAAGACACTTTCAGCATCTTCTAGTTTTCCACATTTTGCATATAAATCTATCAATGCGTTGCCCACCAATATGGTGCTAGAATATCCCAGCCTAACGGATAACGAATGGAGCTCCTTCCCCCTTCACAAAGCCTTCCGAGAAGTACAAGCTGAAAGTGCACCTACGAATGTCATCCCATTTGGTTCCACTCCCACTAACAGCATTTCACGCAGAAGTTCAAGTGCTTGCATCGCGCGGTTATTGTGATCGAAACCTTTAAATCAGACTCGTCCACGTAAACACGTCAGGGACAAGCCCGGACTGTTGCATCCTCTTCATCATCTTCATCGCACGATCCGCATCGCCTGACTGGTTACAACTTGCTATCAAGATGTTCCCAGTAATCAAACTTGGCTTGGTTCCTCCATCCTGCATTTCATCAAAGATCCCAAGAGCTTCCCCATCCTTCCCATGCTGGCAATAACCAGAGATCATCGAATTCCACTTCACTGTATCCTTCCTTTCCATCATTTCAAAATACCGCCTTGCATTATTCAATTCACCGCACTTCGCATAGATCCCCAATACCGAATTCACCACATGGCTCCCAGCCGATGGACCCAGAGCCCCGCATCTCCTAGCAACAGAATGCAAACTTTCCCGGTAACAACATCCTCCAAGTTCCCACATGCCTGCAATATCTTCGGCAACAAGTACCCATCTGGCATAACACCATCCCGCATCATCCAGTAAAACAGCTCAACGACATCGCGCCACCTGCGTTCCCGAGCACACCCGCCAATCATAGCCGACCAAGCAAACAAATTTGTCTCGGGCATTACATCGAACACTTTGCGGGCCTCCTCCAGACTTCCACACTTTTCATACAGGCTGACCAGCTTGGCCTCAAAGAACGGGTTCACATCCTTAACAGAGCCAATGGCGGCATGCAATCTGCGAGCGATATCAATCGCGTCGGCATCAATGCAGGATTGCAGGAGGCCAAATATAGGCCCCGGATTCGAAAGTTGCACCGTTTCTCGAGCTCACCAGGGGCTGCGGTGGAAATGAATTAGTGAAATTAGTTAATGAAGCATGGCCACTGCCATGCTTGAGAAAAGATCCAATGCTGAATGAAACAGTACTTTAAAAGCACGGATCAGTCCAACGATTAATATAGAAATGATACTTTAAAAAGAAGTTATTAAACACATGCACATAAGGTAAAATGAATTAGTGAAATTAATGGAATGCTTCGTTGACAAAAAAGGAAAAATATTATAGAAATGAATCGAATACGCATTACATACACAATGGTATTACTAATCATTTGTTATGTTATTATTGATCTCACAATATATATATATTTACTTGACCACTGTATACATATTACTAAATTCTGTACAAGGTAATAATTTGAACGTAAATTACTGATCATTATCTTGATATTACCGATCTCACAACAATCATTTACTTGATCAAAGTATATTTATTATTATCATAGTGTTTGGATCTTAATCATCTGCACGAAATCATTTATTTGAAGCATTTCTTTTAAAAATCGTCTTCCCTTTTTTAAGGACGCTATATAATATGAAATATAATAATTGTTAAATACGTGGTAGCTTATAATTAGAAATATAATTATTGCTAATACACGTATATGGCCTAGAATTGGTGCTCACGAAGACGTTAATGGGCATAGGGCCCTCTAGATAAGTCCTCTGTATGATTAATTACTCTTAAAAGTATTATTTTGGAGAACAAGTAGGATGAAATAAGAGAATGAGATAAGGAATAAGGAGCTTTATTTCATGGAATTTTATCACTTGTACCGTTCTTTAACTTTTGCAATATCAGTTATAACCTTCGTTTTGTTGTAATATCAACTGTGCCCTGACTTTTTACAAAATTCACACTTTTGTCCTTCCATGAAGGTAAAGTAGGGCATAACTGATATTATAAAAGAGAAGAATTACGAATTTTCTTAAAAGTCAAGGGCATAACTGATATTAAAAAAAAGAAGAGACATAAGTGATATTGAAGAATTTAAGAAGATTACAAGTTATAAAAACCCTTCTTTCACGTTGTCTTTTTTAGGAGATTTTTTTAGTAAGATTGAAGTGACATAAGTAAGCATTCATACTCCGCATTTTCTTGTTCATGAAAATGTGGATTAAGTAGTAGTTACTATAGAATTTCTAGTTTGAATTAAAATATATTGTAATTACTATTTGAAAAGAGTGGAATAAGGGGTAAAGGATTAGTCATGGAATAAGGAAAGAAATAGCTATTTCGAAATAAATAAAACTGGAGATAACGAGAGAAATCCCAAGATTTCTGATCTGCATTCACGAATGTGAATATATTCGTATCCGATCTGCTATCATATTCGTTTTATACATATTTTGACATTTGTATTCGTATTCATTTTAAAATCGATGCGGATATGGATATCACTTTGACATTCGCTAATATTCGCATTCGTATTCGTATACTCGTTTTCGGGCATAAGTATAGCAATATATTTATTTATAACTGCACGTAATAATATTTTGTGATTGCATTCATCATTGTTGATATAGTTGTTATGAAATTACTATATCTGATATATCTATTTTATGTGTAAATCATCTTAAACATTTATATTTTGGTTAATCTACTAAAAATATTTGTTATTATTCGTATCCGAATTGTATTCGTTTTACATTCGTATTCGTTTTTAAGGATATGGTAACACATTTTTGACATCCGTCAATATTTGTATCTGCATTCGTGTTCGTACTTTAAAATAGGTAAGGATATGATTACACCTATATTCATATCCATATCCGACCGTTTTCTTCCCTAATTATAAGTACTTTAATACTCAAATGGTCATGTGAACTCATGATTAAGACAAGAATACATATTCTTTCAAAATTAAGTATATTTTGCTTATCAAGCTATATATTAATAAAATATTGGATTAGAACTGATATAAATTTCTAAAATTTGAATATTAAACAAGAACAAGATAATGACTATATAACAAGTGTGGTTTATCCTTCGTTCTTGTTGGTACAATGCGAAGGGGACCGCAATAGAGTAAAGGCAGATCATTTTCTAGGGATTTGCTTAATTATAAACAAACCCGATAGGAGGAGCCCACCAATATAACCAATTAACTACATATTGAAGCAAGGCCATGCACCCCTAACAATCTATATCTATATCTATATCTATATACATACTTTAAAGCTGGATTTTACCCCAACATTGTGACACGTGGATTCATGTGGAAAGAGCTTCATTTCAGCGCCACTTTTCCTGTTCTCCCTCTCTTTCTCGCTCTCTCTATTCTTTTCTCTCCACTAATGAATACTTGAGCTCCTCATCCCAGCTTTAGACATGTGGACGAGCGTATGTTCTTCCTTTCCCCGTACTCTACTATATTTAGTAACTCTATCTTTGCTTTTTGATTTCTGCTTTGTTGAACACGTGGCTTCTTCTTCCCTCCTCCGAAACGTGGGTAACATGCCGACATTGCCTCCTACTTTTATGCGAGAAAAGCACTAATCTCTCAATGACTTATTTTATGCGAGAAAAGCACTAATCTCTCAATGACTTATCCTTTGTCACTCTCCGTTTCTTCGATCAGATATTTTCCACACTCTTTCATCTCAGCATATGTCCCACAGATCTCTCTGTTGGCTTCGAGCAGCCACTCGCTCACCGATGCCGATGATGCCTTCCTTTAAATCCTTCTCGATATGTACCGCAGATCCAGTCTCTGCTCCCTTCCGGCAGCCACTTGCTCGCTGACATTGATACATCCTTCCTCTAAAGTGGTATGCTATTAACTTTCAGTCTCTCTAGGCAGTTGCTCGCTCGCCGGTCGACATCTTCCTTAAACTTGAAATCTTCTCAACTTTCAGTCTCTTCGAGCATCTACTCGCTCACCTGTGACGCCATCTTATAAAGCAACACCTTCTCAACTTCTGATCTTCCTGAGTATTTGGTCGCTTGCCGTTGATGCCTTTATATAAAGTAATACCTTTTCCAGTTGCCGTCTCTGGACGATTGGATACTTTGGTTTCATTCCGTGGGATGTTGCATCATCTTGCCGTTGGAAGGTCTGTTTCTCTTCTTGATAATCAATAGTGGTAAAGTCCATGATTGTTTCTTTTTTCAACTACCTCTTTTATGACATTTAAACACGACAGCATTAAAGTAATAACAATATGACATAATTTTTAGATAATTTATAAGATATGGACAATCAAAAACTATCAATGGAGGTAAAGTTGCTGGAAAAAAAATCTATGTATTTTGTTATTTCTTTTATAAATTTGTCGATGTGCAGTTGCTACTTTATCTTAATATATTTTTTCTCGGTGCATTTTAGTAACAATGTATATGCTAATAAAAAGTTGCAGTAGTGGTTCCAAGAACTTTAGTTTCACTTCTAAAATCCACCAAGCACAATCCAATGTTACATGATAATGTGCGACTAAAATTGAATAATTACTGGATTTTACGATGTCCCCATCAATTGGAATTTCATAATGTTCCCGATTAATGAGATATATTACACTTTTAAGCCTTTCTTTCCATCACCCTAATCATTTACTTCCCTTTCGAATTGAATGTTTTGGATTTTATCTTCCCTGTCCAGTTAGTGCAGAGTATACATTGTATTGGCATTTCTTTACCACAGAGGTTATTTTAAGATAGGACCTCGACTCATTTCTTGAGGGATTCGTCTCCGACGCTCTCAAGTTAGGCTCTCAAAATTAAAGAATTTTCAAGGAAAAAAAAATACATGCACATCTATACACTCTATGTGTGCTCATTTATCCAATATAATTCATATGATGGTTCATTTACTTGGGGTACTTGATATTGTGTTTGGTAACTAATATTTGATATATGCCTTCTCTGTTTATTGCATTGAACTATTGTATGGAAAATAAAAAATGATTGCCTCTATCATGTGATGTAGATGACTGACTCTGCCTCTATCATTTGATATATGCCTTCTCTGTTTATTTCATTATATGAAGTCAATTTGCAAAATTTTTCCCATTATTGTTTTTCAAAAAAAAAAGTTTGAAAATGATCCAAATTTGAAAAATCACAAAATGCAAATCTCTAGAGAAAATTCAACAAAATTATATTATCTATATTTTTCATATATTTTTTTACAAAAAATAAAAATATCAAGAAATTCATAAAAACTCAAATATATGAAAAATGCACATATGTGAATTGTACCATATAATTTGAAAGATTATAATCAGAAGATACGTTTTGAAAAAAAAAACAAAATATTTAATTTATAATAAAAATATTTATTATTGATCAAATATACAAGGAGATTAATTTGTAAGGGATTCAGCTCTTTACAAACTGTGCACTCATCATCTCTATTACAAATCTGCAATCTTTTTAAATGGAAATTATACTAAAAAGTCACAAAATTTTAAATATCATATTTATTCTCTTTGCAATTTTCCATTTCAATCATTTTCAATTTAATTAAAATATTACAACTTAATTTTACATCAAAAATCAATTTATATTCCGCCGCGAAGCGCGGGTAACATCCTAGTAATATTAATACCGCAATAACAACACATTTAAATCTCAATTTATTCCAAAAATTCCGACACCTCTTTTAAGGATGCTCAATTTTTAACACGTGTTCTTAGAATTTGACTCCCTACGTGATAAATGCATTAGAAGTATCCGATTAAGTTGAAATTGGAAATGGAGAAAGGGAGACTCATATGAAATGCATTAGAAGTATTCAAATTTTGTCAGAGACAGAGACTCATATGCCTTCCATTTTAAACATGTCAATTACAACAATGTTTAGAACATTAAAATTACTTGTTCTAGATGGAGGGTATAGGAATATTCATTTCTGATAAAATTCGAATAACATATTGGAGGGACATATAGAAGAATATATATGATGATATTTTGCAAAAAAAATGAAAAAATTATGAAAATGAGACGAGAGCAACCCGATTTTTTCCTTGTTATATATAAATGTTAGTCGAAGTTAAATGTTTTCGGAATAACTAGTTAGTTAGAAAAGCAGACATAAAAATTTGACTTCAATAATACAAATAGAAGATTTCTCGTCAATGTTTGTACATGTAAGATAAAACAAACCTTTGGGACAGTGTATTTTTAACTTTGATTTATCCACTACTAGGAGGGTAAATCTTATATTTATTTGATTTTTCCTATTTTTATAAATGATTATCAAACTATTGATTCCAATTTTGAATATTTTCAAACTTGTTCATTCTAAAAGATTTTTCTCAAGGCAAATATTAAGCAAACTAGTATCTAACCAAACTCCAACGTTCATTTTGTAAGCGAACTCAAACATATGATATCGAGCTTGTATCAAACAGAACTCGAACTTTCAAATATTAATATAGAACCAGGCCCGAGAATAAGGTCGTTTACAGTTAGATTCGATAAGCAACCTACTGCAAGAATTAGTGAGATATAAAAAAACACATCGCAAGGAGAACCCGATTTGATGCAATCTGAAGTGAAATCTTGACTGCTAGTAGTATCAAAAACTGCGAAGCGTCATGGATATCAACTAACAATATATTCCCTGAAGATTACAGAGTTGTGAACAAAGAAAACTCTGCTACATGTTTAAGATCTAAAAATATGACCCTATATATTCATAGTCTAGCATTCCAATCTGGGAGAGCATAACATCGAAAAATTCGAATTCCTACATGTAGCCCCCTCTACAGATATACGATTTAAGCTTTGAAATGAAAACTTTTTATAGATTATAGTAAAGTGAAAATTGTTAAAAATATTTAGAAAAAGGCTCATAACTATGAAGAACCAGCTCGCGGATCAGCCAGAACTTTTGAACTCAAGAAAACCAGATGTCTGCCAACATAACTGCATTTAAAAACTTGATGGACCTGACAAGCAGATGAGGATCTCTTATTGTCCATGTCAAGGGCTAGGAGTCGAGGATAGCCCCTTATAGGAGCTTGTCGAGCTGAGCTTGTATGTCTGCTATCGAAACTATGCCAATGGCCTCGATCTCCTCCGTGGAATACTCGGATTTTATTAAAGCTTGCAACTGCATGTGTGCTTCCACAATATTCGTCCTGCCACAGCAAAGGAAACTCGAACAGTAAACAGAAAGATTTTTTTGTGTTACAAATAGTTTTTACCAATTTAAAATAATCCATCAGATTTCATTAATCACGATACCTAGAAAACTACTATTAAGTGGGACCGGGGATTCACTGCTGTTGGAAAATCACGATCCATATAAAAGATCTCGGCAAGATCGTTCACTGAAAACCAGAGGATAAAATGATCCCGGTTTTTTGGAGGGATCTCGGTCGTGCGGGATCTTATGGATGGACGTGATGAACACAGTTGGAAGCTGCTGCTGTTATCCCAAAGCAGCAGATCCTCTTGCCTATTTTAAGTAGTCTAGGAACAACCTCTCCGATGAACCAACAATTAATTGGAATTCAAATGGAAATTTTATCATAAAGTTCACTTTGTATTTTGGAAAATAGTTCGTCCCTAGAGTCCCTCCCCTGGACTCTTCTACCCCATCCCAACAATACCAGTGGCACCTCTTTTTCTTTGATCCTCCCTTTACTTTCCACCACTGTGGCATCCCCCTCACCACCTTTCCCATCAATGACAATCTTCAGCGACAATGCTATCTTTATTAGTCGACCACACTTCTCCATCGAAGCCGCTCTTCCTGCTGCCTTTCACTAGTGACCTTCCCCTTCAATGTCATTTTCCTCCAAATCCCCAATTTCCCTTCACACCTCCCCATGTTTCCACCATAAATGAACCGTATAAAATGATACGTATGTTGTTGCTCTACATATGTGCATATAAGTTATAACTACAAAATTATGGTCTGAACTGATAAAATTATGTGCTGGAAGCAGTATGCATTGTTGCAAGACAATGTGCACGCTCCAACGAAAATGTTTAGCAGGTTATTGCCAATATTAATACTGATGCATGCAAATAGAGTCATACCGATAAAGAGCAACTCAATTCCAACTGTACAAATAATGAGAAACACAAGGATGACAGCAACGAGAAAGCGTGTTGATGTTCATATGACAATGTGGCAATGGTCCACGCCAATGGATTAATATTAGGTGCTGACATTGCGCAAAGCAGAAGCAACATGTCATTGTCCCACTGTTGGGGGAGGGTAAGACAACAATATAAGATGTCAAAAAGTCGCCTTATTCAAATTATGACATTTTTTGTTCCCTCGGAACTGTTCTCTTCTAGAGAGAAGCGGTTTCACATTTTCGGAACTCGATACGGTTGAGGAGATGAAGGTTCCTTTTGTTTTGAAGGCACTCCGAACAGATCCGAGTGGAGATAGGGTGGGGGTTGTAGCTCAAAGGATTAGATAACATGGCTATAAACCACATTGTTACAGTGGAAAAATGGTGACAGAAGAGGACAGAGATGACTGGGTAGCATAAAAGAATGTTATCGTGGGAAATAGAACGATGATGAAAAAATGGGAAAGAGAGGTAGCAACATGCCAATGGGAAAAGGCTGGCGTAGCTGAAGGGCAAGCATTAAGGATAAAGATGGTAGTAAATTAGGGATGAAGGAGGAGAGTAAAGGGGCGACGCTCGATTTGAGAAGGCATGGACAAGCTGGTGGGCTTATAGGACCTGACACTATAAGCATGAAGTGCAGACTTAAACCATTGTTCTTGTTAACGTTATGTATTCAGATTTGAAAATTAAAGCACCTTAATCTAATGTTGAACCGAAACGGGATCTGGGGATAGATTTTCGAATAATTTACATTCTGCCTAAGCAAAATAAGAACTCAAAAGGAACTGAACATTCTGCACGCACACCAACGGAGACTTTACCTATATTGACATAAAAGCACGAAACAAAAGCACAAATGGATGCAAGTAACCTACTTGATAGGTTTGAACAAAATCATCTGAGTAGATGAATTATTCAAGTAGAGCTTCATCTTCTCAACTGACCGGGCTAAATCTTGTTGAATTGCTGTGTTTACCTGTGGCAATATCGACAGGGTTATAATATTTAGCGTACGACCAAGACTAAGATATTACAAATTCACAGGATACCTTCTGAATTAGCTCAGACACTTTATCTGGAGTTGCAAATGCTTGACTTTTGAGAGGTTTCGCTAAAACGGAATCCAAGTTTCTATCTTGAGTGCTGGATGTCAATGCAACCTTTACTGCTGTTGCCTATGAAGTAAAATCAACTCAGATAAATATTCAGATTGACGGTAAATGAACATATTCATGACCATGTGACAAAAAAAATGTTGAAATCAGACATTTGGTCATCAGTATGACTACAAAAAGAAAAATTAAGACACACTACGATTTTCCAACCTATATATCTCACAAGACAAAAAGCTAATATAATGGATTCTTATGATAAAGGCAACAAAATGATGGAAATAAGCATTTTCTTTCATTAGAATTGTTTTCCACTACCTTTGTGACAAAAGAAAGCATTGGCTCCACAACAGACTTGGTAACAGACATGATAAACTCTTCACACGTAGCTTTAAGGTTTTTCTCTAATTCCTGCACGTAAAAACAAAATAATAAGTTAGTTTTTAAAAAATTATAAACCTGCAATAACTGAGGTTTTACAAGCAAGAGGTTGGTAAAGAACCACTTCGCTCAGAAATGAACCATGGAAGAGGCTGCACAATTATTATACATATTTTTCAAAGTATCCACATAGACTTTAGGATAGAGGAACTTCCGTTTTAGTTGGCACAAGAATCTTCTACAACTTCGATAGAATTTGGAAAAATCTCCCAGAAATCAATCAATAATAAAACTGAATAATTTAGACTCTAACATATTAAGAGAAGATAACCAAGGTTCACCAGTCAACCAATATTTGACATCATGGAAACTGAAGATCAGTCAAAATGTGAAAGAAAACCAGATGAGGATCGATACACAAGCTTTTTCTAAGTAATACACATGCATTTTTATTATTCAGTTTTTTTTTAAAAAATAAGGTGGATTTAAACCACATTATGTATCAAGTTAAGTCAAGAGACTGTCTATATGAAGACCGGGACAAAATGGGGTTGATAATTATGAAAGATTTTCAAATTTTGAAAAAGGAAAAATATACAGGCTGTAACATAAGACAGTCCATAATACTCCAGAGGCTCCTGAAAATAGCATGGGTTGAAGCCATCCTTTACATGATCGACACTGCCCTGCTTGTCATTGGACAACATGACATCAACAAAGTAGAACCTGACATTCAGACCACCGATCCTCCAACTGACAAGGACTCGACAGAAATTCAGAATTCAAAAAAGTTCAAATGAATCAACCAAGAAGGTAAAGCTTATGGAAAAGATAAATGCATCAGTTTTGCCCAACAATCAACTTTAAAGAAACAGTGATAATAATTATTATAACTTACATCGAGGACCCAACAATTTCTATTGTTTATACTAAAACCTGCTATTTTTTCTACGTAAGTTTTCTTGAGTAATATTCATTTTTTGAGTAATAGTAATTGTTGAGATATTAGTTATCTTTTATAGTGTTTATATAATTTTTATTTTCTTTTTCTTCTTCATATAATTTGAAGAGCAGGTTTCGCTCCTATATAAGAGAATTCTAGGGCCTCGTCAATAATGCAATTCATTCTTTTCTCTCCACATGGTATCAGAGCGATAGTTCTAGACCGGAGTTCTCGTACCCACCGTGCCCTAACCCTACCTTAGCCTCTCCACATCGCTACATCTGCCATTCCTCTCTCTCCACACCACCGCAGCCACAGCGGCATTCCGCACAGCAGCAGCGGTCTGCGGCCTTCCGTGTCGTCGCAGCGTCCTGCTGCGCCACCGCAACGGCCTACCACGCCGCAGCAGCACCTAGACTCACTGCCGCAGCAGCCCACAACGTTGCTGCTGCACTTTTGTGATGCTGCCGTATTGCTGCCATGCACCACATGCCTCTGTGCACCTCTGCCGTCCCTCTCTGCACCGTAAACAATCCCCGTGGTCGATACATCTCTCCGACGTCGAACTGTGGTCTGAAACAGTCTGATTTTGACCGAAAAATGTGATTTCAGACCTTTATATCTCGTTTTTAGGCCCTAGCGCGGATCAAGGATTGACAAGGATGGTTGTATGAGTCTACACGTACAACCAATCCTCCATATGATTGTGTAGATTCGCTCAGATTGGTCTACTTCCCAATCGAGTTCCGTTTTCAACCGTTCTTCTATCATGTCAGAGAACAAGGGTGATATCTTTTCTTCGTTCAGTGCCTTCAAGGGGCCCGACTACCATTGTAAAGATGGATGGGACCAACTATGAGTTGTGATCCATGCAGTTTCTCACCCTCATGCAATGCAACAATAAGGAGCACATTCTGACGAAGCTGGAGCCGACGGATAAGACTGCGGACAATGCTTCGTAGAAGCAAGACGACATATATGCACGTATATGGCTCTTCGGGCCCTTCATCATGGAGATAGCCGATGATATTTGTGAATCAGCCCACCATGAAGGCAATGTGGGATATTTTGGCATCTACTTATACCCAAGTGAAGGATGAGGCCAAGATTCTTTAGCTTCAGTTTGACATTTAGAGGGCCAAGCAGAACGATCATCAGCTGCACACATTCTGCTCCTCGATTCATGGCATGTTCGAGAAGCTTTACAGTTTCATGCCTATTATAACATCCACTGAGCAGCAGATGACATATAGGAACTTTACAATGGTTGGAGTCTTTTTGGTTGCACTTAACCTGAAGTATGATGCAACACGTGTACAACTTCTTACTGGGCCGACCATACCTCCCATGGAGGAGGCCTACAATCGTCTCAACAGGCTTCTTATTCCTCCTATTGTCACTCCACAATCCTCTTCAACGATGACCGCTTCTCGCGACATACGAGGGTCTACCCAGTTCAGAGGGCGTAATCCCCGTGGCAGAGGCGGTGGACGTTAGCGTGGTTCTTGCACCTACTATCGCCGTCCATGATTTTCAAAGGACACATGCTATCTGAAGCATGGATACCCCGCATCTGTTAGTGTCGCAGAATAACTCGATCCCTCAGAGACTCCAACTTCCCATACAGATCCATGCCTGGATGACATTGTCTCTCGTATACGAGAGATCATGATTCCGATGACTGGTACTACCACTACAGGATCCACAGATACTGCAGCTGCAGCCAGAGCCTCTTCGAGCTCCTCAGGTATCGCTTATGCTTTTATTAGTAATAGCGTGCAGATATGACAGAGTGGATCATGGACTCTGGCGCATCCCACCATCTGTGTGGAAACAGAGCCCAGTTCAGGTCCTACAAGACTCTACCTCCTGGCAGATGTGTTGTTATTGTTAATGGGGTCCACTTAGCCATTACAGGACAGAGGGATGCGTATATGCCATCCATACACCTTCAGAATGTTTTATATGCCCCTGATTTTCGCATGAACTTACTTTCTATTAGTTAGATTACTAAGGATCTGTATTGCTGTGCTATTTTGACCCTTCGTCTCTTGTATTTCATGACATACATGCATGGTGATTGGATGTGTCCGTGAGCAGCAAGGGCTCATAGACTGGTCCAACCTCCTCATGTTGGTGCATCTACTATTCCTACTGGACCAGTCTCAACGTACCTGTGGCACCTTCGTTTTGGCTACCTTCCTCTACAGAAGTTGTGTCATGTCCTCCCATAGATCTCCACGTGATCTTCCTTTTAGTGTGAAGCTTGCCAGCTTGGAAACACTACCGTTCTCCCTTTCCATCTCGTCAGAGTCGGAGCAGTTCTCAGTTGTTTGAGCTCCTTCATTTAGATATCTGGGGTCCGAGGAGTGTTTCTGATCACCAGGGACATCGTTTTTATTTGATCGTTGTAGAAGATTTTTCTAGACTTTCTTGGATTTTCCTCTTGAAGAATAAGTCTGAGGTCGGGTCTGTTATCAAGTCATTCATTAATGAGATAAAAAATATTTTTTCTGCCAATGTCAAATATCTGCGTTCTGATAATGCCTAAGTTTTGCACCCTATAACTTTCTGAGTTTCTCAGGTCTCTTGGCGTTGTACACCAGACCTCGTGTGCGCCTACATCTCAGCAGAACAACGTTGCCGAGCACAGACTCTGTCATTTACTCGATGTGAGCATAACCCTGTTGGTTCAAAGTCGTGCTCCTAACGCTTACTGGGGTGATGCGGTTCTCACTGCTTTCTCCTTAGTGAACTACATGCCTTCCTCTGTTTTAGGGGGAAAGATCCCTTTCTCAATTGTATTTCCCAAGAAGGATCTATTCTCCCTCACACCTCATGTGTTTGGATCTGTAGTCTTTGTTCATGATTTTTCTCCAGGTCGTGACAAGCTCTCCTCCATTTGTCAAGTGTGCTTTTGTTGGCTACTCTCGTACTCAAAAGGGGTACCATTGCTTTGATTCGCTTCGACGGAAATACTTTGTCAGCGCTAATGTTACATTTTTTACTCTGTCATGTATTTCTTTTCTACAGATGGCAGACTGACCCCATCGGACTATGATGACGAAATCTACATGCCTTGTCCTCCTACTGTACTATCACCGCCTACACCTACTCCTGCTTAGCCACCGCCCAGTCCACCACTGATGCAGCGTGGACCAGGAAAATAGGGCCGAATTTTTAATTAATTTCAATGGTCAATTTTATTTACGTTTATTTATATTGTCGTGTCATTAATAAATGAGATCGCATGTGATCTCAATCAATTAGTTGTCGATTTTGAATTTCAAATTCGTTAGAGTCCGTTTAGGAAAGTCGGTTGTCAATTTAAATTAATTTACTATTTTTGTAATCTCATCCCTCCTATATAAAGGGATGAGGGTCCAATGTTTTATGCAGTCAAGTATTAATGAAAAGTTGAGATTTTATCTCCCCCTCTATTTTCTCTCCTCTCTCTCTCCACGCGATCTCCGCGCTCTTCTCCCTCAACCTCTCGTATTCCCGACGAGTTCTTCTTCTCAATCCCTCTCTTTCTTCTTCCACTGAAAATCCACCAACAAAATTTATTTTCACCATCGTCGATTTCTTCTTCTGCATCATTTGGTATCAGAGCATGAAGATGGAGTCGTTCTCACGATTCCACGATCCTGTCGCATATTGGCGTGTGCAGTTCGATTTGAGTTGACTATCTCATGATTCGCGTACACGCGCACGTCGACATAAGTTCAAGCGACGTCTTGAATCAAGCCTCAAAATCCAAGAATGGTTGGACACGCAAGTCGATGAAGATTCGTTCGTCGACGACGAAAGTCAGATCGTAGAAGCCGCTGTTCAACCCGATTCTGAGGAGAGTTCAGGTCAGCCGCCGCCGCCGAAGACGTCCCCGATGTCAGCCACAACCCCGCTGCAACCCAACGATGGCAGCCCCTCACCAGCGGGCCCCCTTCTCACAGCCTCGACAACCCCAATCCGATCGCCAACCCCCCCAACGACCCCTCTGGCCACGTCGGCCCTTCCCACGGACCCGCACCACCCCTGCGCATCACCGCCCGCCCCTTCCCCACTACCCTCCCACGCCCCTGCCCCCAGATCCCCTCCCGCGCGCCAACCTACACCACCACCAACACCCCCTCCCGCCGCCACCCCCTCAAAATCAATCCCAGTCCCGCCAGCCACCGTCCTCGCCCCTCCGGCAAGCCCCATTCCTCCACCAGCTCCCCCGCGGGAACCCCCCGCCAACCCCGCACCCACGGCGGTACCCAGCCAGGCCCCAGCCCCACCGCCGCTGCCGTCACCCTCGCGACCTCGCCTCACCCTCGCCATCCTCCCCTTCCCCGATACCTCGCCTCGCTTTCGGCCACCACAGGGCCGCACCCCCCTCACGTGCGAATCCCAGCACCTCCGACCCCCCCGAGCACTGCCCTCCCGCATACACCCCACCCTCGTCGAAGTAACCACCACTGCTTCTGCGCGCGAGGCGCGCGCAACCATGTCGCGAGACCCGCATGGCCCCCGCCAGCCCCAAACGCCAGCATCTCAAGGCAAGCCCATCATCGCCGCCGTGGATGGCTGCTCGATCCAGACAGCCGCCTCTATCGTCGCCGCCGGAGAAGCAGCCCAGCCCATGTGCCAGCGCCCCGGGTCGAGCTCGACGCTTGTGCCGCCTGCAACTTCCCCCCGTGGCGGCGCCATCTTCGACATTTGAAGAAAAAGAAAACCCTAACGAAGGGCTCAATCGGATCCCCTGATACTAGGTATGAAATATTCTGGAAATATTACAAGCAGCCCCTCCTCTCAAGATAACTTATCAAAAGGGCCAATTGAAAGCCAAATTATATTATTGGTATCTTTTAAGTGAAGGGGTAGAACATTTGCAGACATGCCCCTCAGTGGAAAGAAATTATAAACGTAACATTGAAAAGGATCTAATTGGGGAGTTGAAGCTGCCATGTCGAGATCGAATTCTCCAACGACGCATCTACATCAGGCAATTCGTCGGGAGACGAATTTTTAAAGCGGAGGAGAGTTGATGCAGCGTGGACCAGGAAAATAGGGCCGAATTTTTAATTAATTTCAATGGTCAATTTTATTTACGTTTATTTATATTGTCGTGTCATTAATAAATGAGATCGCATGTGATCTCAATCAATTAGTTGTCGATTTTGAATTTCAAATTAGTTAGAGTCAGTTTAGGAAAGTCGGTTGTCAATTTAAATTAATTTACTATTTTTGTAATCTCATCCCTCCTATATAAAGGGATGAGGGTCCAATGTTTTATGCAGTCAAGTATTAATAAAAAGTTGAGATTTTATCTCCCCCTCTATTTTCTCTCCTCTCTCTCTCCACGCGATCTCCGCGTTCTTCTCCCTCAACCTCTTGTATTCCCGACGAGTTCTTCTCAATCCCTCTCTTTCTTCTTCCACTGAAAATCCACCAACAAAATCTATTTTCACCGTCATCGATTTCTTCTTCTGCATCAACCACCATCACCACCACCATCTCTTGTTCCTACTCTTGCTCCTCCACCAACCCTTGTGGCTGCCCCTGGACCACCACCTACATAGACTTAGTTTTTTCCATGTGTGTTTACTCGCAGGTCTCGCTCTGCCCCCCTGCTCATACGTCTTCCCCATCATCTAGCATGCCTCAAGTATGTAATGAGCACATTGTTTCTACTGATGGCGCTACTGAGTTGTCTGTGCAGCAGGAGTCACTACATGATGACTAGATACCCTCTCAAGAGGGAAATATATGACATAGTAGAGGATCTTGATGTGCTGATTACTCTGCGAACGTAGAGACATATGTGTGCTACATATCCTCTTGCAGCCATGTTTCCTTGAGCAGGCTTTCAGAGGATTTTAGAAGATACCTTGACACTATCAGCCGTGGAGATACCACAAAGATATGAGGAGGCTATTCAGGACAGTTAGTGGCGTCTAGCCATGGAGGAGGAGATGGCCGCGCTACAGTCGCGTGACACTTGGAGTCTTGTTTTAGCTCTAATTAACACATACATTGTTGGGTGCAAGTGGATGTTCACTATGAAACACCGTGAATATGGCAATGTGGATCGTTACAAGGCGAGACGTGTGGCAAGTGGGTTCACCCAGACATAAGGGGTGGACTATCATGATACTTTTTCTCTAGTTGCCAGACATTCTATTCTGTGTATCCTTCTGTCTGTTGCTGTGACACGAGATTGGCCCCTCTACGAGCTTGATGTGAAGAATGCTTTTCTATATGATGATCTACAGGAGGTCTACATGAAGTAACCACCTGGGTTCGTTGTTGAGGGGGATTGTAAGAAGGTTTGCATGCTACAATAGGCTATTTATGGCCTTAAGCAAAATCCAAGAGCATGGTTTCAGAAGCTCTCGAACTTGATAGATAAACCAGGGTTTGTGCAATCGACTGTCGATCACTCTCTGTTTGTGCATAGGAGTCAGAGAGGTACAACTGTCATTCTTGTCTATGTTGACGATATCATTGTTACATGGGATGACGAGTGTGTCATTCAGGTTGCCAAAGATTTCCTAGGTCAATAGTTGGTGACCAAGGACCTTGGTAGTTTACACTACTTCCTTGGACTGGAGTTTGCCAGGAACCAGCGAGGTCTTGTGATGAGCCAGAGGAAGTAGGTTACATACCTTTTTTCTGAGACATGTATGTAGATTGCAAACCTGCCACTACTCTTATGGACCCGAGCATGAAGCTCTACGACGATGACACTGAGGAGGTCGACAAAAGGAGGTATATGGAGCTTGTTGGCAAGCTCATGCACGTGACCATTACCATGCCGGATATATCCTTTGCCGTGAGTAAAGTGAGTGAGTTTATGGAGCAACCTAGACATGCACATATGGATGCACTCCATCAAATTCTGAGGTATTTGAAGGCATCACCTGACACTGGAATTCTACTCGGTAGAAGTACATCCCATTCAGTTACAATATGTGCAAATGCAGATTATGCTGGGTGTCCCAGGGACAGGAAGTCTACTTCAAGCTTCACAGTGTTCATAGGGAATTCCCTGGTGTCTTGGAAGAGCAAGAAGCAGACCGTGGTTGCCAGATCCAGTGTTGAGTCAGAATACAGGACTATGGCACATGCTAGCACAGAGATGGTGTAGGTCAAATCTGTTCTTACTGACCTGACTATCGAGGTGCCTCTTCCCATGCACCTCTAATGTGACAACCAAGTTGTTCTTTTCATTGTAAACAACCCTACCTTCCATGAGAGGATTAAGCACATATAGGTGGATTGTCACTATACTCGTGACATGATACAAAAGGGTCTCATTGCTAATACTAACATCAACTTTGGAGACCGAACAATAGATGTACTTACTAAGGCCTTATCCAGAGGGCCTTATCAGAGATGCTGCTCCAAGTTGAGCCTGATTGATATCTACGCTCCAGCTTATTGGAGAGTGTTGATAAATTAATTATCTTTTATATTGTTTATGCAATTTTTATTTTCTTTGTATGCTTCATGTAATTGCCCAATAGGTTTCTCTCCTATATAAGAGAACCCTAAGGCCTCATCAATATTTTTTTCTAAACAGTGAAACGGGTGGCCTCCCAGGGAATGGGAGCCACCTCAAAATATATTAAATGTAAAGTAAAGAAATTTTACAAAGCAGTTTAAACCAAATCACAAGCTCCACAGTATACATAACACCCTGCTATGTTCCACAATGTTTTCCGTGTAACAAGCATGTCCCCCAAAAATAGTGCTATTCCTCACGTACTAAATTGCCCACAGAATGGCAAACGGACGCCTGCAATCCTCATGGCCTTGTCCGCAAACCATTTTGATGCTCCTCCAAAAGTCGGCTTCCCCCCGTCCCTGAATCCAAGGAATGCTGTCAGTCTCCCAAGCTTGAGCCGAAGAATAACATGTGAAGAAAAGGTGCTCTGTGTCTTTAGCCGCCCCACCGCATCAGGAACACATTCAAACCTCGACCCCCAACAGTTCTCCTCGACGCACCTGTGTGAGGAGCCGCTCCTGCCTGAAAAGTCAAAGAAAAACCTTTATGCGGTTTGGGATCACGCTCTTCCAAATTATCTTTGCATTAGTCACCAACTCGCCCTCCATCTCCTCGCCATCCTCCACCAGAAAGCGATACGCATTCTTCATAGAGAATCTTCCGTCGTCCCAAACAAAGTGATCCAATCTGACCGTGGGTCCCTCAAATTGAGCCAAGTGCATCTACAAATCAAGAAAATCCTGTACCCCGTTGGTCCGATAGATTGGAAGCAAAAACTGGCGCCCACGCACCAAGGACCCACATCTGTTGCACTGTCACCGTTCTGTTGGCCACAAGATGAAATAACCACGGAAAGAGGCCACCCAAAGTTCCCTCGCCAGTCCAATCATCAGTCCAGAAGTGGAATGACGCTCCATCCCCAAGCACCGCCCGCATCTTCGCCGTAAAATCTAGCAATACCTCGGTGATCCCCTTCCAAAGAGAAGATGGCATACGACAGGGATCCACCTCCAAAGCCATTCGCACGCCATATAGACTCCTCATCAGCTTGCAGACCATGTCACCGAATTCTCCCCAAATCCGCACCACCCATTTCGCCATAAATACCTTATTCATCTCTCTCATGCGTAGAATTCCCAGCCCACCATGCTTCTTAGATTTCGTCATTCTGTCATCTGACCAAATGGACTCCTCGCTTGTTCTGCTTTCCATCCGACCAAAAACACCTTCTCATGAGACCTTCAATGCGCGCCCTAATACCCGCAGGAAGCTGCCGAGTGGAACAAAAGAAGACGGGGATGGTCGATAATACGTGCTTAAGGAGTACCATCTTCCCACCCCTAGACAACAACGACGCCTTCCAGCCCGCCAATCTGTTCTCAAGCTTGTCCATCAAACATCGCCAGTCCCTATTTGTCGGTTTCCCCGTCACCAATGGAAGACTCAGATAAGTGATCGGAAGGCTAGCAATAGGGCAACCGAGTAGAACCGACACCTCCTACGACTCATGTTCTGGCAAGCCAAACGGAACGACCGCCAACTTATCCCTGTTGATCAGAAGCCCAGATAGGTCCCCAACAATGTCCATAATGTATGATGCTCTCCTCATCTTCTCCTTGTCGGTTCATAATGTAATTCATTCTTTTCTCTACACATTAATATTTATTGATTAATATTCATTTTTCACAACTTATATTTTCCCATCAATCCATGTTAAAAATTTGGGAATGTGTGATCGAAAGAAGGTTGAGGCAAGTTTCCAAAGTAAAAGAAAACCAATTCGGATTCATGCCATGTCGCTTAACTATTGAAGCCATCCCCTTGTCGAGGAGGATGATGGGGATTTATAAAGCTAAAAAGGAAGAACCTCTATATGAATTTTATTGATCTGGAGAAGGCTTATGATTCTGTTCCACATGATATATTGTGGAGAGTTTTGGAGAAGAGATAAATACATATCCTATACATTAACCTCATTAAGTATACGTATGATAGGGCTTCATCTTGTGTAAGGATCCCATCTGGGTGGCCAGATTGGAGACAGTTTGGTGTTAGATGCGGAGATCATCTGTGACTGGAAGAGTAATGATAAGCAGGCATTGCTTTGGAAGGTAGACTTTGCGAAAGCCTAGGACTCTCTTGACTGGCGGTTTCTGTGGCAGCATTGTACAGGAGGGGCTTCCTGGCGACCTGGATCTCTTGGATGAAGCGTTGCATCACCGCGTCATCGCTTTCGGTTCTGGTCAATGGTCGCCCCGAAGGGGGCTTCTTTCAACCGCAGAGAGGGGTTAGACAGGGGTGCCCATTTGCTCCGTTGCTTTTTGTGATTGTTACTGATGTGCTGGCTTGCATGGTCTGTTGTGCTCAAAGGAGCAGTATTGTTTCTGGATATAGATGTGGCGAGGTGGTCATCCCCTTGCTGCAATATGCGGATGATACCATTTTTTCATTGATGGTGGCAAAGAGGAGGCAGGGGGCATAGGTATTACACTTGAGATTTTTGTTGAGATGTCTGGTCTTCATTTGAACCTTGGCAAGTCCACTGTTGTTCCTTTCGGCATGTCGGAAGGGGAGGCTCGGTCCTGCAGCTCGGAGCTGGGCACGGCTTGTGCCTCCCTTCCCATCAGCGATCTGGGTGTCCCACTTTTGGATGGTAAAATTAAGCTTTCGGTTTGGTTGTCGTTGGTTGAGAAGATGGAGAGGAAATTGTCTGGCTAGAAGGCAGCTCTATTGTCGCGTAGTGGCAGGCTGGTGTTGATCAAGGCAGTACTCTCCACGATGGCACGATCCTGGTGTTTTTTTTCTCTTCCCGTATGATGCCGACGGGAATCATAAGGAGGCTGGAACGTTTGATGCGTAGGTTTCTGTGTAGCAAATCTGGTCAGGAAAGGCAAGGCGTTCACCTGATGGATTGGGAGGCCATTGTTCAGCCAAAGAAGAAAGGGGGCATTGGGATAAAGAGCTTGGAAACACTCAACAAGGCTTTACTCCTTAAATGGGTGGGCATGATCTGGGGAAAAGTTGAGGGTTTATGTTGTTACATGATCCGTCGCTTGTATAACATCTCCATTGCGAATCCAGATTTGCAGCGCAGGGCCAGAGGAGGTCCGTGTTCTGGAAGAAGATACTGAAGGTTCTACCTCGTTTCTGTGATTTGTTTTGTCCGGTGGTGGGGAATGGTGACACTTTTGGATTCTGGGTGGATGACTGGACGGGCGATTGACTTCTCAGCAACCACTTTTCGCGTTTGTTTGCCTTGGCTACTGATACTGATGTCAGAGTTGCGGGTTGTTGGGATAATGGTAACTGGATGTCGATTTTCAGGGTTGCTTTCTCGGACCATTGTATGGAGGAGTTTCTCCGTCTTCTGGATGTTCTTGGTCAGGTTGGGAGATCCACTACTGGGGCGGAACACTGGATCTTGAAGGATTCGTCGTTCTCGGTCCGGAAGGCATATGGCGTAATTTGTCGTCCGCCTCTGTCTGTTTCGGCCTCTACAATTCGCAACTGTGAGCTCATTTGGGCCTTGGGTTTGCCGGAGAGGATTGGTTTCTTCCTTTGGCTCTTTCGAAGGAAGCACATTATGACTCGTGATCGTTGTTCAAGGCTATTCGAGGTTGTCTCTGATAGATGCTTACTCTCTGGTACTGAAATTGAGACGTTGGAACACTTTTTCATCCGCTGCTGAATTTCCTCACATATTTGGAGTGAGGTGGGTTTGGACTAGTTGAAGCCTTGCGACTTTGATTCTTTTTAGTCTTCACTATACGGGGCCCGCAAAAGGCAAAAAAGAGAGACTTTAACTCTGGTGGCGGTTCTTTGGGCCACCTGGCTTGCCCGCAATGCCTCGCTTTTCTCATGGATGCATTTTTACTGTGAGAATGTTTGTTACCATTACAAGCAGCTGCTTGATTCCTGGATTTTGTAACTGACTCTGTTTTCTTTTTAATTATTTAGTATAGTGGGGAGGGTACCTAAGCGTGATTCCCCCCTTCTATTGGCTTAAAAAAAGGATCCCGTCTAGGAAGACTGATTATTTTGACATCAACATTGATCTGCATCAAGGTTCGGCTTTGAGTCCATTCCTTTTTACTTTGATTATGGATGAGTTGACAGGTCACATTCAGGATGAGATACCTTGGTGTATGTTATTCGTTGTTGATATTGTAATGATTGATAAGACTAGAGATAGAGTAAATGAGAAGCTTGAGGTCTGGAGACATGCATCAAAGGCTAAAGGATTCTGTATAAATAGGGCTAAGACTGAATATATGGAGTGCACTTTTGATGGAAGCAATGGTGAAGGAATCTTGGTGAAGACTGGTGACAATAACATTCAAAAGAGAGATTCTTTTAGATATTAGGGATCTATTTTACAACATGATGGGGAAATTGATGGAGGTGTTACTAATAGAATAAATGCAGGTGGCCAAAGTGGAGAGGAGCCTCAACTGTTCTCTATGATAAGACAATTCCTTTGAAAATCAAAGGAAAGTTTTACAAAGTAGCCATGAGACCCGCTATACTCTATGGATCTGAATGTTGCCTGTGAACCATAGATATGTGCAGAAAATGGTAGTAGCAGAAATGAAAATGCTAAAGTGGTGTGTTGACACATACGCAAAGATCGGAATCAGAAGCAATCAAAAGAAAGGTTTGTGTAGCTCCGATCGAAGATAAGATGAGAGAAAACCACTTAAGGTGGTTTGTCTATTTGCAAAGGAGGTCGACTGATGCACTAGTTAGGAGATACGAGTTTTGAGATGTTGGGCCGGCTAAGAGAAGGCGAGGGAGGCCCAAGAAGTGTTGGAATGAGACTATACAAAGGGATCTTAATTTTTTGGATCTAAGTTTGAGATTGACCCAAGATAGATCTGAATGGAGGCAAAGAATCCATTAGCCGACCCTACTTAATGTAGGAAAAGGTTTTGTTGTTGTTATATTTTCCCATAGCACATGTGATGGCCTGTCAGACATGCATTTCTATGTTTGCTGCGGTCCAAGAAATTTTACCCTCACATTTTCCATCCTATGCAGATAACCAACGAAAAATTAATAGCACATTATAGACCATATAATCCAGTTGAACCTAATTATTCCACAAGAAATTCCATCCGGATTTAATTGCAACTTCAAGCAGGTTATTCTACAAGGCAAAATACATTCCTAATAGAAAATGTGCAAAATTATATTTTAGAAGTATTGCGAAAAAGAGAGAATTGTATGAAAGGACAACCTTCTTCGTATCAATTTGGCTTTCAAGAACACGAGGAGAGAAGTTTCTGGCCAAAGTAGTTGAATTCGTCCAATCAAACACAGAAGCCTGGCCTCTTAATATTCTCCGCAAATGGTCCTAAAAAAGAATGATTGAATGGAGTCAAAATAATGATCTCGCCACTAATATAGTTTTTCATGTATAACATATGAACATGGTATAATTATGTATACAAGTTGACCTTAGTGCATTCTATTTTACCTCTAAAATGATTCTAAAGGTTAGCATAGTTTATTGCCAATGCACTGTTTTCATCGGACTTGTTGTGATGGCTTACTTCTCAGAAGAATTGATAAACTTTATTTAATACGGCCTTCTTTTGCCTATTAAAATATTCTAGGGCTGCATCATCAATGTCATATAGAATGTTTATCTCAGTTCCAGTCATGTCAATATAACTATATAAATCTCCATATTAATTATAAGCAGCTGTTGGCAGCTCAAATGAATTCCACGTCCTTCTACACGTAGATGAAGAGAACGATCATTGCAGATCTTTCGCAAAGACGGGAAAGAACCAAGCTATGAATCGAATGCCAAAGGCATAGAATTTTTTCAAAGATTAAAGATAATTACTTGGGATTAGTGCAATTGGCCTATTTTGGTTTTGGTCTCTTCATGAAAATCTCAACGACACGAACAACTTTCGTAAAGAAAATTTTTCGATCCGTGGTCGTTTGCTATTTATTTTTTATTTTTCTTTGTATCTTTTTTTGAATTTTCTGGTGGTGCCACATGTCAGCTCCTGGAGTTGTCACGTGTCACCCATTTCTAGGTTTATTTAGTTTTAGTTTTATTAAAAAAACCTTGCATGTGCTGGTCACGTGCCTCTAACGCATGTTCCCAGCACGTGCCGTCGCCTTCCTCCCCCTTTCCTCTTCTGGCCTTGCCGCCTCCGCCGCGAAGATCATCACCCCTTGCCTCTGGATCTCAATCAAATCCCTATCAAAACCTCCCCGCGAATCTCTATGTCCCCTCGATCTCAGACTCACGCCTCCTTCCTCCTACCGTTCGATCGCCGCCTTCCAAATCAAGCAACCGCGCCACCGCCCCCCTTTCCTATTCCGCCCGCCAATCCCCATCATCGGTCCCCAAAATTAATCCAATCGCCTCCCCGATTCGATCATCATCTCCGATCCAATCCCCTCATCAATCAAGATCTCCCTCTCCATCACCCTCTTCTCTCTGCCCTATAAATCCACCTCAGCCCCGTCCGTTCTCGACATCCACTGATATCTCTAAGTATCTGAAGGATCTCCACGTCCCTCCACCTGCGGTGAGATCAGGCCTTCTTCGGTCGTTGCAGCATAGCCGTGATCCTCCACGAGCTACTGCCATCGCTCCGGTGTTCGACCACCGTTGAGCCACTGACCTTGCTCCGCCACTCCACTGCCTTCGCGCCTACGACTTCCACATATCCATCTCCACCGACGACAGCACCCTCCACCGTGCCCATCTGCAACAGCCGGTCAAGTGTCGACCGTCCCACTCGCCTTCGAGCACGGCCATACGCTCCGGCCGACATCACCTCCTGCAGCAACCCCCTCCAGGAGCCCCTCCAACGCAGTTGTGCTTTGCTCCTCATCCCCTCCTTTCGACGGGGCATAAAGCTCAAGGACAAAGTTCCCACGTGATCTGCATGTGTGGGAGTATACAATTGCAATAGACGCCCACCAAGATCTGCCAATTCGCGTCCAGGTCCACGCTAGAGGGTCACGTGCTTGGCACGTGACCTCCTAGATGTTTTGTAGTAAAGCCATCTTGGGCTCGGTAATTTTATTTCAGTCCGTGCTTTGCATTTTTTTAGTTTTTATTGAGTTATTGTAATACTACAAATAGGCCCTTCTCTTTCATCTTTATTTTTAACATCATTCTTGCATCATTTTATTAGTCCAAAAATAGCACTTTGTTCTGCAATTAATTACTAACATTATGGCATGTGATTTATAATTTTATGCTCGATAATTAATTAATAATTTATATTTTGTGGAATATTATATATTTTTCCCAGCTCTGAAATTCATAATTAATTAACCATTGCTCGAAACAACAACAACAACAAAAACAACAACAAAGCCTTTTCCCACAATTAAGTAGGGTCGGCTACATGGATTCTTCGCCTCCATTCAGATCTATCTTGAGTCAATCCCGGGCTTATATCCACAAAACTAAGATCCCTTCGTATGGTCTCTTTCCAACACTTCTTGGGTCGTCCTCGCCCTCTCTTAGCTGGCTCAACATCCCAACCCTCACATCTCCTAACTGGTGCATCAGTTGATCTTCTTTGCAAATGTCCAAACCATCTTAAGCGATTTCTCGCATCTTATCCTCGATCGGAGGTACACCAACTTTCTTTCTGATTACATCATTCTGAATCCGATCGTTACGTGTGTGTCCACACATCTACCTTAACATTTTCATTTCTGCTACATTCATTCTTTGCACATGTTTATGGTTCACAGGCCAACATTCGGATTCATAAAGCATAACAGGTCTCACGGCTGCTTTGTAAAAGTTGTCATTAAATTCATGGATAGTAGAATTAATTGTATTTCACATTATTCCAAAAAAGATTTTCAATTGCATGCATATTTTGCTCTATAAAAATAATTTCGTAGATTTCAATATTTATCTTTTATCGGTATTAAACTCCACATTTTTTGGGTTTAAGATTTTTTTAGGATATTTCATTTATTGATATATCTTAGATAATTTTATTTTCTGAAAATAAGTAGGTTTAATATTTATTATAATTAATTATTGAAATTCACCTTGTTTGAATTCATAAATTCATTACTTATTCATCTTGCATCCAAAAATTCCAAAAAAATTACAGTGCATTTATTCCATCCTTACTAACATCTCGATCAAGTTTCATAATTTTTTGACCATGTTTTATCATTGTTCAAATTTTAGTCCTTAAAATTGGCCTTCATTTCATTTGCATTTCAAAAACTGCATTAAAAATACCAAAATATCCGCGTCGAAAACCATTCACGAACTTTGATAGACGTTAATATAGGTTGTTCCTTTGCCTGCTCGAGTTCGACACTAGGACTTGACCAAGTTAAATAAACATAAAAGTGCTTCGATTAAAAATTCTTGATTGATTCCAATTACCCGCCTATAACGAAACTACAAATTCAATTTACCGCATGAAAATTCACATTAACTTAGGGTTTCTCGGACTCGTCAATAGTATCCCAGGAAGAGAAAAGTTCAAATAGAAATATCAGCGAATGTCAGCTTTTATCATTAATAGTATTGGTTCTCGTGCAGAACCATGACATCTAGAGCAGACCATGAGATAGTGGATCGCTTGGAGCGTATCATGACCACACTCACTGATCTCCAACAGCAGCAGACTGCCATGCGGGGTCAGCAGGACTAGATATTGGCTCAGGAGACAGATATTACGGACATACAGACTAACATAGAGAAGAGGTTCGAGGAGCTGTCTAAGTTCACTTTCCATCCATCTCAGGATGGAACACGATCGGATCAACCACAGTCTGTAGAGGTTCAGCAACCCCAGTTCGATTATCCGCATGAGGAGATACCATTACATGGAGCCGAGGATGGAGATTATGGTAGAGAGCAGGACCATGTACTCTTTGCAGATGAGGACACACACGAACACTCCGCTATTCGCAAGCATCAGTCGATTTCACTTCCTATTTGTGAGACAATGTGCCCATGTTCGAGGGCACCGGGCCATCAGATGAGGTCGAACCGTGACTGAAGAGGGTGATGAAGGTACTTCGGATGATTTGCACACCGCGAGACTCGTTATCTTTTATGGAGTATTCATCGATAACATTCGCCAAGAGATGGTGGGAGTTGACAGTTTCTGAGTTAGGACATGAGCCCACATGGGACGATTTCGAAACGAGATTCAAATCCTACTTCTTTTTTGGGAAGTGAATAGAGTCCCAGCACCAACTATTTGCAGAACTCAGACAGGGGCAGATGACAGCCAAGTAGTACTTCGTCCGATACACCGAGCTGTCTCGCCACACACCAGCAGCCGCTGCATTTCCAGATGACAATATGGAGAAGTTCATTAGAGGTATGATGGAAGAGGTGTAAGAGAAGCTGGTCGAACTGCGTATCACTTCTATCTCCGAGGCTACTAATGCAACAGAAAAGTTAGAGGACATCCGAGAGAGACGTTTCGAGAGCTCGTCTAGAGCAGCACCTATGTCACAACGATCATCTGGACCGATTCGGCAAGAGTTTCAGCAGCAGAGGTCAGCCAGTCAGTTTCGTCCTTCAGGTTTTTCAGGCGGTGGTCGCTCATCTCAAGCGACTACTTTAGGAGGAGCACTTGTCGGATGTGGTACTAATTCCGCTCAACCATCTGGGTGACAGAGAGTGGACAAACCCCCAGTAGGATCGACTCGGAGCACTGACACGAGTACCACGCCTACCCAGTCAGGCCAATGTTTCTTGTGCAATCTATGGGGACATTACCGATCTCAGTGCCCACAGGCTTCTGGTGGGCCTCAACTGCAGCCACAGCCGTCCCAACTGCAGGTACAACGTATTGGGAGTTTCCGTGGCGGGAACTCCAACTTCAAGAGGCCGCCGAGACAGACACAGAGCGTGACCGGTTCGAGTACTGCACTAGCTTGACAGGGACAAATACATGCAGTGACCGAGGAGCAGGCACGATCAGCAGCTACTGTGATGAAATGTATGGTCTCAGTCTTGGGCCGACCTTTCCCTGTTTTATTTGATTCTGGAGCGACGCATTCCTTCATTGCTTCGAGGTTACTAGCTTCATTAAGTAGAGTTGCAGAGGCTCTATATCCTCCTTACCACATTCATGGGCCAGGTGGCTAGTTGTTAGTCATTTCACTGATAGTCAGAGACTTACTAGTACTGATTGGCGATAACGAGACGATCGCATACTGTCTACTATTACAGCTCGATGAGTTTAACTTGATTTTGGGCATGGATCGGTTATTAACTCATCATGTTCTTGTTGATTGCTTTAGGGTGACAGTTGTCTTCAGGATTCCGAACTTAGCTGACTTCACTTTTGAGCGTACATTACATGACTACAAAATGGAGTGCATCTCAGTATTGAGAGGTCAGAGACGGGCTGATCAGGGATGTAATTCATATGTAGCATTTTTTCGAGAGACATCCGATCATGAGCCGATGACCCAGGACAACAAAGTAGTATCAGATTACTTAGATATATTTCTTGATGAGTTACCAGGGTTACCTCTTAAGAGAGAGATTGAGTTCGAAATCACATTATTACCTGATACACAACCGATCTCGATGGCTCCATATCGCATGGCACGAGCCGAGTTGAGAGAGCTGAAGATGCAGTTGCAGGAGTTACTTGACATGGGTTTCGTAAGGCCGAACACTTCACCTTGAGGTGCTCCATTTCTTTTTCTCAGGAAGAAGGATGGATCGATTAGATTGTGCATTGATTACATGCAACTAAACAAGAAAACGGTGAAGAACCGTTATCCTTTGACATGCATCGATGACTTATTTGATCAGTTTCAGGGATCTTCGATGTTCTCGAAGATCGACCTTCGATCTGGTTATTATTAGCCGAGAATTCGAGAGTCCGAAATTCCGAAGACAACTTTCAAAACTCAATATGGGCACTACGAGTTTGTGATGATGTCCTTTGGGCTCACCAATGCCTTAGCAGCATTCATGGACATTTTCAGCTCCAGTTGACGCATTTGTTGTTGAGGTGCAAGTGAGTGTTCACTGTGAAGCACCGTGCAGATGGCAGTGTGGATCGCTACAAGGCGAGACTTGTGGCACATGGGTTCACACAGACATATGGGGTGGAATATCATGATACTTTTTCTCTAGTTGCCAGACATTCTACTATGTGTATCCTTCTGTCTGTTGTTGTCACACGAGATTGGTCCCTCTATCAGCTTGACACAAAGAATTCTTTTCTATATGGTGATTTACAGGAGGAGGTCTACATGCATCAGCCACCTGGGTTCGCTGATCGGGGGGAGGGGGTCAGAAGGTTTGCAAGCTACATAAGGCTATTTATGACCTTAAACAGAGTCTGAGAGCATGGTTCCATAAGCTCTCGAACTTGATAGAGCAATAGGGGTTTGTGTGATCGACTGTCGATCACTCTCTGTTTGTACACAGGACTCAGAGAAGTACATTTGTCATTCTTGTCTATGTTGATGATATCATTGTCACAGGGGATGACGAGCAGGGCATTCAGGTTGCCAAATATATCTTAGGTTAGTTGTTTGTAACTAAGGACCTTGGTAGTTTACGCTAATTCTTTGGACTGGAGTTTGCCAGGAACCAGCAAGGTCTTGTAATGACCTAGAGAAAGTACGTTACAAATCTTCTTTCTGACATGTATGGCAGATTGCATACCTGCCACTACTCCTATGGACCCGGGCATGAAACTCTACGGTGATGACACTAAGGAGGTCGACAAGAGGAGGTACATGGAGCTTGTTGGCAAGCTCTTGTATGTGACCATTATCAGGTCAGATATATCCTTTGTCGTAAACAAAGAAAGACATTTTATGAAGCATCCCAGACAGGCACATATGGATGCAGTCCATATGATTCTGAGGTAACTGAAGGCCTCATCTGGTACTGGTCTTCTTTTCAGCAGAGGTACATCTCTTCCGTTACAACTTGTGCATATGCATATTATGATGGGTGTCTCGAGAACAAGAAGTCTATTTCAGGCTCGCAGTGTTCATAGGAATTCCTTGATGTCTTGGAAGAGCAAGAAGTAGACCGCAATTGCCAGATTTGGTGCTGAGTCTGAATACAGTGCTATGGTGCATGCTAGCACAGACATGATGTGGGTCAGATCTATTCTTACTAACTTGGCAGTTGAGGTGCCTCTTCCCAAGCACCTCCAATGGGACAACCAGGATGTGTTCTTCATCGCCAACAACCCAACTTTCCATGAGAGGACTGATCATATAGGGGTCGATTGTCACTACATTCGAGACATGATACAGAAGGGTCTCATCTCTACTACTCATGTTAGCTCAGGAGATCAGACAACAGATGTACTTACCAAGACTCTAGCTAGATGGCCTTACTAGAGATGTTGTTCCAAGCTGAGATGTTGTTCCAAACAGAGCATGATAAATATCTATATTCCAACTTGAGGGGGAGTGTTGAGATATTTGTTATATTTCTTATCTTTATGTATTTTCTATTTTATATGTCTTATCAATGTAATTTTTCCAACAGGTTACTCTCCTATATAAGAGAACTCTAACGTCTCATGAATAATCAAGTTATCATTTTCTCCCAACAAATTTCATAGAGAAATGAAAAATATCAAATTTTAAGCATTTTGGTAATTTTTTTCCGATCACCTATCTTACTCAACTTCAACTAGCATTCGAGGGAACTGAACATCTAAGAAATTTTATGTTTACTCTTAATTTATATTCATTAACACGTGCAGTTGTATTTTGAAGGTGCAAGAAATTAAAAAAAAAAGAGGCCAAAGAAATGTTGGAAGGTACATAATTAAGAAGTATGACATTTTCAGATCTAAGCTACAAAATGACCTAAATAAGATCTGTTGTTCGGAGGAAAATCTATGCAGCAACCCACTTAAAGCAGGAAAATGCTCAATGGTGGTTTATATCTACTGGTTAGATCCAGGAAGGTCTTTTCTTTTTCCTTTGCAGAACGACCATATCCGAAACACATGCATGCATGACCCACACATGCCCGGATACGCACTCATACAGAAAACACTCAACAGAGGAAGAACGGAAAATTACACTTTATTATCTAAGGCCAAAATTGACCCACTTTAACAATATCTATTAATAATACTAAAGCTGGGCTTCCTCAACTTCCCAGCATTCACTTCCACGTGTTTGCCCTCTTCACCCATAAATGGATTCACCTTTTCCTGACACGTACATTTACTCCCTGCCTTCCGCCCGATGCGTTACGTTTTTCTCCTTTTGTTTTCAGTATTTCCTCCATCTGTCCATTTTTAATGCCCATTAATTGCCAGCTGTCTTCTACATAGTCCATTTTTGACATCTGCGCCCATTCGGCTCTATCTTCTGAACTCTAAAAAGGAGTTTTACCTTTATCTTTCGACGTCCTTCTTTTTCGAATGTTTTTCGTTTCGTTCGCCCATCTCCGTCGTCCGAACCCCTAAAAAGGTATTAAGCTTTCCTCTCCATCCGATTTGCGTGGTTGTTTCGGTCAGCTCGAAGGACGTGATACTTTGATCTTTGTTATTGTTTTGGATCTCGCCTATTTCATTGGAATTCCTATGACAGTTCTCCTGTTAAATAGGTATGAAAATTTAGTTTGTTCTACTTATTCCTCTTCAATTGTCTTTATGTATTTTCTGAATGTTTTTCTTTCCAAATGCGTTAACATTTTTAATTTGTGTTTATTCATTCCAGAAGGACATGTTTTTTCGGTTGTGTCCTTGCTTTGTCTCTTACCTATTTCACAGGTGTCCCTACGAAATTACATCTGCTGGACATGTATGGATTTTTAGTTTGATTTTCTTACTCTTCTCCAACTGTCCTTAGTTGATTTTTGAATGTTTTGCATTTCTAATGCTTTGTGTGTATGGGAATGTAGGTGTGAGCGGAGGAAATGATGGTGGACCTCAAGGGGAAGAAGGTGTTCGTGAGGGACAACCTCAACGTGCCCTTCGACGACAACCCCAACATTACTGACAATAGGTATCAGGTATGCGATCCCCACGATCCAGTCGCTGATCAAGAATGGTGAAAGTGATCCTATCCGGTCACTTGGTAATCCTCAAATAGGTTTTTTCTGAGATAAAGGTCGTTGCTTTTTAGTTGCATGTTTTGGTTCTGCGAAGCTTTTTTTCCCCACAATTTTTTTATGCAGATTTTTTTATCGGCCATTGTTTGTTTGATCTTCCCCTCTCTCTCTCTCTGATTGGGATTTGGGTGTTTGATTTCTTCCTCTGTAGGTCAAGTAGTTTTATTGATTTTTCATCTTCTTATTATTATTTCCTTTGATATTGTTCTTGATGTTGTTCTTTGCGACATTAGTCAGAACTGATGTTTGATTTTAATTTATCATGAGTTCTTTATAAGCACATATCTACCGCTGGCTCTATTTTGGACAGGAAGTTCATGATCTCGATTGTTCTATGGAATTGGCGAAGAGGAGCGTCGGAGACCTCACGATGGCGGACCTCAAGGGGAAGAAGGTGTTCGTCAGGGACAACCTCAACGTGCCCCTCGGCGGTAACCCCAACATCACTGATGACATGGATCGGGTACGCGATCACCACGATCCGGTCACTGATCAAGAATGACGCAAAGTGTCGGTCACTGGGTAATCCTCAAATAGGTTTTTCTTGGATGAAGGTCGTTGCTTTTTAGTTGCATGTTTTGGTTTTGTGGAGCTTGCTTTTTTCCCTCAATTTTTTAGACAGACTTTTCTATCGGTCACTGTTGATTTGATCTCCCTTTTCCTCTCTCTCTCTCTGATTGGGATTTTGGGTGTTTGATTTCTTCCTTTGTAGGTCAAGTAATTTTATTGATTTTTCATCTTCTTATCATTATTTCCTTTGATACTATTCTTGATGTTGTTCTTTACGACATTAGTCAGAACCGATGTTTGGTTTTAATTTATCATGAGTTCTTTATAAGCACATATCTACTGCTGGCCCTATTTTGGACAGGAAGTTTATGATCTCGATTGTTCTATTCTTCTTATTCTCAAAAAAATGTAAAAATCTTAGGTCCCATTATGGTGTACGCAAATCTACTACCATAGATGCCTTTTCGCCAAGGTCTGCGCTACACTACAAATCAAACTGATTTAATTGGAGGAAGATGTCTTTGGAATCGGATTAAACCTAATCGACGTGAAGTGTGAATCATCTGATGATCAAGTCAAGGCATCGTCTGTATGCTTCACTAAATTCTGACTTTGTGAATTTTACTCCTACAGTTTAACTATTATTTGTTTTTGATTTTGCAGGTAAATAGGAGAAATTGGTACCAAACAAAAATGTATGTAAATGCACCCTTTACTATATCATTGATTCTATTTTTAAATACAGATTTGTTAAAATTGTTTGGTGTTATGTTCAACAGAAAGAAATTACACTACTTTTTTATTCATTAGACCTTAACCTCTTTTTTAAATTTTAATTATTGTGTACATTTGTTTCTTTTAGGCCTAGCATTCATTTGTTGTGGAAGATTCTGTGATTCAATACTATAACTTTTACTTCACGATTCGCCGCAAACGTAACAAAAATTTTATAGGCAAATTTATATAATATTATCTTGATTACATTTCCACTTTATTTTTTTAGATGGAGCTTGGAGAAAACAAACGGCGGAAAAACGAAATCCTTGAAAACATGCAGGTTGATAATTCTGTTGTAACTTCAAAGGACAAGAAAAAACTGTAAGCTTAACTTAAAGTTTAGACTTTATGAATTTTTGGTCTACAATTTAGCTATTATTTGCTATTAGTTTTGTAGGTAAATAGGAAAAAATCGTACGAAATAAAAGGCCTGTAAATACAACCTTTGCTAAAGTAAAAAAACACGATTTTGTGTAAGTATAGTTCATAAGTTTTTGCATAAGAAGCAACATATAACGGTTACATGTGATCTTTTTTTTTTGTTCGGGTTGATGATTGTGTTTTAACTTCAAAGCTCAGGTAAAAAATCTAGCCTTAATTTAAATTTTTTACTTTATAAAAAATACTTTTATATTTTAACTATTATCTGTTGTTGATTTTGCAGGTAAATAAAAAATAGTACAAATAAAATACATGTACGCATGATGTTCGCAAAAGTAAAGAACGTGTTGCTTTGTGTCACTATAGTGCTTAAGTTTTTTTGGTGAATAGTAACCTACCTTTACTTATGCTATCCTTTTTTATTCTTTGCTTTGCCAACCTAGGATTTAGAGTCCATGTACAAGGACAATTTTAAATCCATGTTCTACCATTGATCATATTTTTAATACGAATTTGTTGAAGTTATTTAGTATTATGTTCAACACAAACATATCACAACTTCTTTTTTCTGTAGACCTTGACCCTTTTTCAAAAAAATTAACAAGCTATTGTTGGATACATTTGTTTCTTTTAGATCTGACATGCATTTGTTGTGTAATGGTAGTAGATATTAATGTTGTGATTAATTTCAAACCATGTTGGTAAGATTTCGTTTAATTTATTTAAAAAAACCTTCTCCATTCTGCTATATATTAAATTTATATGTGGATTAGATTATGTTATTAAATTTTATCTTAGTAACAATGTTTTAACTGGGATGATTTTCTATCAAACTTTGTACAACAGACAACGTGATTTTTATATTAGTTTAATGAATAAATATTTTTCTACAGAATCATTGCGTCAATTTACTATTTGATATTAATAATATATAAACATTTAAAGGCTATGATGATAATTTAAGATAAACAAATAAATTGATGTAATTGAACATCATTGTTTTACGAGGAAGTAAACTGGCAGTCTTTTATGGGATACTGAAATATGTTGATTGGTTCTGTATAGTCTTATGGACGGCGAGGCAAATTGAGACTTTTTCCACATATTCAAACCGACACTTGAGCTTGAGAAGGTCTCATACTGCAACCACTCCATGTGCCCAAGAAGGAAAGAATAGTATATTTTCAATGTAGCGGTAACTGCAACATAGTCTCATATATGGCGTGGAAATTTTATGTGTACTCAGTATATTTGTGCATATTCAGCAGTCATCGAACATCATCTACGATAATCTTCTCATATTGCAGTGAGACGTCTTTCTGACTGTATGAAGAACATGATATAAAATTTAACTTTTATCGGAGCCTTCTATCTGTATATACCTCATGGACATGAGTTAATAGTATACTTTTTTGCATCACTTTTATAATTAGTATATCTACATAACTTCACAATGTTTAAATGTGATTTTTCTAATCGTCATCTTCATGTTGTCATGCATAGATTTTAATTTTAGTGAATTTCATATTTCAGAGTTAAACAATTTATAATTTAGTTTATTAATAGCTTTTTTACGTTTTAAATAACGTTTTGAATTATACGATCTTATTTGCTTAATCATTTTCTCCTTTGTTTTAGTTTTATAATAGTTATCATAATGATAAATTTCACCTTATATGTATTGGAAATAATTTTTTACTCCATATACCATATGGTAATTCTAACTTTCAAACAGTTCAGTCGACACGAAGGCAAGAAAGGCCTTATTTTTCTCCACTATTATGAGGTTTCGTGATTCCATACTATAAGTTTTGCTTCATGATTCATCGCAAGCGTCAGAAATATTTTAAAATGTACTTTATCTAATATTATTTTGATTACATTTCCAGTTGATTTTTTTATGATGGAGCTTGGAAAAAATAAACAGTTAAAAAAAGAAACATGTGAAGACATCTAGGTTGATGACTTTGCTGCAGTTTTAACGCACAAGAAAAAAATGTATGCTTCACTTAAAATTTCGACTTTGTGAATTTTACTCTTACAGTTTAATTGTTGTTTGTCATTGGTTTTACAGGTAAATAGGAGAAAATGCTAAATTAAAAATACATTATTTTGTGTAACTATAGTCCATAAATTTTGTTTGGTAAGAAGCAACATATAACGGTTGCATGTGATTTTTTTTTGTTTGGGTTGATGACTGTTTAAAACTGCAGAACTCAAGCAATTTATTTGTATTATTTTTGTCTTTTAACTATTATCTGTAATTGATTTTATAGATAAATAAAAAAAGTAATACAAATAAATCACATGTACGTATAGCCTTTGCCAAAGTAAAAACATGTTGCTTTGTACCACTACAATACCTTATTTTTTTGGTGAGTAGCAACTTTTTTTATTCTTTGCTTCATTGAGTTGGGCTTTAGGGTAAAAAATATCTATATTGGTTTTCTTATTGATATAAGAAAGGAGAATATACGTGTAGGCCTCCTCTCCAATATATCACTCTTTATAGTTCACTTTTGTGTCTCTCTAGATATATCGTATATGATATGTGACTATGGTCTACAATTTTATTTAGAAATAAGAATGGATGTTAAATTGTGAGACAACTCTGGTGGTTATGTCTGTGACGTGGCAATCACAAAAGTTGTGTGTTTATGATCGATAATTTTAATTCAATTGATATGATCAGATATTATTAATTATTGCAAGAAAATCATGATGATGATTTCGAAGATAGAGGTAAGACTTGAAGATTTGATATTTGATACAATCAATAAATAGGCTTTAAGAGTCCTCGATGATAAATAACATGCATATGTTAAAGGAATTCCAACTCTGTTAGTTTGAATTTTTATTGCAATCTCTCATGGTTTTTGTTGTTCCCAATTCTACTCGACATTGATTTTTTTATTTCACAATTGTTATACTGATATGGCAACTACACAGACGCTCAAAGAAGAAGAAAGTGCATGTATTATTTGACTGAAACTGGAAATGAAGATTCAAAAGTAGATAAACATTGAACAAATAACGTCCTCCAGGTGATTATCTAAAGATTCCTTTCTCTATTAACAAATATCAAGAAAATCCTAACTTAAGTATGCAGAAATGGACGTATTTTTTCCAAACCGCCGCGAAGCGCGGGTTGATACACTAGTATATATAATTTACAGTTCTCTCAATAGTAAGGTTTCATTCCTCCCATAAAATTTCTTTGGAGGTACATGCCATTTAAACTCAACTATCACGATGCCAGCCATACACTCACTAGAGTGTACAAAAAGAGTCATGACAACTTGATGTTAAAATTAGAGAACTGCAGAAATATCTGAGATCTGCATCTAGGATGCAGTGCAGAAGAGAGGAAAATAAAGAGGCGCATGTAAATAGAGCATAAAAATTAATTTAATAACTAACCAGCAGATGAGAGAAGTCAAGCTCCTTATGAGTGACTGAAAATTCTATGTCAAAAGGCGCAATCTGAAATTTTAATAATATATACAATATGAGAAGAAGATTCCTGCCAAAGAATTACGTTCAGATTCACCAGCACTGGAAGAAAAATCCAACCTTTTCTCTCAATATAAGAAGATGTTTTACAAGGAAGAGCTGTCCATCCATCTGTGATGATCTCTTTGCAATGATCTTGCTTGCATTCTGTGGTAGTGAGCAGAAAAGGTTATGGAAGTTCAGGTAACTATCCATATGCAGAAGTGCAGTAACAGCATAGAAGGCCATATCGCGATATATCGGCGATATATCGGCAAAATATCGGTATCGACAGGTGACCGATATATCGCAAATATGGTCGATATTTGTCCTTCCAAAGCTATTTTATTCACAAACTCGGTTCGATATCAGCGATATATTGTTGATATATCGTCGATATATCGTATTGACATGGTACCGATATCGATACCGATATGGCCTTCACTGAGTTACAGTACATTCAAATCATATAACCATGCCAAATATAAAAAAGGTAATGAGGTGGGATCTTGATAACTCCAACATCTAAACTTCTCGGTCTCATTTCTCCTGTCAACACCAACATTTCAACTTCTCAATGTAAACCTCGACTTCATAAATAAACCGACTCCAAATGGAAAATAAAAATATATATGAGATCACAGTTTATTTGGGTCTCTACAGGGTGCTTTCAAGACCAGAAAGCTCTTGATGTTGAATTGTAATATTCAATTATTTTTTAACAAAATAAAAGGTCCAAACTTTGCCCCAAAACAAATGCAGTCATGGTTCTTTCAATTGAAGCCAAAAGGAGAGAGTTCTAGAACACATAAGAAAAAGAAGAAAAATGACCATGGAAAAAAGTTAAAAATGGCAGGCTGTCAAGTAAAGCATGTAACATTCTGTTGTTTAGCCTTCGATATAAATCAAACTTTTGGAGGACTGGTACCAACCTGTACGGATTTGGAGCATGCTTCTACAGCAAGCTGAAAAAAGAAAAAGGGGGTATGAAAATATGGAACCTCTACGATGTTAAAAAAGTGGATCTAATCAGGAGAGATTGTGCACCTGAGCTAAACCATTAAATACTGCAGATTCCAAGCATTGATATAACTTCGATAAGCATGACACTGTTTTCTCCAAAGGCGGATACCATGTTTTGAAAATGTCAGATTTCTCATCACCCTGAATAGAATAAATAAACAAGATATGTCAGTTATACTATGATTATTTTTTAGAAAAGCAAATACTCATCAATTTTAAAAATGTTTCAAATACTTTTGATTTGACGACAGTGGTTCCTACAAACAACTCTTTTGGTGGGAAGTTTAACAATGAAAAGCATGCAGAGTGAGCTACGGAAAATGAACAAAGCAGAAGAAAAAGAGATTTTTATGCAAAACACTAGTTATAAAAAAAAATAACAACTCACAGCAGTGTCCGCCGCTATCCCAATCATCCTTTCCAGCTTTCCAGGGTAATCTAGGTCTTCATCAACAGGAAAATACTTCCCCACCTGCATGTGATTTAAAGAGAAGCTCAAGCTGTTGAGAATTGTGAAGGATTGAGTTAATTGGGATACTGGATCTTGCCAGCATGACAAGATCCTTATGTTTTATGGTATGTGGTCTTATGTTTAGCCTCAGATCACCCGTTGCAAAAGAGTTGAATTTCGATTGAGCCTATACATAAGTTCTTGAAATACTAGTTTCAGTAAGATGAACAATGAAGAAGCATGTCTATTAGGAAACTTTGTCTCATGGATTAGGGCGGTCATCATGATCGCCTCTAGTTGTTACGTTCTTTTCTCTGTTTTATATGTCAACAAGCAAGAGGATCAAAATCTGCAAGCAAGAGGATCAAAATCTGAACTTACACAATTAACAAAGTTAGCAAGAACAATAAGGCAATCACCGCTTTAAGCAGACAAAAACAGGAAAGAATCTAGTATAACTCCCACCAAACAGTCTGAAAAAGAAAGGTTGGGAAAGAGGCTACATATGGCAATGGAGAGAGTTTTGTCGTCGTTCTTTCTCAACTCAATTGTGTTGAGAGTACAGGAAATCTCCCTAATATGTTGTTAACCGAAAAGCAAATACTACTGCAAACATTCCCAGCTCCACCCAGCAAGATATATTGTACGCGCTGGGAAAAGGATTTTTTAAGGCAGATTTAGGTCACAGGAATTCTTCAATGAGAGCTTTATTGCCATTCTCTCTCAACCCAATTGCGGCCAGAGTGCAGAAAGTCTCCCTAATATGTTGTTAATGTGAAAGCAAACACTACTACAGACATTCCCAGCTCCACCCAGCTAAACCTATCTACAACAACAATAACAAAGCCACATTAAGTAGCTCGGCTACATGGATTCTTTGCCTCCATTTAGATCTATCTTGGGTTATTCTCGAGCTTAGATCCAAAAATACTAAGATCCCTTCGTATAGTCTAATTCCAACACTTCTTGGCCTTCCTCACCCTCTCTTCACCGACTCAACATCCCAAATCTCACATCTCCTAACCGGTGCATCAGCTGACCTCCTTTGCAAATGGTCAAACCACCTTAAGCGGTTTTTTCGCATTTTATCCTCGATCAGAGCTACATCAACTTTCATTCTGATTGCAACATTCCTAATCCGATCTTTATGTGTGTGTCCACACATCCACCTTAACATTTTCATTTATGCTATTGTCATTCTCAGCACATGTCTATGGTTAACAGACCAACATTCAGATCCATAGAGCATAGCATGTTTCATGGCTGCTTTGTAGAACTTTCCATTGATTTTCAAAGGAATTTTCTTATCATAGAGAACAACAGAGGCTCCTCCCCACTTTAGCCAGTCTGCATTTATTAAGTCTGCATTTATTATATCAGTAACATCTTCATCAATTTCTCCATCATGTTGCAAAATAGATCCCAGGTATCTAAAAGAATCACTCTTCCGAATATTATCATCACCAATCTTCACCCTGATTCCTTCACCATTGCTTCCATCAAAAGTGCACTCCATATATTCAGTATTAACCCTACTTATACGAAATCCTCAAGGTTCAGAAAGTCGGTATGCGGTATTCATTCGATCTGGCGCTCCGAAGCGAGTAAGCAGGCAGGCGGAAGTATATGTGGATTATGCGATTTCTTTTATTTTATTTAAAAATTATTAAAAATATAATATTAGATTCAGATATTTATGTTTCAAAAAAATACAACATGGAAGAAATATGAATGCCAACTAAAATTTTATTTAACAATGGCATGATGCAAATATAATATTGGCAAAATACATATTTAATAAAATTTTATTTGATTGAAATCCAATCTATCCGGTGAAATCCAAAAGATCGTTTGTATGCTGCTGGGATAAAATTCATTCATGTAATAAAAGAGATCCCAAGGCTCTCTTATATAAGAGAAGAGCCATGGGTTAATTACATAAGAGATACCAAAAGAAAACATAACATGTAAATATAATACTGAGATAAATAAACTTCTCAACACTCCCCCTCAAGCTGGAGCATAAATATCAATCATGCTCAGCTTGGAACAACATCTCTGAGAAGGACCTCTAGCCAGAGCCTTCGTGAAGATATCTACAGTCGGATCTCCTGTGGAAACATGAGATGTGGATATGAGTCCTTTCTGGATCATGTCTCTAGTATAGTGACAATCCACCTTGATATGCTTTGTCCGCTCATGAAAAGCATGGTTATTGGAAATAAATAAAGCTGCATAATTATCACATAAAAGCTTCATAGGAAGAGAGACCTCAACAGTAAGGTTTGTTAATACTGATCTGACCCACATCATTTTTGTACATCCTTGTGCCATCGCCCTGTATTCGGACTCAGCACTAGATCTGGCCACCACAATCTGCTTCTTGCTTTTCCATGAAACAAGGGAGCTGCCTACAAAGATAGCAAAACAAGAAGCAGACTTCTGTCCTTGGGACAACCAGCATAATCTGCATCTGCACATCCTGTCACCTCAAGTAATGCATCCCTGCTGAACATAAAGCCAGAGCCAGGTGAAGTCTTCAAATACCTCAAGATCATGTGTACAGCATCCATATGTACCTTCCCGGGTTGCTCCATGAACTGACTGACTTTGCTAACTGCAAAAGCAATATTCATCCTGGTAATGGTGGCGTATAAGAGCTTCCCAACAAGCTCTCTATATCTCCTCCTATCAATTTCTTCGGTGTCCTCATCATACAATCTCATGCTTGCATCCATATGAGTAGAAGCAGGTTTGCACCCTGTCATGCCTGTCTCAGATAGAAGGTCCATAACAAATTTCTTTTGATTCATCACGAGTCCACGTTGATTCCTGGTGAACTCTAATCCAAGAAAGTAGCGAAGATTGTCAATGTCCTTAGTCACAAACTGCTGACCAAGGAACTCCTTGACCGTAAGAATACCCTGCTCATCATCTCCTGTAATGACAATATCATCCACATAAACAAGAATAGCCACGGTACCTCTAGGTATCCTCTGTACAAACAGTGAGTGGTCCGCAGTAGACCGTACAAACCCCTTTTTCTCTATCAACTCCGATAGCTTTTGATACCAAGCTCTCAGACCCTTCTTCATGCCATAAAGCGCCTTGTGAAGTTGACACTAGGGGTGCACATGGATCGGATTAGTTCGGATTTTACCTTAAACCGTGTCCAATCCAACTTTAACGGATTTTTGTTTTTTTTGAATCCAATCCAATCCATCAGATTTCTAAATCCAATCTGATCCAATCCGTCGGATTACAGATTGGATCGGATTGGTTCGGATTTTATACTTATAATTTCCTGCCCGATAGTCTACTTTACACATCTATACTTACAGTACACTAGCCCTTGAAAATTCGAATAATGACTTAAAAATCGATCATATGAATAGAAGTAAAGAAAAGAAAAAAATACATATCAAGAGAAAGTTGAAGAATTCCATAATCCATTGTAAAAAGTTGAAGACCACGCAATCAAACTAAAGGATTATATTGAATTTGAAATTTATTTTTTCTTTAATAAACAATGCATTTGTTTGTTTTTTGCACTTAATTTCCACCAAGTGATTCCAATAATAACAATACAAGTTATTAAATAAGGATACACAGACAAGTTAGATACATAAAAAATATGATCTCTGTGATCGGATATTGATGAAGTTTATGATTAACTTAGAATGTTAAGTCATGCCAAATCCAACCACTCACAAGAACATCCTTCAACGTTCTATAATATCATTAAGAAAACGGGAATCATAGGATATCCATACTCGGAGGTGGATGCGGGCTTCTCGAAGTCGATGGTAAGCGGTGCGAGTGGACTGGTGATGGCGAGCGGTGCGAGTGCCAAGAGCGAGGGGAGTGCGAAGTGCGATCACCACGAGGGGAGGGCGAAGGGCGAGGGGAGCGGGAAGGGCGATGCGCGAGAGTGGAGTGTGAACTTCGGTGGGCATGCACAGGGCGCTGGGGATGCGAAGCTCGGTGGGAGTTCGTTGGATGCGAAGGGGAAGGGGGTGGTCTTCCAAGACGTTGATGGAGCTGGCCGTGGCGACGATGATGAGGGGGAGTGGACTCTTGTTTCGCACAAGAAGGTGGTGAAGCGTTGCTTCAGGTGTGGGGAGAGGGGACATCTTGCTTCTCGTTGTCCCCTTCCTCCGAGATGTTTTGCATGCGGGAAACCGGGGCATCGTCACGCGTCTTGCTGGGGGCTCCGTGATCGCCGCAACATGCAGTCCGGGATGCCATCTTCTTCCAAGGCGCGTGCTTTGCATGGCTCTCGCTCCGGTCCTCTCGCTTGGCGGGAGGTTCGTTCTTACGCTCAGGTGGTGTATCCCCATTTCTGCTCGTCGCGAGAGGGTTCCTTTGATGCAGGTCTTCAGCATGGTGGTGCGGAACTGCCTCCTCGCACCTCTGTTGGCGAGTGCCTTATGATGGCGGATGGTGGTCCGGAGGTTGGTGCAACTTCAGGTTCGCCTCGGGTGGTGTCGGCTAAGGAGGTCATCTTCGGCGAGGAACTGCATGGGAAGGTCTCGTTTACGCGCGGGAAGGAGGATTTCGACGTGACCTGCTACTCGGTGCTTATCGGGGTGGCACAGCGGTGCAACATCGATTGGGAGGCTGTGAGGTCGCATACTCAAAATCTTCTGGGACCTCTCTTTTATTGTGATCTTCTCATGTTGGACTCTTCTCATTGCTGCGTACGTGGCCTATCCCCGGAGCAACGGGACAGGCTGCTGTCTGGTGGTTCTAATGACGAGGTCTTTTGGAGGAGGGCACGCGTGGCTGATGGTGCTTCTTCTGCCACCGAGGTCTGCCTCGCGGCCATTACTGGCGCCCGTCCCCTTCCTGTCTAGAACTGTTCCCGTTCTCAACAAGGTGTTTCGCCGGTGGGGGGACATTCTGTCGATCATCGATGATGGCCTTGCTCTGGAGGCTGACTGGAAGTCAACTAGGGTTCTCTTTGAGTGCAGCTCGGGCTTTCTCAAAGAGGCGCCATGAAGGACCTTCTTCGGGTCCCTCAAGATTGGGCGTTGGCGGTTTAAGCCTGAGCTCTCCATTATCCTACCTACGCCGGAGGCTTCAAACCGGGCGGTGTCGGCGGAGGGTCCGATTATTTCGACGATGGTGCTCGGCGATGACGCGGGGCTGGAGCACGACGCTTCGTCTCCGCCGTGCCACGTGGAGCGTCATGTTGATTCTTCCAAAGAGTCACTATGCATGGCTGACGTGGAGGGGACCTTCGAGGCGTCTTCTCGGGTCCCGCGACAATCGATTGCATCTCCTCGTCTCCCTGACGTGGGGATACCCGAGGTCGATTCGCCTTTTCTCTCTCCTAAGATTAGGTCGGCACTAGCATTGTTTGTTGGTTTATCGGGTCCTTCCGCGGATCTCTAGAACATACAAGTAGGCGGACACGTGCACTTCGGATCCTGGCCGCGGGCCTTTCACCAGGATTTACGAGCATTCTCGCCCGACTCTTTGATGGTTCAATTCGAGGACTTGCGTCTAAACGTGGGCTCAGGTCCGGACTCTATGCTGCTGGATTCTCCTCGGACCCCGGTGCGGTCGTCCCCTATACTTCATGCGGCCTTCTCTTCTGTTGTTCTTTCACCGGGAACCTACCTCTCAGGCGATGGGGAGGGCCCTTCCTTCAGACGTTTTGGGACTACTTACAGGAGGCGCACACTCGCTGGCAACGACGCTAGGGTGATTCACTCTTGTGCCTCCTTGCGGGAGGCTGTGGCGGAAGCTGCGGGCCTTCGCGGCCTTGGGGGAAGCGAAGGAGACCCTGAGGCAGGAGGCCTTGGGGGAACACCGGAGGTTTTTAATGAAGGTGCTCTCCTGGAACGTCCGTGGTCTCGGGGACTTGGTCAAGCGCCGATCCTTGGGGTCGAGACTCTCTGAATGGTGTTGCGACGTTGCTTTCATTCAAGAAACAAAATTGCGAGATATAGATGATTTTACGTGGCGTTCTTTTGGTGCTGGTCCCTTTGATGAATTTCGAGCGGTGAATGCGGCTGGATTCGCCGGGGGCTTTCTTGTGACCTGGAGATCTCAATCGTTCTCTTTTAGTTCCATGCTTGTCGATCGCCATATGATCTCTGTTGCTTTGAACCGGGTCGATTCCACTGACCCGATGGTTTTCTCCTGTATCTACGCTCCTACGTGCCATGTCTTGAGAAGGGAATTATGGGAGGACATGCGAGACGCGGCTACTTTATTTGGGGGACTCCCCTGGATCTTGGGGGGAGATTTCAACGTCACCATCCATTCTTCGGATCGGCCTCGCGGCAGGGGTGGACGCGACCCAGGTTCGCAGGATTTTCTTGACGTGATTGATGCACTGGCGCTATTTAACTTGGTTCCGAGTGACATTTCCTACACCTGGAGGAACATCTCCTCGCGTTCTAGAATTGACCGATTCTTGGCTAATGGGATGTCTTTGGAGTCCTTTCCGCTATGCTCTGTTTCTTCTCGCCCTGATCGTTCTCGGACCACTCTCCCATTATTTGGGACTCTGGCGATGGTATTCGTCCTCGGGGGCTCTTTCGGTACGAAAAGTGTTGGTTGTCGGAACCTAATTTCAAACAGGTCGTTCAGGACCATTGGACTCATGTTCCCGTCTCCGGCTCCGCGGCGTCTAAACTTAATCAGAAGCTTGCTTCGCTTCGAAGGGTACTTGCGGACTTCAAAAGAACTTCCAGGCAGACTAGGCTTGCTGTGCGCGCCGAGGCGGAGGAGATTATCTTACAATTAGATGCGACGGAGAACGAGCGCGAGCTCTCTCTTGATGAACTTCGGGAGCGCAGTTCCGCTCTCGCACGGGTGCAAGATGAGGACAAGAAAAGAACAATTGAATGGCGTCAGCGCTCGTGGTTAAAATGGCTTAAGGATGGAGATGCGAATACTGCCTTCTTCCACCGGGTGGCGAGCAATCGGCGGCGCTATAACATGATGCGGTCCCTCTCTATCAATGATGTCCATTTCACCGGGGAACGGGAGATGGGGCGCGCCATCGTGGATCACCTCAGCGTACCTCATCTAGATCTACCCCGCGTAGGTGGCGTTGGCTTGGCCTTGGCGCTTCCTCTATCTCTGATGCGGACTCTGCGACCCTTATTCGCCCCATCTCTTTGGAGGAGACTAAAGCGGCTGTGTGGGCTTTAAATCATGATTCTTCGCCGGGTCCTGACGGGTTCTCTGTCGCTTTTTATCGCGACTTTTGGGGAGACTGTTGCGGGGGACGTCATGGACGTCATCTCTGAATTTTGCTCGGGTAATTTCGGCTTTGATCGGATCAATCGGGCTAATATTGTCTTAATTCCTAAAAAAGAACCGGCGACGCGCATTGAGGACTTTCGCCCTATCTCGGTCTCCGATGGAATCTACCTTATCGTGGCAAAAAATTTGGCCACGCGCCTATCCTCGGGTTTTGGATGGCCTATCTCTCCGGTACAAGCGGCGTTCTTTAAAGGGAGACAAATTGCTGACTGTATTGTCGTGGCATCCGAAATGGTGGCGGATTGGAAAAAAGAAAAAAAGAAGGGGGTGCTATGGAAAATCGATTTTACTAAGGCTTACGATTGCCTCGATTGGAGCTTCCTTTGGTCAGTTTTGCGTAGACGGGGATTCCCAAACTTATGGATTTATTGGATGCGTAGATGCGTCTCCACGGCTTCGCTTTCTGTGTTGATTAACGGACGGCCGGTTGGAGGATCCTTTCAGCCCCGCAGGGGGGTGCGTTAGGGCTGCCCTCTTGCGCCCCTCCTCTTCGTTTTGACCTCTGACGTGCAGGCGAGAATGGTGTACCGTGAAATTGATGCGGGCCTTACTAACGGGTTCCGCAAGGGGGATGTATGCGTACACTTGATCCAATTCGCCGACGACACGATTTGCTTTATTGAGGGCGGTCCGGAGGAGGTTTCCGGTATGGCCAATACTCTTGCTCTTTTCTGTGAACTATCGGGCTTGTCGATTAATGCTTCCAAATCCAACGTGGTGCCTTTTGGCTTATCACCTGCGGAGGCGGAGGAATGTGGCAGGCTGCTCGGTTCTTCACCTGGGGAGCTTCCAATTGCTACCTTGGTATTCCTTTAGCGGTGGGGCGGGCCAGAACTAAGGATTGGCGTATTATCACTGAACGGGTGGAGTCGCACCTTGCCGGTTGGCGGGCGGCCTTGCTTTCTCGGGGAGGGCGGCTTATCCTTCTCAAATCCGTGCTCGCATCTATACATGTATATTTCCTATCTGTTCGAAGAATGCCTACGGGGGTCCGCTCGCGTCTGGAGCGGTCTATGCGGCGTTTCATGTGGGGGCGGAAGGACGGGAATGGTAGGGGCATGCATCTGGCCGCTTGGGATGTGGTGTCCATGCCTAAACGTTTCGGTGGGCTTGGTGTCCGGCGATTGGACCTGGTAAATGACGTCCTCTTACTCAAATGGGTGAGTAGAATCTGGGGAAATGGTGACTCCTTTTTCTCCAACGTGCTTAGGGTGCTCTTGGGCAGCGATTGGTTCGGGCTGCAGCGGGGGACCTTGCAACTTCATTATTCCCCTTTTTGGCGTAGTGTTTGGGCCGCTATGCAGAGGAATGTGGGGCTCTTCAGCCCGGTGCTGGGGACGGGGAAATCCTTCAAGTTTTGGCTGGATGACTGGTCGGGAGGGGGCCCTCTGCAGGTGCGTTTCCCGAGATTGTTCGTACTTGCGTCGAATAGGCAGGCGCCTGTCGCGGAGTGTTGGGCGGATGGCTGTTGGTGCCCTCGGTTCTCTGCGAACTTCTCTGAGCAGCGGGTGGATGATTTCGTTTTGATGATGGCAACTCTCGATACCGTTGCTACGCCTACCTTGCAGGGGGATCATTGGTGTTGGAAAGACAATTCCTTCTCCACTCGGAAGGCTTACCAGGCTCTGCTCCCTTCTCCGTCACCTACGACTCTTCCACTTGTGCGTGACTGTGGTTTCATCTGGGGATTGCGTTTGTCGGCGCGCATTGGCATCTTCCTTTGGTTACTTCGCCAAAGGAGGTTGTTGACTCGCGATCGTTGCGCCAGGTTTTTTCCTCATATCAGTGCTTCATGCCCACTTTGTTGTGACGAGGACGAAACCGCTGATCATCTTTTCTTCTGCTGCCCCTTGGTTGCGGGTGTTTGGGACGATGTCGCCTGGGCTCGCGCGGATAATATCGAAGGCTTTTGCGAGAATCTTTGGTTGAACAGGGACAGGGCCGGGTGTGATCTCTTGGCTCCTATCGCGCGGTTGTGGTGCATTTGACGTGCCAGGAACGACGTTATTTTCACGGGCCAGCGTTTCTATCGTGAGAACGTCATCATTTCGGGTACTCGTTTTATTTCCGATTGGTGTACTCCATAGGTTGACGGCTTTTTGGTGGCGTCTATTCTTCTTGTATTCGTATTTGCCTTATGTTCCCTTCTACCCCACCTCCCCTATGTAAGTAACTCTCATTTCTCTCTTCTTAGTTATATTTAATTCTGAGACGAGCACCAACGAGTGTATCCCCCTTTTTTGAGCCTTAAAAAAAAGGATATCCATACTCGATTGAGTATGCAATACAAACTAACTTAAATATAGCCCACCAATTAGGCATCATGCCTCTTAGTTAAAATGAACTTGAACTGGAGTTTATTTGTAAGATTATAAATATAGTTAAAATATGCAAATTATATGAAAATATGAATAGAATATATATATATATCAAATTAAAAATGAAAGCAAGTGAAATAATGCTTATTTATTATTAGATGAGTGTGTCTAATCGATCCAATTCCATCACTAAAATTAGGTTGCAAGCTAGAGCAAGTAAAACCGAGAAGCAAAGAGATAAAAAATATCTAATAAATGTATCAGACAACTATCCCAAGCTATTGCCTTTTAACGAAGATAAGAAGAGAGGCATCATACGGAGGCCAAATGGTATCGTATGGGAGGGGATTATGTCGTTTGAGACAGGCGACGACATCTTGAGGACGGGGGCAAGGCAAAATTGCGTTGGGGAGGAATAGCATTGTGCAAGAGAGGGACACCATCGAAATGGACTGAGAGGGAATAGGAAGTAATGTTGGCGGTCAATAGTGAAATGAGAGAGAGAACTGGGAGAGGAATACAACAACAACAACAAAGCCTTTTCCCACAATTAAGTAGGGTCGGCTACATGGATTCTTCGCCTCCATTCAGATCTATCTTGGGTCAATCCCGGGCTTATAACCACAAAACAAAGATCCCTTCCTATGGTCTCTTTCCAACACTTCTTGGGCCGTCCCCGCCCTCTTTTAGCCGGCTCAACATCCCAACACTCGCATCTCCTAACTGGTGCATCAACAGATCTTCTTTGCAAATGACCAAACCATTTTAAGCGGTTTTCTCGCATCTTATCATCGATCGAAGCAACACCAACTTTCTTTCTGGGAGAGGAATAATAGGATAAATTTATATTTTTACAACTTATAGTCGTACTTTATTATTTTGGAGATTAACATTTGCCTTTCAAGAGAGAAGAAAGGGTGATATCAAGATGACTTGTATCCAAGATTGATATGAAAAAAATGACATGAATGACATTGACTATGTCCTTATAGAGAATTTGAAACGGATGCACATAGATATTATGTATGTCTGTATCTACATGCACACGTGTATTAACGGATTGGATCGGATCGGATTTTGGTAAAGATTCGATCCAATCCAAACTTCAACGGATTTCAAAAATTCCAATCCGATCTGCTCCATTAGAATGATAAAACCAAACCAATCCAATCCAATAGTATCGGATTGGATCGGATTACAGATTTTATCCGTTCCGTGTACACCCCTAGTCGACACACCTTCTGAGACTCCCCCTCAGTAGCAAATCCTGGTGGTTGTTGCATATATACTTCCTCTTCGAGATCCCCATAGAGAAATGCATTCTTGACATCAAGTTGATATAGAGGTCAGTCCCTGGAAACGGCAACAGATAGCAGAATGTGTAGTGTTGAATGTCTTGCTAATGGAGAGAAGGTGCCCTGATAATCCACCCCATAGGTTTGGGTGAACCCTCGAGCCACAAGCCTTGCTTTAAATCTATCGACACTACCATCGGCCCTTTGCTTGACCGTAAATATCCATTTGCAGCTCACAATAGATGCTCCTGGTGGAGGTGCGACAATGCTCCACGTGCCAAGTGATCGCAGAGCCGCTATCTCTTCTTCCATAGCAAGGCGCCACCTACTGTCTTGGAGCGCCTCCTGATATGTCCTCGGGATAGTAACAGCCGATAGTCCCACTATACACTTCTTGTAGTCCTATGACAGATGATCCAAGGAAACATGGGCATCCATTGGGTACGTAGCGCATTGGCGACGAGGTTTCCTTAGAGCAATTGGTATCTCCAGGTCATCAGCCTCACCGTCCTCTGGAATTAACTCTTCATGTTCATCATTACAATCTCCAGTGCCATCAGTAGAAGCAATATGTTCCTGACATACCTGAGGCATGGTGGATGATGTGGTAGGCGCGTGAGCAGAGGGACGAGTAGAAGACCTGCGAATATAAACATGTGGTAAGAATGTAGATTCTTTGGGAGGATGCGGAGGTGGAGGTGGGGGTGGTGGTGTAGATGGTGAAGGTGGTGAAGGTGGTAAAGGAGCAGATGGAGGTGGAGGAACCACAACATCCTCTCGGGATCCAGTATTAGACAACCTGTCACCTGTAGGAGAGAAATACATAACAGATTCGAAAAAGCAACATCAGCACTCACATAGTATTTTCTCCCAACATGATCAAAACATCTATACCCTTTTTGGGTATGGGAATAACTAACGAAGACACATTTGAACAGCTCTAGGTGAGAGCTTGTCACGGCCAGGAGTAAAGTCATGGAAGAAAGCTACCGATCCAAAAACACAAGGTGTAAGAGTGAAGAGTTCCTTCTCGCGAAACGCGATCGAGAAGGGACTCTTCTAGCCAAGAATGGTGGAGGGGCATGCGATTTACCAAGTAACAGGCGGTTAGGACTGCATCCCCCAAAAAGAATGAGGTGTAATGCTGTGAATCAACAAGGTCCTCGTGATGTCTAATAGGTGACGATGTTTGCGTTCTGCAACCCCATTTTACTGTGATGTATAAGTGCATGAAGTCTGATGAACAGTACCCAGAGACTAGAGAAATTCTGCCAAATGAAGAGTAGAAAATTTTAAAGCATTGTAGGTACGAATGTATTTGACTTTAGCAGAAAATATGTTGTTGATCTCAAGAAGAAAAGTTTTAATTATAGCACCTGCTTCAGACTTATGTTTAAGTAAGAAAACCCAAGAAAGTATATAATAATCATCCACAACAACAATATAAAATCTATGCCCCTGATGATCAGGAACACGACTTGGACCCCAAATGTCAAAATGAAATAACTCAAAGGACCGACTACTACTACGATCAGGACGACTCGAAAAGGAGGAGCGATGGTGTATCCCAAGATGACAAGCGTCACATTCCAGAGTAGTACGAGTAGATATTTGCGGGAGAACACGTATCATCTTTTGAAGAGGAAGGTGGCCAAAGCGAAGATGCCGCATAAAAGGCGAAGCAAATCCAGAGGGAATAGAGGCAACCCCAACACATGACTGAACATCAGGTTTGTATAATCCTCTCTGCTCACGACCATGAATAATCATCCTGCTAGTTAGTATGTCTTGAAACATAAGAGAAGAGAGGTCAAAAATGGCATGACAGTGTAAATCTTTTGTAATCTGACTAATAGACAAAAGATTCATTTGAAAGTCTGGAGTATGTAAAACATCCTGAAGACGTATAGAAGGGGCTAAAACAATCTCCCCTGACCAACAATGGGTAGCCAAACTCCATTGGCTATGATGACGGAACGCCCTGGAGGAATAGTCCTGTACGAAGAAAACTGTGTCCGATCTCCACACATGTGATGAGATGCTCCAGAATCCATAATCCAATCTTTCACATCGGAACTGTTGTTACTGGTTATGGTAAGCACATATGAATTACCTGAAGAACTGGGTAGTGCTCTGGCGGTGGCCGCTGCATTTGATGGTCCTGCACTCAAGTCACAGGAGTGGTCACCATTTCTCGAAGTCTCAAGACAAGATCATCAAAACGTGCATCAGTAGTAGGTGTAGGTGAAGAGTCAGTCTGCTCCGCAACACGTGCAGACGTCGAAAAGCCATGCTTGTGTAAGCATGTCTCCTCTGAGTGACCAGGACGACGACAATAAGAAACATGGACCACGCTGACGGCCTCCACCTCTACCACGAGGTCCACGACCACGGAACTGGGACGCACTGCCTCGTCCACGAGAAGCAGCCATAGCCGAGGAAGTTGGATGTGGCGTGGATGTAGGTATGGTAGTAATCCTGCTCAGCCGCTTGTATACCTCCTCCATTGGTGGTATGTTCTCTCCAGTCAGAAGTTGAGTACGAACGACATCGTACTCCGAGTCCAGAGAGGATGGAAAAACGCCAGTCATAGTGGCATTCTGATACGCCTGTTGTTGTTCCACACTGGTAGTGATAGGCATGAAGCTGTGGAGATGTTCAAACATGCCTCTCAGATGTGAAAAATGTGCATGTAGAGGTCGACCATTTTGCTTGGTCGAGAAAATGTCGAACTGAAGTTCGAATATCTTGCTTTCATTTTTTGCATGTCCATAGGTAGCGGCCAATATGTCCCACATGGCCTTTGCAGTTGGCTGATTGCTAATATCATTAGCAATCTCTGTGCTAAATGTCCCAGAGAGCCATATACGAGCATGCATCATCTTGCTTCCATGATGCGTTGGCCCCTTTATTGTCCGCTGGCTCTGAATCAGTCAGAATATGCTCCTTGTTGTGGCACTGCATCAAGGTACGAAACTGCATGGACCATAACTCGTAGTTGGTCCCGTCCATTTTTATGATAGGTGCTGGTCCTTTGAAGGCATCAAAAGAGGAGAATACGTCACCTGTGACTTCTGACATTCTTTAATAGGCCAAAATGTGGAACAAGAGGGGAATATCTCGGCAAAATACTTGTCTACAACATCAAATGAGGGATGATGTGTATTTGTAGACTTATACACTCATCCCTAATACTGTGTTTGTGGTCTAGGGCCGCAAATGAAGGGAGAAATCAGACTATTTCACCCCGCACAGATCTGTCCAGACCTCGCCGTACGTGAACAAGGGTCCGCGGGGCTGCCGAGGGTGCGTCGAGCCCTTGCGAATCAGGCCACAACGTCTACGGATGCCTCAGCGTTGTAAAGGAGGGTCACCGAAGCCGCGTTGGGCTGGAACGAGGCGACAACGGCTGCTGGGGGGGGGGGGGGCAGGGGCGGCGCCGCTGGGTGGCGGCGCGGGCCGCACGGAGACGCGCAGAGAGGGGGGGCCGGCGGGTGGGGCTGGGTTAGGGTTTTGGTTCGAGAACCCCGGTCTAGGACCGTTGCTCTGATACCATATTGGGATCAAATTCATTCATGTGATAAAAGAGATCCCAAGGCTCTCTTATATAGGAGAAGAGCCATGTGTTAATTACATAAGAGATACCGAAAGAAAACATAACATGTAAATATAATATTGAGATAAATAAACTTCTCAACATATACATTGAAACAATTGTATTTAAAAAAATATATGCAAACTAAAATTTTATTTAACAGTGGCATGATGCAAATCTAATGTTGGCAAGATACAAATCTAACAAAATTTTATTTGATCGAAATCCAATAGATCATTCGTATACATTGAAACAATTGCATTTAAAAAAACTATGCAAACTAAAACTTTATGGGGTGGCATGATGCAAAACTAGAACGAAAAAGATATATTTGGAAATGATATAGGTCCAGGGTTTATGCGAGGGTTTTTCGTCAAGTTGAGGTTGAGGGTTTCATATGAGGTAATGCCCTAATCAACCACTTAATCGGGTCCCAAAACGGATCCAATTAATCGAATACCCTGCTGTGTATTCCATGAACCAGTTGCTTCAACCAACCGGGTTCAAAGTCTATTACATATGAGGTCACATATGCGGTTTACTCGGCCGCATATACCCCACAACTCGCATATGAAGCAAGTTTGGCATACTCGGCTGACTTTCCGAACACTGGAAATCCTTTAGTCTCCAATGCATGTCTCCAGACCTTAAGCTTCTCATTTACATCATTTCCAGTTAGACTTAGCTGGAAAGAGAAATTTTTTAAGCAAGTTAAGGTCACAAGAATTCTTCAACAAGCAGTCAACTTGCTTTTTCACTTGTTATAGTTATTTCCATTACATATTATACATACACATAATCATGAGAAAAAAGGCAGTCAAGGTAGTACAGCTATGGATTGAGGCATTTCAGGCTGGTGTCTAACAATTTACCCATTTTTAAACTTGAAAATATGTTTTTTAAAAGAAAACAGGGTTGCCACCATTTAGGTGTGTGTCTAAAAAACTTCACCACTGATTTACCAATAGAATTTGCACGTTTGTAAACAGGTGACAAAAATAAAAGTTTACAGACTCCAAACCCCAGTGTGTACAGTACCACAATATTTTCAGCATAGAATCTATCTTAGCCGAATAATCTCCATTTCTTGCCAACTAAATCACCCAAACCATAGCTATGCACTCCGTTCTTTCTCTCGTCATGCCGCTCCGATTAAGGCCAATAGAATTCCAGAAACCGGCGTGATTCGAGCAAACCTCTTGGTTTCCCAATAGGTTCCACGCCTCTGTCGAGCCTGCACAACTGAAGAGAAGGCGATCCACCTCCTCCACTTAAGTATGACAATGAGAACACCTGGGATCAGCGGCTTGCACAAACCATGCCAGTCTGGCCCCTGAGAGAAGTCTCCCTCTTCTGAAAAACCACAAAAAGATCTTTACCCGTGTGGGAATTTTCAAGCTCCATATGTTTCTGCAGTCCGTTGTGCAATCTCCAGGATCGAAAATTAAAGGGCCCTTCAGCATCTTGTGCGCCTTGCGAATCGAAAAGTTCCGTCGCACCAACTCCAACAATCCATGCCCTCAGTAGGCCCCTCCACTCTATCCAACTCCGTTAAAATAATCATAGGCTCCCCCAACCGTTGATCGGAAAGATATGATATAAAAATTGGAGAAAAAAGAGCGTCCACCCCACACCTCTGCCACCGAGTAGTTCGGATAAACCACCAAAGCCTTAAGGCATAAAAATCTATTGCCTAACATCACATTTTCACTCCAATCATTAATCCAAAAAACCAGTGTTATCCCCCAAAGTTGGTTTCAAGTACGGACAGATCTTCTACACCATGCTGCAAATGCCTCTCCAGAAGTAGAAAGGTGCTTGCTACAGATCCCTCGGCCAAGGCAGAGCTGAGCCAGATCCGTAAATATTCCTGACCAGTAAGTACACCAAATTGTCGCAATCGCCTCAGATACGTGTGGTCCACTTGCTGAGAAAAGACTTATTCATCTTCTTCAAACTGTGCACGCCGAGTCCACCATCTTACGTCGAGCAAGTGACAATCTCCCAAGCCACCAATGACAATCTATTCGTCTTTCGTATAGATGATCAGAAGAAGCAGCTCATAATGCTCTCCAACCTCCTCTGGACCCCAGCATGCATTAGGTTGGATGAGATGAAGAAATGAGGTTCGCTGGCAACACCGACTGCAGTAGTATCAACCTACCTCCTCTAGATAGCACACAGATTTCCATCCCACAAGCTTCTGTTCCAACCTCTCTATCATTGGTATCCAATCCGCCATAAGCATCCTCTCATCCACAAATGGCATCCCAACGCAGCGAATTGGCATCTCTTTGCACGAGAATTAAGCCAACCAACACACAACCCAACCTCCATGTCCTCTAAGATTAAAGGGATGAACTCTGACTTTTCCCTGTTAAGCCTCAATCAGAGACTGCTATGAAAAGATTAAGAAACAAGGAGAAAACTCTGCACTCTCAAGCCCCCCTCCAGAAGAAAGAATTGTGTCATCCGCATATTGGAGGAGAAGGATAAAGATCTCCTCCCTCAAGTAGCCACAATAAATTTCACAGATCACCGCATGGTTAATCATGATCTCAAATACGTCACTTGTGAGAACAAACAATAGGGGGCCACAGGACAGCCCCGATGGACCCCACGTTGCGGCTGAATATATCCCCCCTTCGATAGGTCGTTTACCAAAAAACACATGATGTCGTCGCGATGCATTTTTCATCCAAGCTATCCATTTGTCAAGGACCCCACGTTTGTAAAGAGATGCACAGATGAATCTTTAATCCATGCAGTCGTATGCCTTCGAAAAAGCAACCTTCAAAATTATCCCTTTTGTCTTTCTTATGAGCCAGTCCGCAACAACCTCTGATGCCAAGACCACACTGTCCATAAGTTGTCTGTCGGGTAAGAAAGCGCTTTGCACTGGTGAAATAATCTCATGGACCCCCCACATCCTATTTGCCAAGGTCTTCGCCACAATCAAGTACACCGCATTCGAAAGAGCAATCGGTTGGTAATCCTCTACCATTGTTGCAACATCCTTCTTGGGAAGCAAGACATGAATAATATGTTAAGTCACTCAAAGCCATAATTTCCCTCAGAAATTCCAACACCATCTCCATCACCTCCTTGTCAACCATATCCCAGAATTCTCTAAACAAGAAAACCGAAAAGCTGTCTGCACCAGGGCAATCATCTACGTTCATACCAAATAACACATCTTCCCTAACCTCATATATGATAAATGTGCTTGTCAACAAAACTGGATCCAAAGGAGAGATTGAGTTTACCCCAAGCACTGCGATGCCCCGAGAACCGGGTTACCCGTCTACGCATCATTCATAGTACCACATTTGCTATCCATCTCATTATGTTACGGAAAATGAAGGAAAAAGTTTCATTATTCGAATGACATTCTTAATAATGTAATCAACCACATAACTAACAAGTGTCACTAAGAGATATTTACATTAATTTTCATATAAAGTTACATGTATAAAAAAAACTGGCATTCTTTACATATATCCCAAATACATCAGAAGAGAGGAATAAGCATAAAAGAAATTTTACAATATCATGTATGATATCTAAAATGTGCCGTCAAAAGTAAAATGTTTGAAACACGGAAGCTCAGGGTCCAGTTATCAGACTACTGTAACGCGTGTGCTTTACCTGTCATCCATGTTAGGAAGAAAAGAATGTCAATAATGGTTGAATACGATCTAATTTATTAACAGGTAATTCAGTGCTCTCAAAAGAAAGCAAGCAGATAAGTGTTGACATATAAATTTAACAAGCTACTTGCATGGAAGTTGGTTTTCAAGTTGTTATGTATATGAATCACATTGTTCACTCACCACCTCAACTGCTCATACTTAATACTTTCAATTATTTATAAGGCTCATATTTAGGCTATCATCATTTTATTATTTATAAGTCATGTTGATGGATCCGAGCAATGTAGATGATGAGACTCATGTTATAATATTTGTCCTTGTCTAATTCCTCAATCTCATTGGATAGTCTGTGGTCTTGGTCCGGGTGAGACCTCACACAATGACTCTAAGGCAGGAAGAATGCTTTAGGGTTGGGGTGCCTCCGTAGGCATGTGGTGGAATGTAATGCATCCTAACTAAGTTCTCAACACGTCCACAAGTTTCACCTAACAACCATAATAATAATTCTTATTTTGACATAGTTGATTTTACCTTCATTTCCATAGTTGTGAGATGCCAGATGTGATGATGGGTCTTATTAAATGTTTTTTTTAGGCTCAAAAAAGGGGGATACACCCGTTGGTGTTCGCCCCAATATTATATATTACGAATGGTATAGAAGGAGATACTTACAGGGTTAGGGGGGGATGAAGGCGGGAAGAGGGAAACCAAAGATACAAAAAATAAAAACGCGAGTAACGGAAGTCGTAGCCCAACTAAAAACACCAATCTGAGATTAATCTGATGGCCGCAGACGTCACATTCTCCTTGTAAAAACGTGTCCCCGAGAAGATAGTCTCATTGCGTGCCCGCCAGATAGACCAAAGGCGCGCAATGGGACCCAGCAGATCAGAACGGGACCTCTTTCTGTTGACCCAAAGGATATCGCAGAAGTCCTCGGTATTGGCCGCACGAGCCCAAGCAACATCGTCCCAAATCCGAGTCACCGACATACAATGAAAGAAAAGGTGGTCGGCCGATTCATCCGTCACCCCGCAGAGCTAGCATCGGACGTTGGGGGTGGGAAGAAAAGAGGCGCAACGGTCGCGAGTCATCAGTCGCCGATGGCGAAAGATCCAAAAAAAAAGTTATCCGCGCGGGCAGGCGCAGCCCCCATAAGAAGGCGCAATCGCGCACCAAGGAAGCAGCCAAGGGAGGAGGAGGAGGAAGCAGAGCACAGAAGGCCTTGCGAGAGGAGAAGGGCCCGTCCTACCACGCCCAATGGTCCCGCTCACTACCAGGGGAAACGGAAGAGGAAAGAGCCTCCAGAAGGGAAGCTAAATCGTTGGCGCGTTGATCAGAAAGAATGCCCGAGAAAGATGGGCACCAGCAGCCGTTGATCCAGTAGTCCGCAACAGAGGCCAGCCGATTCTCCGCCAGAGCGAAAAGCCTCGGGAAGCGAGGTTGGAAAGAGCCACCCCCCGACCAGTCGTCTTTCCAAAACTTGAAGACGGAACCCGACCCAGCACCGGTATAAACAAAGAGCAGTTCCTTTGATATGTATCAAACACGCAACGCCAAAAATGAGAAGAGTGCACAGGGCAATTCCCGCGCATGAATGTACTCCAATCCTCGCCCAAGATCGCACGCAGCACGTTGCAGAAAAAGGAACCCCAGATCTTACTCACCCATTTCAGGAGAAGAGCCTCATTGACGCGTGCCAAGTGACGAACGCCAAGTCCGCCTGACCTCTTAGGCAGGGTCACCATATCCCAAGCAATCAAATGAACCCCCCGGCCACTGCCGTCCGAGCGACCCCACAAAAATCTCCGCATGCATTTTTCCAAGCGAACGCGAACACCCACCGGCATTTTCCGAACCGAAAAGAAGTAGATCGGAATAGCAGAGAGAACATATTTAAGAAGGACAAGACGACCGCCCCGGGAGAGCAAGGAAGCCTTCCAGCCCGCTAATCGCGACTCCATCCGTTCCAGAATAGTCCTCCAGTCATTCATACGGTTCCAGCCAATCGAGAGAGGGACACCAAGGTATGGGAGTGGAAACTCCCCAATCTGAGAACCGAGTATCCGGCTGCATTCTACTTCCTCCGCCCCCGACAAGCCAAAGGGCACCATACTGCATTTAGCAACATTAGTCGACATTCCCGAAAGCTCACAGAATATAGAGAGAGTATGCGCCATCCCAGCCACCGCGTCGGAGCCCCCCTCGATGAAGCAAATTGTGTCGTCCGCGAACTGGATAATAGGCACGCATAAACCTCCCTTCCGAAAACCCGACGTGAGACTAGCATCAATGACGCCGTGCACCATCCGTGATAAGACATCCGAGGCAAGAACGAAGAGCAAAGGAGCCAAGGGGCAACCTTGACGAACCCCCCTGCATGGCTGAAAGGACCCGCCAACCGGACGGCCGTTGATAAGCACAGAAAGAGAGACCGTGGAGATACATCTGCGCATCCAAGAAATCCAAACATTCGGGAATCCCTACCGATGTAGAGCAGACCATAGGAAGCGCCAATCAATCGAGTCGTAAGCTTTAGCAAAGTCGATCTTCCATAGAATTCCCTTTTTTTTCTCCCTCTTCCAATCAGCCACAATTTCCGATGCAACAAGGATACAATCCGCAATATGTCTACCTTTAATAAACGCACCTTGGACCGGCGAGATGAGGCCATCTAAGATCCGCGATAACCGGTTGGCCAAGGTTTTAGCCACAATGAGGTAGATAGCATTGGAGACGGTAATAGGACGAAAGTCGTCGAAGCGAAGAGCGGGTGTTTTCTTTGGAATAAGCACGATGTGGGCCCTGTTGATATGATCAAAGCCATGGTTGCCAGAACAAAACTCGGAGACCACCTCGAGGACGTCCCCCGAGACCACATCCCAGAAATCCCTGTAAAAGGCGATGGGAAAACCGTCCGGACCCGGGGAGGAGTCACTATTCAGGCCCCACACAGCAGCCTTAATCTCCGCCATGGAGATAGGGCGAATGAGAAGAGAGGAGTCCACGTCCGACACCCGTGGAGCCCCCTCCCCGAGCCAGCACCACCGCTGAGAAGGGAGAGCAGTAGAAGAACGTCTGAATTGGTCAGTGATGGCAATACCCATCTCACGATCATCCAAGAACACTTCATCATTGATGGAGATAGACCGAATATAGTTAATGCGCCTACGGTTACTAGCCGCCCGATGGAAGTAGGATGTGTTGGCATCACATTCTTTGATCCATTTTTCCTTAGAGCGTTGACGCCATTCAATACAACGCTTTTTATCCTCGTCCTGAACCCGCGCAATAGCATTAGAGCGATCATGAAGCTCGTCCATAGAGAGGTCGCGATCGTTTTCCGTGGAGTCGAGGTGCAAAATAAGATTCTCCGCTTCGACACGTATAGCCTTACGCGTATATCTAATGGACGATTTGAAATCAGCAAGAACCCGACGAAGAGAGGAGAGCTTCTGAGAGAGTTTAGTCGCTGCCGAGCCCGAGACCGGGACATGATTCCAATGGTTCATGACAATATCTTTAAAGGATGGTTCCAATAGCCAGCTTTTTTCGTATCGAAAGAGCCCCCGAGGACAAAGGCCAGCACCATCGTCCCAAATGATAGGCGAATGATCCGAGAAGGCACAGGGACGCGAGCCAACAGAGCAAAGAGGGAAAGATTCCATAGCCAAACCATTAGCGAGGAATCGGTCAATCCTGGAGCGAGAAGTGATGTTCCGCCACGTGTAGGAGATATCATTCGGCACCAAGTTAATAAGCGCCAACTCATGAATTAAGTCCAGAAAATCTTGCGAGTCCGGATCGCGCCCTCCCCGACCGCGAAGACGATCGGAGGAATGGATGGTAACGTTGAAGTCCCCGCCAATAATCCAAGGGATCTCCGAGAAAGAGTTATCCGCAGCACGTAATTCATCCCATAACTCCCGATGAAGAATGTGGCAAGAAGGTGCGTAAACACAGGAAACAGCGAGGAGAGAACCCGAACGGACACTTTCCAATACGATCGAGAGAACGTGGCGGCCAGCAAGCATAGATCTAAAGGAGAATGAGCGAGGTTGCCACGTGATCAGCATTCCGCCCGCAGCGCCAACCGCGTTAATCGCACGGAAATCAGAGAAAGAACTGGCACCAAAAGAACGCCACGAGTAGTCATCAAGATCCGCGAGTTTAGTTTCTTGAATACAAGCTACATCACACCCCCATTCCAAGAGCTGGGAGCCCAGAGACCGTCGTTTTACCAAATCACCAAGACCACGAACATTCCATGACAGTAGCTTCATTAAAATAACAAAGAGAAAGGCCCCAGAAAGGAACAGCTTCGCGCAAACCCCAGACATCATCTGGAGGCCTCCGAACCCTGCGGGAGCACCCCCTGCGCATCGTCATCTGTAGAGTCCACGTTTGCGTCAATGACGTAAACGCCCGCGGCCTCAGCTACAGCCTGTCGAAAGGTCGCGCAAGAAGTCCCGAAGTCTGTAGAGTCCACGTTTGCGCCATGAGATAGCATGAAGTCCCGAAGCTGTGGAGATAGACCACACAGGCAACAATGGGAGGTGTCCAAAATGCAGAAGTCCCCAAGGAACGAGGGGCCCAGCGCGTCAAGAACCAGCTTCCTCACCGCCTCCCAGCCGACGACGGGGTGACGAGCGACCCCAATAAGCACCATAGAAGAAGACCCACAGCCCGCAGCCGACGTCGAATGTTGACCGCAACCGCCAGAAGTATCACCCGTCGGGCCGCCGGACTCCGCCACCACCCCAACAGGATACTGAGGTGGACGAGGAGCCACAACCTGCGCGTACGAACGCCCCTGGAACTCCGGTCTGGAGGGGCGGATAGGAGGAGGATCAAGCACCGCACGCACCGAGAAGGAAGGTCTCCCGGACCTGAGCTCGCTGCGCTGACGAAGCCACCCGCATGAGGCACGACGATGACCAGAATCCTCGCATGCAAAGCAACGAGGAGGTTGGGGGCAAGCAGAGGCAATATGACCTCGCTCCCCACATCTGAAGCAGCGTTTCCCAGCCTTCCGATGAGTAACCGACGTCCACCCAGCCGACGTATGGCGAGCCATGTCCGCAGAACCCTCATGGGGGAAGACGATGTCCTTACCCTTCAAAGAGCCAGCCGAGACCACCGCACTGTTGACCGCCACCTTAGCTCCAGTGATGAGAACCTCCGAGCCCTCGAGCACCACCTTCGAGCCATCAAGCGACCCCTTCGAGCGACCATCTAGACCCCCAACGAAGAGAGACGCATCTCGGGGGGCCTCATTAGAAGCTCCCACGACGACCGCCCGCGAGCCACCACCTTCGAAGAACCCGCTCCCACTCGCACCGCCCTCGAAGCGCCCGCTTCCTCTCGCTGGAGAACCTACACCGCCGTCGAAGCTCCCGCTTCCACTCGCACCGCCCTCAAAACACCCGCTTCCTCTGGCACCCATCGTCTCCAATTTATTATTAACTTAAAAGAAACCAGGTCTTATTAGATGTTGATGGTTGATGATTGATAATTGATGACTGATGAATTATAGGATCAAATCTATTTCGTCGCCAACACCTGCTGTCAAAATAATAATCAAAACTAAAGCGGTGAAGAAGCCTCCTAAGAGGTTCTGCCAACTCATCCTCTCAGTGGATGTATGGTCCAAACCAAAACTACGCCCCTGAGATGGGTGGGAGAGACTTTTCGGTCCCAGTCACACCAAAACTGGCCCGACTGGTACGGGCAGAACGAGCTCAAAAAACAAAATCAAGGGTCCTCCTGCCTAGGTGCCCTACTGAAACAGTGCCAGCGGAATCGGTCAAATATCTAGATCCCAATGAAGCGGAAAAACATTGCGAGCATGCATAAAACCATACAAAGGACTGGGATCCTAGACCCGTACACTAGGCGGTCGTTGCCCTAACTAGGATTCCTATCTCCAAGCCAGCTAAGGGTCATCGTACCTTCACATAGTCAGGTATAAGGGTCACCACAACCGTCATATATATCCGTCATCAATGATTCATAGCAACCAAGTATCTCACAGATTTCACAGTAATGCATGTCACTTAAGTTCCTTAATCTGATAAAGTACTGAGATTCTTGGATTCTAATGATTTGATCTGAAACTTAGAGTCAATTTCATGCACCAAGCTCAATGTTATCATTTTTAAAATCATGAGATTAGAAGTTATTCACTAGATATGGATTTGAGTTCAATCCTATACCAAATTACCCAATTCTTCTCTTCTATAAATCATAGGATTTAGAACTAATTAGTGATATGCTGAAATTTAAGTTGATTTCATACTAAGACACCTAGCTTCTTCCCCTTTTAAACATAATTTCTTAAGCCCATTAATAGGTCTTGAAATTAAACTTAATTGCATACGGATATACCTCCAAATTTCCCATCTTTCAAGATCTTTCAAGTATATGAACTATAACCAATTAGTAGTCTGAAATGAGACATCATTTCATGCTAATTCATCCCCAATTTTCTCATTTTTCAACATGTAATATATAACTAATTACTGTTTGGAAATTAAACTCCAATCATATGTAAATCACACCCAAGTCTCTCTTATTTTAATATGAAATTAGGGCATAACCGTAGTCCGATTTTAGCACTAAAATGCATGCAAATCATCCACAATTCTTTCACATTTCAACATGAAATTAGTTCATAACAGTGGTCTTATTTTAGCACTGAAATACATGCAAATCACCCTCAATTCTTTCATATTTCCAACATGAATTAGTGCAAAACAGTGGTCTCATTTTTAATACTAAAATGCATGCAAATCATACACAATTCTTTCACATGTCAACATGAAATTAGTGCATAACATTGGTCTAATTTTATCATTGAAATACATGCAAATCACCCTCAATTCTTTCATATTTCCAACATGAAATTAGTGCTTAATAATGGTTTGATTTTAGTACTAAAATGCATGCAAATCACCCTAAACCTCTAAATTTTAGCCATGAAAACAATGGCTAATTATGGTCTGACTTTTTGATCATATTCATGCCAACTTAACCCCCAATTCTTCACATTTTTAAGGCATGAAATAATATCACATAATGATAAGAAATTGATACAAAATGCATGCAATTCTCCTCCAAATTTCATCTTTTAAGATACCAAATTCACACATCTTTTTAAACATGAAAATTGTAGCAATTGTAGGTCTGGACATATGTCTATTCATGTCATATTGCCCCCAAATCTTTTAAATTTAAAATAAAAAAGTCAATGGTCTGAATTTAGATGTAAATACATAAAATCACCACTAAAATTTCATCTTTTATGCATGCAAACTGGAGTATATTTAGTGACCTGAAATCATGATCAATTCCATGTGTAACTCCAACAGATTTGAATTTGGTTTTATCATACATGGAAGGTAGTTAGAGGAGGCGGAAATTGTACCTTTGGATCTCCAATTTTTGGAGATCAACTTGCATCCATGCAGCTCCAAGAAATGGGTCTTTCCAGTTGCTGTTTGAAACAACAGCAGCAAGGAAATGACTACTTGGGAGGCTCCAGCAGCATCCTTTAGAAGAAAGGAGCAGCAACTGAAGCTCCAGTTGCTGGAAGCAGCCCCAATGGCTCCAGAAGTAGCAGGGGGAACAACACCTTTAGCTGCCGGGAGCAGCTCCAGCTGCTTTGAACATCAGTAGCAGCTTGAAGCAGCTATTCCAGCTGCCTATTTGAAGCAGCAGCAGTAAAAATAGTTGTTGGTTAGGCAGCTCCAAAACCTCTGGAGGAGGACGAGCTTCCTTCGGCTAGAGAGAATTAGAGAAAAAGAGAGGAGGGGTGGGGTTGATATAAATAAGGGAAGGAGGAAGTTCTTGTGTTGACAAATGGAAGGAAAGAAGGCCAAGTGTATGCTGCTGTAAATTACACTTGTCATTTTCAAATCTTTTTTAAAATTTGTTTTCTCTCTCTGATCTGGAATAGGAAAGTCATCAGCATTTGCACCTCGAATCTCCGATTCAGATGATCAATAGCTCATTTTAACCGTCTCTGAATGACGATCAAAATGAGTATAATATTCATATACTTCTGAACTGAGATGAATTCAGAGATTGTCGAGATACAATTTTGGTTAATGATTAAATTTTGTGATTTTAAATGGTCAAACGACTTCCGCTTGACGAACGATCGACTTCGTTGGTCTTATTTTGTTGAATCAAATTTTATGGTGGTCTCAATTTGTTTTGCGGTTCGGACCGCGTCGTGGCTTTTTCCCGTTGACATAAATTACGATGCAATCAGTTGATCAATTGGTCCCAAACGAATTTTAATTTATGATCTCTGGATTGATTCAGATCATTTAATATTGATCGATAGCTTTATCACATCAAATGTACCCTAATCGGGTAGGGTTCAGTTTCGAATTCGAGTGATTCGAAAAGGGAGTCTTGTCCTCGAGACTCGGGTCAATGTCATCACGTGTTTTATATGAGTTTCATCTTGCCATAAAAACCTCAAAGGGTTTTGAACACATAAAACCTCAAAAAAAAACAAGTCATGTTCTTTCAATATGTATATAATTAAACAGGCTTGTTTTGATGATTACCTGAAAAGAGTTGGGGGTATCATGCCCGCATATTAGCTTCAATCTCCCATGTCGCCTCTTCGACAACATGTCGATGCCACACAGCACCTTAACTAGCGGAATCTCTTTGCTGTGAAGCTTCTTCACAGCACTATCGAGTATATGCACTGCCATCTCCTCGTATGTCATGTCAGGCTCCACGTCAAGATTCTCGTAGCTGATGACATGCCAAGGGTCGTGCACGTACTTCCTCAGGTTGGATGTGAAGACATCATGAATAGATGATAAGTGTGGAGGAAAGGCTACTCGATAGGCTACCTTCTCTACAAGAGCAATGATCTCAAATGGTCCAACATATCGCGGTGCCAACTTGCCACAAACACCAAATCTATGTAATCCCTTTATGGGACATACACGTAGAAACTCCCAATCTCCCACATGTATTTACATGAATTTCATCAGTATGAAAGATTAAGTTAAAACTTAATAAGTCATATTTGCAAATGGATTAAGAGAAGAGGATCAGATTACCTGAAACTATAAATCTCTTCTTTGATGGTCTGCATAGATCTTCTGACGGCTCTATGGCGAGCTTTCGACTCACAAGATCGACAGTCCTTGCTGTCTCCTCCAAGAAATTTATGGAGTAAAGAGCGTGGTCACCTATCTTACGCCAACTGAGAGGTGTAAGGAATCTCCAATCATATAGGGCTTCGAATGAAGCCATGTCGATACTGGAATGATGGTTGTTGTTCTACATGAACTCAACCAATAGCAGGTGGTCCTTCCATGACCCTTTCCACTCAAGGGTTCATGCACGTAGCAAATCCTCAAGTGCCTGAATGGTATGCTCACTCTGTCTGTCGATCTGCAGATGGTATGTAGAACTCATCTTCAGCTATGTCTGCAATGTTGATATGAACTGGTGCCAGTAGTGCAATGTGAACCTTGAGTCTCTATCAGACACCACCTTATGTGGTATGCCATGAAGCTTGATAATGTTTTGCACATATAATCTGGCCAATCTAGATAGAGTGTATGTCATGCTGACAGGTATGAAATGGGCTGACTGGGTCAATCTGTCAACAACAGCCCGAATAACGTCATGGCCACCTGGTGTCTTCAGTAGTCCAGTGACAAAATCCATAGAGATACTCTCCTACTTCCACTCGAGAATGGGGAGAGACTGTAAAAACCCTAGCGATCTCCTATGCTCATCCTTGATCATCTGACAAGTCAAGCATCTGCTAACATGATGTGCCACATCGCGCCTCATTTTGTCCCACCAGAAATGTTGGCGCAGATAACGATACATCTTTGTGTTGCCAAAATGAATAGACAATCGTGAACTGTATGCCCCATCAAGAATGTCTCTGCGTAACAGCTCATCATCGGGCACAACGACCCGACCAGCTTTCCAAAAAATGAACTGTCACCACAAAATCATCACATTCATTCTTGATAGCATGCGCGTATTTATCTTTCATCCAAGGATCTGTCTTTGATCCAAGGATATGTCTTTGATCCAATGATCTGTCTTGACCTTCGAATATGTGATCCCATAGAGTGTTGAATCGTGGAGGCACAACAGTATATATATGAATGCACTCTCATAAGGGTACCAATCAATTAAAGCTATGAGCATATCTCATGTGTATAACCAGATGGTCGTACCTTCTACATGAGCTTTCCTGCTAAGTGCATCAGCCACCACGTTTCTCTTACTAAGGTGATAAGAGATTGCGCAGTCGTAATCCTTTAGTAGCTCAAACCACATGTGTTGTCTCATGTCCAGCTCCTTTTAATCGAAAATGTATTTCAGATTCTTGAGGTCTATAAAAATCTCAAAGTTCACCATAAAGAGATAGTGGTGTCAGATCTTCAAGGCGAAGACAACTGTCGTCAACTTCAAGTCATGGGTGGGATAATTCCACTCATACGGGCTCAACTGACGTGATGCATATGCAATCACTTGACCTCTCTGCATTAGTACCGCTCCTAAACCTTCTCCTGAAGCATCTGTATATACTGCATAATCCCGAGTGCCTGAAGGAAGTGCAAGAATGGACGCAGTAGACAATCTTTCCTTCAATCTCTTGAAGGCCTGCTCGCATGAGTCCTCCCAAAGGAAAGGAACTCCCTTATGTGTCAATCGTATCAATGGAAGAACTCCTCGAGAAAAAACATTGACGAAGAGTTTGTAATAGTCCGCTAGTCTAAGGAAGCTACTAATCAAAGTGATTGCCTTGGGCTGCTCCCAAGACATAACTGCCTCAATCTTCGCTGGATCAACTGTGATACCTGCTCTAGAATTAACCTGCCAAGAAATGAGACCTGGGATAACCAGAACTTACACTTGCTCAGTTTGGCATAAGACTTGTGTTCTCGAAGTGTGTCCAGTACTATCTTCAGATCATTTACGTAATCCCATTCATTTCTAAAATATATCAGCACATTGTCAATGAACACAAGCACAAATTTGTCCAAGTATGGACAGAAAATCATGCTCATCATATCCATGAATGATGCAGGGGCATTTGTGAGCCCAAACGACATCACAACAAACTTGTAGTGCCTATATCGAGTCCTGAAAGTTGTCTTCAAAATATCTGATTCTTAAATCCTCAACTGATGGTAGTATGATCTAAAATCAATCTTCAAAAACACCGAAGATCCATGTAGTTAACCAAATAAGTCATCAATGTGTGGCAGAGGATATTGGTTATTCATCGTTCTCTTATTCAGTTGTCGGTAATAAATGCATAATCTCATCGATCCATCCTTCTTCCTGACAGAAAGAACGAGAGCATCCCAAGGTGAAGTGCTCAGCCTCAGAAAACCCAAATCAACTAACTCCTGTAACTGCACCTTCATCTCTCTCAACTCAGTTGGTGCCATGTGGTAGGGAACCATTGAGATCGGTTGTGTAACTGGCAGTAACGTGATCTCAAACTCGATCTCTCTCTCTCTCAGTTAGTAAACCTGACAAATCACCAGGAAACACATCAAGGTAATCTGACACCATCATGATGTCCTGGATCATCGGATCTCTATCAGATGTCTCTCAAACAAATGCTAGAAATGTGTCATATCCCTGATCAACAAGTCTCTGATCTCTCAACACTGAGATGTACTCCATTTTGGAGTCATGTAAAGTACCCTCAAAAGTGAACTCGGGTAAGTCTGAAATCCTGAAGACATATGTCTTCCTAAAGTAATCAACTAAGGCATGATGAGCCGACAACTAATCCATGCCCAAAATAAGGTCAAACTCATCGAGTTGTAGTAAGAGAAAATATTCGATCATCTCGTGATTGTCAATCAACACTGGTAATTCCTCTGACTATCAATTTAATGATGAACAACTGGTCACCTGTCCCATGGATGTGATATTGAGGATCTAGGGCCTCTTCAACTCTACCTATTGAAGGTAGTAATCTCGAAGCAATGAAGGAATGGATTGCTCCAGAATCAAATAAAACATGAAAAGGTTGATTTAAGACTGAGACCATACCTCTCACCACAGTAGTTGTTGATCGTGCATGCTCCCCAATCACTGCATGTAACTGACCCTGTCTAGCTGGTACAGTACTCAAACCAGTCGCGTTCTGTGTTTGTCTCGGCAGCCTCCTGAAGTTGGAGTTCCTGCCAAGAAAACTCCCAGTATGATGTGCATGTGGTTGAGAAGGTTGTGGCTATGGTCGAGGCGTACTAGAGGTTTGGGGGCACTGATACCTGTAGTGACCCTACTGGTTGCACAAGTAACATCTAACTGACTAGATAGGTGGAGTGGACACATCTGCGCTCCGAGTCAATCCTGTCGTGGATCTCTCCACTCTCTACAACCCAGATGGTCGAGCTGAACTGGTGCCTCGTTCGGCAAGTGCTCCTAAAGTAGTCGCTGGAAATGAGCGAACACTGCCATGGAATGTTAAACATGAAGGATGAAACCGCCTGGCTGATCTCTGTTGCTGAAACAATCCCTGAATCAGTTCGAATGAACATTGTAGTGTGGGTACCGCTCCATAGATGAACTCCCAAAACGTCTCTCTCTGATGTCCTCAAACTTCTCTGTTGCATCAATAGCCTCGAAGATAGATGTGAGACGTAGTTTGGCCAGCTTCTCCTGCAACTCTTCCCTCATACCTCTGATGAACTTCTCTAAATTCTCTTCGAGGAATGCATCAACTACTGGTGTGTAGTGAGATAACTCGGTGTAACGCACAAAGTATTGTCTAGCTGTCATCCGCTCATGTTTGAGCTCTACAAATAATCAACGTTGGGACTCCTTCCACTTCCCAGAGAAGAAGTGCGATCTGAAACTCGTCTAGAAATCATTTCATGTAGGCTCGTGTTGCATCTCGAAAATTGTCGCCTCCCACCATCTCTCGGCACTGTCAGAGAATGCTAATCCTGAAGGATGAAACCGCTTGCCTGACCTTTGCTGCTGAAACGATCCCTGAATCAGTCTGAATGACCGTTGTGTTGTGGGTACTACTCCAGATGAACTACTAAAATGTCTCTTTGATATCCTCAAACTTCTCCGCTGCATTAGTAGCCTCGGAGATAGATGTGAGACGTAGTTTGGCCAGGTTCTCTTGCACCTCTTCCCTCATACCTCTGATGAACTTCTCTAAATTCTTTTCGAGGAATGCAACGACTGTTGTTGTATAGTGAGACAACTCCGTGTAACGCATAAAGTATTGTCTAGCTGTCATCCGCCCTTGTTTGAGCTCTGCAAATAATCAACGTTGGGACTCCTTCCACTTCCCAGAGAAGAAGTGGGATCTGAAGCTCGTCTCGAAATCATCCCATGTGGGCTCGCGTCGCATCTCGAAAATTATCGCCTCCCACCATTTCTCGGTGAACTCTGTCAATGAATACTCCGCGAAAGGTAACCACACGTCTCGTGGTACGCGAATCAGCCGAAATACATTCATAACTCTCTTCAACCACTGCTCGGCCTCATTCGATGTCCTAGTGCCCTCGAAATCGAGCACATTGGCCCGCTGATATGAAGTGTAATCCGACTGATGTCTATGAATGACAGAGTGGTCGGGCACAATCTCGTCGGCAAAAGGTACAGAGTCCTGCTCCCTGTCAAGATCTCCATCCTCTGCTCCATGTACTAGCATCTCCTCAAGTGGACCATCAAACTGAGGTTATTGAACCTCTACAGACTGAGGTTGCTCATGTCGTGTTCCATCCTGAGATGGATGATAGGTGAAATCAGACAATTCCTAGAACCTCATCTCGATGTCTGCCTATCTATCTGCGATCTCTGTCTGTTGGGTCAAAATCTGGTCATGGTGACTTTTCATAACAGTCTGTTATTGCTGGAGATCGGTGAGGGCGGCCAGGATGTGCTCCAAACGATCTGTCATCTCCTGGCCAATTCTATATGACATGGTTCTGCATGAGAACCAATATCATTAGTCGTAAAAACTGATGTCCGTGGATACCAACAACTGTGTTTTTTTCTTCTTGGGCTACGATATGAAAATTAATTGCAAAAAGGTGATACATGTGGTTGTTGAATATGAATATCGTTCTTTCCCATCTCAGACTTGCGACTAGTCGGAGGACTACCACTATCCGAGAACTTAAAGCGATCAGAATTTTAATACTGCGAATGTGTGTAGCGGGGTACCACTGTTGTGATACCATTATTGCGATACCCCGAGATCTGGGTTACCCGTTTACACATCATTTGCAGTACCACATTCCTTATCGATCGCATTAGATTACAAAAAATTAGGGAAATTTTTTTGTGATTCGAAGGACATTCATAATAATGTAATCAATCACAAAACTAACAAATGTGAAAAAGAGATATTTACAATAATTTCCATATAAAGTTACATATATCCAAAGAATCTGACATTCTGTACATATATACCAAAATATATCATAAGAGAGAAATAAGCACACACAAAATTACAATATCATGTACAATGACTAAAATGTACCGTCAAAAGTAAAATGTTTGAAACGCGAAAGCTCAAGGTCCAGTTGTCGGACTGTCGTGATGCAGGTGCATTACCTGCCTTCCATGTTAGGAAGAAAAGAATGAACAAAGGTTGAATACAATCAAATTTATTAGATATTTCAGTGGTTTCAAAAGAAAGCAAGTAGATAGGTATTGACATTTAAATTTAACAAGCTACTTGAATGGAAGTTGGTTTTCAAGATGTTCTGTATATGAATCCCATTGTTCACTCACCACTTCAACTACTCATACTTAATACTTTCATTTATTTATAAAGTTCATATTTAGACTATCATCATTTTATCGTTTATAAGTCATGTTGACGGTTCCAAGTAATGTAGATGGTGAGTCGCATGTTCTAATACTTGTCCTTGTCTAATTCCTCAACCTCAATGAATAGTCTGTGGTCTTGGTCCAGATGAAACCTCACACTATTACTCTAAGGCAGGAAGAATGCCTTAGGGTTGGGGTGCCTCCGCAAACATGCGGTGGAGTGTAATGCATCCTACCTAAGTTCCCAACACGTCAACTGGCTTCACCTAACAACCGTATTAATATTTATTATTTTGATATAGATGATTTTACCTATATTTCCATAGTTAATAGATGTCAGATGTGATTATGGGTTTTATTAAATGTTAATGATTGATAATTGATAATTGATTATTTTCAGGATCTCAGCTCTTTCATCGCCAACATCTATTAGCAAAACAGTAACCAAACTCAACTCCTTCTGGCAACGATCTTTTCCTCACCAGGACCTACTAGCAGAACAGCAATCAAAACTCAAGCAGTGAGGAAGCCTCCTAAGAAACTCTTTCATCTTGCTCTCTTAGTGGAAGTGCAGTCCAGGAGAGGGCCAGGCACACTCCAAAACTACGCCCCTGAGACGGGTGGGAGAGACTCTCCGATCCGAGTCACTCCAAAACCAGTCCGACTGGTACGGAAAAAACGAGCTCAAAAAACAAAACCAAGAGTCCTCCAATCTAGGTATCCTACTGAAACAAGGTCAGGGGAACTGGTCAAACACCAAGATCCCAAGAATGCGTAAAAACACTGCGAGCTCATGAAAAATCGTACATAGGACTGGGATCTTAGACCCTCGCATTAGGCGGTTGCTGTCCTAACCGGGCTTCCTAACTCATGTCCAGTTGAGGATCACCGCACCCTCGCACAATCAGGTGTAAGGGTCGTCATGATCGGCACATATATCTATAATCAATGATTCATAACAACCAAGTATCTCACAAATTTCACACTAATGTATGTCACTTAAGTTCTTCGATATGATAAAGCACTGAGATTCATGGATTCTAATGATTTGATCTGGAGCATATAGTCAATTTCATGCACCATCCTCAATTTTATCATTTTTAAAATCACGACATTAGAGATGTTCATTAGATTTGGATTTGAGTTCAATCCTATACCAAATTACCTAATTCTTCTTTTCGTTAAATAATGAGATTTAGAACTAATTGATGATGTGGAATTTGAGTTGATTTCATACTAAGACGCGTAGCTTCTTCCATTTTTAAACATAATTTCTTAAGCCCATTAATAGGTCTTGAGATTAAATTTAATTGCATACTGATTTACCTCCAAATTTCTCATCTTTTAAGTATATGAACTATAACTAATTAATGGTCTGAAATGAGACTTCATTACATGCTAATGGTGAAATCAGTTCGTAATAGTGGTATGATTTTAGCACTAAAATGCATGCAAATCATCCACAATTCTTTCATATTTCAACATGAAATTAGTGCATAACAATGGTCTTATTTTAGCACTGAAATACAAGCAAATCACCCTCAATTCTTTCATATTTCCAACATGAAATTAGTGCATAACAATGGTCTGATTTTTAGTACTAAAATGCATGCAAATCATCCACAATTCTTTCATATTTTAACATGAAATTAGTGCATAACAGTAGTCTGATTTTAGCATTGAAATACATGTAAATCACCCTCAATTCTTTCGCATTTCCAACATGAAATTAGTGCTTAACAGTGGTCTAATTTTTAGTATTAAAATGCATGCAAATCACCCCAAACCTCTAAATTTTAGCCATGAAAATAATGGCTAATTAGGTTCTGATTTTCTGATCATATTCATGTCAACTTAAACAGTAGCAAATAATGATCAGAAATTAATACAAAATGCATGTAATTCTCCCCCAAATTTCATCTTTTAAGATATCAAATTACCATCTTTTTAAGCATGAAAAACTGTAGCAATTGTAGGTCTGGTATTATACCTAATTCATGTCATACTACCCCCAAATCTTTTAAATTTAAAATCACGAAATCAGTGGTCTGAATTTAGATCTAATGCATCCAACACCACTAAAATTTCATCTTTTATGCATGTAAACTGGAGTATATTTAGTGACCAGAAATCATGATCAATTGCAAGTGTAACTCCAGAATTTTATCAATTTCAGAAGCAATTTTAATAGATTTCGAAATTGATTTTATCATACATGTAAGGCAGCAAGAGGAAGGGGAAAATTGTACCTTTGGACCTCTATTTTTGGAGATCAACTTGCATGCATGCAGCTCCAAGAAATGAGGCTTTCCAACTGTTGTTTGAAGCAGCCGCAAGCAAATGGCTGCTTGAGAGCCATCAGTAGCAGCATTAGAAGCAAGGAGCGGCAACTAAAGCTCCGGTTGCTAGAAGCAGCCCCAATGGCTCTAGAAGTAGCAAGGGGAGCAGCATCCTTAGCTGCTGGGAGCAGCTCCAGCTACTTTGAACATCAGCAGCAGCTTGCAGCAGCTGTTCCAGCTGCTTATTTGAAGTAGCAACAGTAAAAATGGTTGCTGATTAAGCAGCTTCAACAACTATGGAAGAGGAAGGGCTTCCTTCGGTTGGAGAGAATTATAGAAAAAGAGAGGGTGGGTTGATATAAATTAGGGAAGGAGGAACTGGTGTTGACAAATGGAATGAAAGAAGGAAGGCCGAGTGTGGGTAGTTGTACATTACACTTGTCATTTTCAATTCCTTTTTTAAAAAAACTCTCTTATCTGGAATACTAAAGTCGTCCGCATTTGCACCTCGAATCTCTGATTCAGATGATCAATAGCTCATTTTGACCGTATTCTAATGACGATCAAAATGAATATAATATTCATATACTTCTCATCTGAGATGAATTGAGAGATTGTTGAGATACATTTATGATTAAATTTTGTGATTTTAAACGGTCAAACGACCTCCTATCGATGAACGGTCGATTTCGTTGATCTTATTTTGTTGAATTGAATTTTATGGTAGTCTCAGTTTGTTTTGCGGTTCGGACCACGCCACGGCTTTTTCCCGGTGACACGAACTATGATGCAATCGATTTTTGATCGATTGCCAAATGAATTTTAATTTATGATATCTGGATTACTTCATAAGATCATTTAATATTAATCGTTAGTTTTATCACATTAAACGGACTCTAATCGGGTCGTGTTCAGTTTCGAATTCGGTGATTCAAATCCAGATGTCACAAGCCCTAACCACCTGGACTCGTCATGGGGGCGGTTGTATGCAGATTCCGCCAAAAAAACCTACCACCACACTCATAACCTCCACACTCATAACCTCCTATCGATGAACGGTCGATTTCGTTGATCTTATTTTGTTGAATTGAATTTTATGGTAGTCTCAGTTTGTTTTGCGGTTCGAACCACGCCACGGCTTTTTCCCGGTGACACGAACTATGATGCAATTGATTTTTGATCGATTGCCAAATGAATTTTAATTTATGATATCTGGATTACTTCATAAGATCATTTAATATTAATCGTTAGTTTTATCACATTAAACGGACTCTAATCGGGTCGTGTTCAGTTTCGAATTCGGTGATTCAAATCCAGATGTCACAAGCCCTAACCACCTGGACTCGTCATGGGGGCGGTTGTATGCAGATTCTCCCAAAAAAACCTACCACCACACTCATAACCTCCTCCTCCCCATAAAACCTCTCCCTCCAACCTCAATCGAATATATCAAGCTCTTCCTCCGCCTCCCATTCGTTATTGCATGAAAAAAACTAAGTGTTGGCATCGCCCTCTTTCAGCCACTTCTGGCGAGATCTCTGCCTCCAATTTACCCCTCTTCTTATCCTCCACAAGAATCCTCTGAATCATCCCCTGCTAATCAGTTCATCCTCCTCCAACTCCCTAACGTCCTCCAGCGAGTCCAGCCTTATCGCCTCTTTATGAGCTTCGTTCCTTCTCAATTCCCTTATCGCTCAAAACTCCTTGAATACCAACATTCTTTGGCGTAAAGCCACTAGTTTCAGAGCTAGCATGACCGTAGATGTCCCTTCCACCTCCAGTTCGGTCCAGAACGAGATCACCATCTCTCGAAAGACCTCCTCCATCATCCAACAACGTTCAAATCTGATGTAACATGCCGCCCCCTTCCGCTATACGTATCCAGGCATAACGGTGTATGGTCCGAACTCGAGTAGCCACGGCCAAGTTGTACATCTCCAGGGCCTTTACAGACAATAGAAAGTGATCAATGTGTGATCGAGATGACGAATTCCTCTACGTATATCTGTGATATGTAGCATCAAAGACCTCCAACGCAAGTTCCCAACCGCGTCCGTAAAGAGTCTGAACCATGATCCTGCGCACCTCAGTCATCTGGTTTGTCCTCTACCTGTAGCATGGCATTGAAGTCACCTCCCACAATCCAAGCTATCTCTAGGAACCTACCTCGAATACTTCTTAACTCGTCCCACGGGGCCGTACTTGGCGAAGCTCTGTAATACCGTAAAGGTGATTGCAAAACAAGACTGCTCCCTCCCGATCTCCATAACCACCGTAGCCAAATGAACCAGTAAGACCTCCTCAACCAGATCAAAAAGATTCCCATTCCAAGCTACTACAATTCCTCCTGATCTTCCATTAGCCAACACCGATCTGAACTCTCTGAGGTAGGGCCTTGCAACAGAGTTCCATCTCATCGAGTTCCATGAGTTATTTTAGTTTCTTGTAAACACGCCACATCCACCCTTCATTTAGCCAATAACGAGCTAACCGCCAATCGCTTTTCCGATTGGCCCAATCCCCATATGTTCCAGAAGAGAAACTTCATTTGGAAATCGTAGGGGAGACCCCTGCCACCTTCACCCCCACTATCTGAGCAATTGTCTTCTCGAACACCAGCTCTTCTACGATCCTTCCAGTCTCCCTAGGTTCGCTTCAGTTATGAATCACCTTCTCTCCTTGAGATTTATGCACGTTAGCAACCATGCCTTCATCGTTCATCTCCTCCCGCTCATCGGGGACCCTCTCTGCTTCCGCATTCTCAGTCCCATTCTCCTTTCGTTGCTCCATTGCAAGGTAGATTTCAGGCTAAACAACGAATCCTACTTGCAAGCGTCTGTGCGGAGACGTTTGCATGAAAAAGTTCTGATTTGTCGATCCTCCGATGGTGCTCTGAGAGAGAGAGGTCTCTCGTAAAAGCCCTCCACTCCCCTTTCTCCTGTTTATCCCCTTCCCATGTTGTCGACGGTGTTTTGATAGCGTGCACACGCATCGTTTTTCTAGGGTTCAAACCGGACCCATGACCTCCCCCTTCTCTACCTTCACCATCGCAAGGCTCCGACGTCATACGTTCCTCAAGAACCTCCGCTAGGTCAACCTTTTCTACGGATGAAACACCGCGAGTAGTGAGAGATGGGTTCCTTGCTAATGACCACCCTGTCGCAGTGTTCTATGGAGCCAACATTATTGGAGAATACCTCTGCCTCCTAGGCACGATAAGCTCGAGCCCCCTGCTGCTCGATGGAACACACCCCCCAAAGCCAGAGAATCGAGCCTCCAGCTAACGGCTTTCCCGGATCCGAAACCAGTGATCCGGATGTTAAGTTATAGTTTTTCGAATCCATCGTGCTAAACGAGGACCCATTATCTCAGTAATGAGCCACCCTTGGACCTCTCGGATCTAGGTTTGAGGAGCCAAATGGTTACAGATCCAAAGTCAGTCTGGACAATTGTTGGGTCAGCAGGTTAGATGGACTTGTCGCCTCCCCACATAAGGATAAATTCAATACAAGCTCGGATTTCAAGGTACCTTCATCGGAGCCAAAAAGTTAAGTATTCAAGAAAGGAGTCGAAATAGGGTTTCCACCAATCGTCGTCATTTTGAATCCCGGTGATCTCATAGATTCCGAGTTTTCCGACACCTTCCGCGAGCCTTGACTGTCGTCGTTGGCCTGACCTTTCTCCTAAATCATGCCTTTTTGCCACCTTGACGGCCTCCGATCGATGGGATCACCATCATCACTTCCAACCCTAGCAGCACCCTTCTCCTACCGATCTTCAACGTCACGTTCGAGATCGCCACCATCTCATCGCCTCTTACAAACACGACCGCGTCTTGGTCTTCACCCGGCTTCATCCCCAAGCACACCAACTCCAATACCTCTCGATCACCGCCAATACTTCCTTCAGGACTACAAACCTTATGCACTGCAGTGGTACCCCCGCGACCCTCACCTTCCACACACGAGTATCCTTCACCAAAACGCCATTCAGGCGCGGCCTCCTCCACCGCACCTTTCCTACCAGCTTCGGCAGAAGCCCCTCCTCCAAACCACCTTCAACTACCAGCTTTGCCTCAAATGAGGACAGTCCCCCCACGCACAACGAGCCTCCCGGCAAAGAAATAGCATCAATAACACCTGCACTAGCCATGCAAAGGCAAAACCCCATCTTCCTAAGGTAGGTTCATCCCCTTCCCCCACAAGAACGCCCCCCAGTGGTCGCTCCATCAGACCCCCTCCCTTGCCAGCCGCTTCAAGATATCAGCCATAGTTTGAACAAGGAATATGAGTTGAGGTTGTATGTGCATCCATTTGACTCAGGTTAATCCTCATTGATCTCAGCTTTCGCTCAAGGCATTCCTTCCGACGGTGGCCCGGCTTACCGCAACCGAAGCAGAGATGTTCAGTGGTCAAACATACTCTTGAGATGTGATTTCTGGCACCGCACTTGTAGCACCAGGTGTTTCTTCCTCCTTTGTTTTTCATGACTTGGGAATGCCGCTTCATCGTGCTCCAAGGCCCATTCCCTGTCAGGTCCTCCACGACCACATCTTCCAAGGCCTCTTCCTCATCGAGAGGGACATGTTCCTCTCTCCTCCCTCACAGGTGGCCCTCGTCTCACAAGCTTGTGGGTGTCCCCACCTCCCTTCACCTTTCATGTCCCATCATCCCCCTCCAACTCGTCCTCCCTCTCTCGCTCCATCTCCATCTCACGTCTACTCAAATTTCGTCTTGAGTGTTTTCCGCTATTTTTTTCTCAGGAAAACAAAGGTATGATCACTTTCCAAAACTTAAAATTCGTTGCAAACAATGTTCAATGGTGATCATTTGGAAGGGTTTGATCGATGAGATTTGAAATCTGCAAAAGCAGGAATGATCGATCACACATGGCAATATGACATGTGTGATCATTACAGAAGGACGTTTTTATCGATAATTTGTAATCATTTCCTGAGTTCAGAGAACTCTTCAGTTGACTCGAGAGCAAGAAAAGCAACCCCAAACAGAAAAATCCAATTTCGATTTTGACTGAAAAACTACAAGAAGGATTCCCAAGATGTCTCAGACTCTCATACTCTAATGTAACTAGGAGTGGCACTTGGAATGAAATTATCATCATCTAAACATTTAGGCTATCATTTCTTGAACAACAAACTGGAAGTTGAACTAAAAAAGAAGCAGGAACAAGATATCAGTCAATCGGTGGAGCAGAATATTACAAATGAATTTCCGGTGTACGTTTTTTTGAGATAATTTCAGGTGTACGTGTGTTAAAAATTTCATCTATACACAGATTTCATTTAATATACATTTTAACTAAAAACCAGGTGCTGTAAATTAGCATAAACAACCGATTGGAATTAAATAGAAGAATTTTGAGACGGGAAAGTAAACAATTTGTCTTTACACTAAAAAAACAGGTTTTAAATAGGGTAATATCATATATATCCTGGGATTATATTATAAAGGGCCTTAAAAGAATAGCCTACTGCTACTCTGAAAAAATCTACGCTCATCATATTTTGTAATGATATACTGAGATGCACGAGAAGAAATCCTCCAAAAATAATAAAAAATAAATTCCATTCACCTCATCTTGAATATAAGTCCTAGCTCGAAATGTTAATCGCTCATGAATATCAGCTAGGATTCTCGTTAGCGTAGGTTGCAGACCAGCTAATGACTCAATCCTTCGGTTATGCAGTTCAGCTAGGACTTCAACCTTGAGGATGTCAACAAGTTCACAAAGGGAGTCCAGATTAGCTTCATGGATAATTTTAGGCCGCAATGTATCGTACAAGTAGGTAGACCTGCAGTAGAAATGTAAATAACAAGTGTGACATCCATCTGAAAATTTCTTTTTCTAATTAAATGCATCATTATTTAATATTTTAAATCATCAATATTCTTGAAGAGCATTAAGAAGCAGACATGAATGGATAATGTTAGCTGCACACCCTCAAAAAAATAATAAACGGGAAGGAATAAAGTGAAACAACTAAAATATAACTAGTGGCAGATTCCCATCATCCACTACCTTGTGCTATAAAATTTTACCATTTGAACGACTTTTCTGTAAGATATGAAAAGAGAGGGAGAGAACCCCCAGTGTACGCTCTGCGAGTCCAATGATGGACAGCAGCACCATCGTGACGCGCCCCTCATGCAGCTCCTTAGCAAGCGCCACGCTCCAAGACCACCGTCTTCACTCCAAACCCCTATCCCACTCCCCCCCCCCCCACCCCCACACCCCCCTCCACCTCCACCAGAGCCTCCCTCATCCTCGCCTTCATCTCTTGCCTCGCTTGGCTCTACGTCACCGGCAGGTTATGGCAGGATGCTCAAAGCCGGATCCTCCTATCCGCCCTCTTCCTGAGGAACACTATCCAGCACCTGAGGATGTTGACATTGGCGGATAAGCTGACGAGTCTCGGATGCAAGGAGGTGGGGAAGAAGATGGTGGAGGTGGAGGTGGACCTGGCACTGGCGAAGATCCGGGGGTACATCATGCAGGGGAATTCGTCGTCGACCGTTGGGCAGAAGCTGCTTGTGGTGGTCGGTGTTTACATGGGGTACGGTAGCAGGCTCAAGATGAATGTTTTTAGGGGATCCTCGATGCCTACAATTGATGCCTTGAGAAGGTTGGAAGAGAAAGGCATGGTCCTATGTTGATACTATCTTCTTCCTGGATGGGGAACCAGGACAGGCCTTGAGGGTTGCATAGATTATGGAGATTTTTTGGGACGTCTCAAGCACGAAGATAAACAGGAAAAAGTCAGTGTGTGTACCTTTTGGACTCTCACCAATGGAGGTTCAAGAAGCCAGGAAGGCGTTGCAATGTCCCGTTGGTGAGTTGCCAATAAATTATCTGGGGCTCCCTCTTATGGCAGGCAAGCTTAGACCAGCTGAGTGGAGACCAATTTTGGACAGACTGGAGAGCAAGATGGCGGGCTGGAAAGTGACGGCACTATCAAGGGGAGGCAAGTTGATCTTATTGAAGCATGTTTTATCTGTGATACCCATATTTTTCTGCTCTGCCTGGTTGTTGCATGTGGGAGTTCGCAAGAAGCTAGAAGCCTTGATGCGCAGTTTTTTAGACGGATGGCAAATAGAAGAAAAAAGGTTTGCACTTGATCAATTTGGACACGAAAACAACGTCAAAGAAGAGAGGTGGTTGGGGTGCATAGAGTGGATTGCATGAATAAAGCCTTAATTGCGAAATGGGTGGTTCAGATTTGGGGCAACTTGGAGGACATGGTCTGTCATCTGATGCGAAGAATCTATGGTATTGGTAGATCGCTGATAATTGCTACAATGTGACTCACATCTTCATTGTGGCTTGGCATTGCAAAGGTTCTACCCAATTTTACAATTTTTGGGCTTCTCACTAATGTAACTACATCTTTTCCCGTTTAATATGAGGCGGTAGCTCCCAGCTTGGGAGAATACCCGTGTTGGTTTTCAAAAAAAAGGTTCTTCCCAATTTAGTAGAAATGATGCAACATGTACTTGGTAGTGGGGGTGAGTTCCGCTTTTGGTTAGATGATTGGATGGGTGGTCAGACCCTCGAGGAGTCCCCCCAGCTTTTTGCGCTTGTGGATGATCGGGACATTCTCGTTCGACAGGCTTGGTCTCGTGGTACATGAACACCAACTTTTATGACGGAATTCTCAGAGCAGTGGATGGAAGACTTTCTAAGATTGCAACAAGCGTTGAGTACTTTGGAAGGACCGTCATTTGGGAGAGACCACTTCAGATGGGCGGATGGGAGATTCTTGGTGAAGATATATCGTCTTCTCGTAGATGACGGAAATCATTTGTACGGGGATTTCATCCAGAACACCAAAATCACTTGGAAAAGTAGAATACCGCATAGAGTGAAGGTCTTCATGTGGCTCTCTCATCATGGACGATTGCTTATCAAGGAACGACACGATCGGATACTTAACGTTGGGGACCAAACGGCAAACATGCGAAAGATGTGGTGGGGAGGATGGAGATTTGTATAATCTTTTCTTCAGATCTGGCCTCTCAAATCAGGTTTGGAATTTGGCAGGAATCTCATGGGTAAAGGTTGACAATAGTTTTCTCTTTTGGGCCTCCATAAGGTAAGTTTGTGTCAACTCACAGGCGGACATCGCATATCCTTTCACAATCTTGTGGACGATATGGTGTTCTACGAACGAACTCACGTTTCGTGACCAGCGTTTTTATTCTGAAAATGTCCCTGCATAGTAAGGCCCTTTGTACGGCCTGGTCAACTGTAATCTAAGTTGTGCTTTTTAATGCAATGTGTGGTGGATCCCATCTCGAGGTACCACCCTCTGTTTCATCCAAAAAAAAGATATGAAGAGAGAAAGAAGTGGAGGAGGATAAATCTCGTTACTAAATGGAAAATGGATTAAAATACAAAATCTCTAAGCACTGGACTGTGGATGATCTGGATTTGCATATTGGTTAGCATTTGGCCATCTAGAAGTACAACCATATGCCCTCATGCATGAGTATATGAATTAAAGATGGATAAGTTAAATGCATATAATCATACTTGGACATGATTTTATGCATGCACAATGCAACATTCCGACCTATTCACGATAAACACAGACAAAAGAAACATTGCGTACATAAACGTTACAGCATTTCTAAAACTCGATGCCTAGCAGCAATCCGGCACATAGAACTCAATGCCTAACAGCGCTCAAGCACACATGTACATCAAATGTGTGCATACTTGCATGCCTATTAACAGAAACTTTGACACGTGCCCATGTATTCTTCTATAATAGTTATGATGTCAGTCTTTCATATACAGACATCCAAATAAAGTTTATTGCAGCTACTAAAGCTCCTTTACTTCTCCAATCTTACCCCAATACTGCAGCATTTACCCAATACAAAAATCCAGAAACAAAAGATAGCACATGTTTGATCTATCCAGCTCAAGGGATGGTCTTTACTATAATATTGAAAGCACACCATCAACTAATAATAATCATGTAAGCAGCGAATGCTGCAAATATAAGTTCCACACAAGTGGATGATGATCTACTGAAAGACTAAGATGAAGATAATTTAAGATGATGTTGGCATTAAAGTCATCTGAAAAAAAAGAATTCATAATAATGTGTGCACTAAAAGAGATTTAAGGGGCGAATGCACTCCACAACAGCGATCCCTGCCTCTCCCATTATAGTGCAAAAAGAAATTACTTTTATTTCTTTATCTTTAGAATCTCCTTTCTTTGCAGCGCATTTACAAGGGACAAATATCAAGAATGGTTGCATCTATGCAATTTCATATATTGATTTCCTCCAAACTAATGGGCTTATTACGTTATTTCCAATTTGCCTTAAGAAGGTGGTTAACCTTCCTGACAATAACTAATGTCTGAATGCAGTTAAATTAAGTTGTTTCTTTCAAAGATGTGATCAGAAGAGGCTTCCAGTAGTTATTTCAATTGCTTTTAATTCCAACGCATAATATATTAAACCAAAAGAAAGAGCGCCTCAGCGACCATAAAGCATGCAAGAGAACTTACATGGGATCTATTAGGGGAGCTAAACTTGGAACATTTGTAGAAGATGGAAAGAAGTAGTTGAAGAGCTGGTGCTCGAGTTGGCACACCTGCATAATACAAAATATCAACGAAGGTAAGCACTGACACTAAAAATCAATTAGACGTTTTCTAAAGGTATTAATATAAGGGGTTTTACGTGAACCTTGTAATGTTTCAAAAATGTCTATCTAAACCTCATATTTACAGAATAACCCCAAGAAATTGTGCAAAAAATGCCACTTCATTGAAACAATTTTAAATATAACTTTTTTTGGCTTAAAAAACATAAATTATTGCACTATCATCCTAGAACTTTTTTCTTCGTAACATCATTGTCTTCTCTTTCCTCCTTGTCCCATCTACTCGTCTTCTGCAAACACTATCTATCGGCTCCCCCCCCCAAGCATTACAATTCATCGAATCCAATATTGAGAAGATATAATTAGAATGTGTGAAATTAAAGATAATAAGAGTGAGAAGATATAATTAGAATGTGTGAAATTAAAGATAATAAGAGAACACAGATTTACGTAGACTCCCTACTTCAGAAGAGCAGGATGAAACCATGGGAGAAAAGCCACGAAAGGTTAGTCCACCACTCAAAATGAAGGACCAAAGACAACTCCCACGCATACAAACCAATTTCCAAATCTCTCAATACTTTCTCTAAAGCTAGAGTATGGAATGCTCAACTTGGACAATACAACACTCTACATGCACAAACCGAATACATATTTAAACTATATCTTCTCGCACTTTGAGATCTGGAGAATCTACAACTGTTGACATCTAGAGAGCTACAGATATGGAGAATGAAGGGAGCCTCTCCTCCAAAAACCTATGTGAGATCTAGAGAGCTACAGATATGGAGAATGAAGGGAGCCTCTCCTCCAAAAACCTATGTAATTGATGCTACCATATGAAAATCTACACAATGGACTTCCATCATGAAACCTCTACAATGGATCTCTATCATGAGAACCTTGAAATGGGCAGTTCCCAAATACTAGCTTAGAGAATGGGATCTCTATACATAAGTACTTATAGATCTCCCTGTATCGAACCTCTACCGTGTGTCTCTGACATACCTGGTCCATGTTAAGACTCTAAACAAAACACGAGTACGGGGACCTCGCAACAAATGATACCATATGTAGGATTACTGACACTCCTCGTATCCCACATATCCATGAGGGAGATACAAAAAAATCCCTTTTTTCTTCTTTGCATTTTCCTTATTTTTCTCAATTGCACTTTTTTCTCTACATATTTATTTTTTCCTTGAACTGCACCTACTTTCATCCATTCAATCTCCTCCTTTCTTTACTCTTCTTTTATCATACCATTTTCTTCTTTTTAGGGACCCCCTCTTCTAGAAATTCTCCTCTCTTGTTTGTAGTTTCATTATTTTTTTAACTAGGGCTCACCATCTTGTTCGGTCCAAAAAGAATAAACGCTAAAAAAGGAACAACATGTAATAGGGCTTCATCAGTTGTCCTCCTTAGATGGGAATCAAGCCATCATCCCTTTTTCTTCTTCTCTACAAATGTAAGGAGAGCTACATTGCCTCCATTACTTTTTAGGGTTCTTCCAACCCATTTTCAATGAAAGTGGTGTTGCATCATTAAAGGTTGTTGTTGGCATCAACACCGCCAAATGTTGTCATCGCCTACTCAAGAACGAGACTCCAACAGTGCTACTTAAAGGATTGTGACCGACATCATCGCATCCGCCAAAGGGGTCTCAAATAGCACCGCCTCGAGAAGCACCACCAAAGTTATCGCATCAGACAAAAGAGGACTCTAATCGTGCAAGGCAGAGAGCACGATCACAATGGAGATCAAGGAGGCAACTGATGCAAGAAGGGGCAGAGTGACCATCATCGTTGTGAGAGCAAAGCAACTGACACTAAGAATCCTTCACTTCGAGGATTTGAAGAACCCTTACTTGGAGATGCTCTCCTCGTCGCTAACCACGCACAATATTGTTGCATTGTTTGATGGCTCATTACATCATGCATTATGTCCTTTAAAGATGCGAATGGGAAAGAAGAAAAGTTGTTCTATTATGTGTGCTAAGGTTCTCTTTATATAGTAAGGAAACCCTAGAGATAAAAGGGTTGCCCTATTAGGCTACATAGAAAAGGAAACGAAGTGGTGGCATCTTATATATTTATTATAAAAATTCTATTACTTTAACACTCCCCCTCAAGCTTTAGTTTAGATGATATGTGTATAAGAGACGACTATTGTACTTCTGATGTTCGACATCAACTCCTCTAGGTGGACTTCTACTATTTGGGATCGTTTCAGTCTCAGCTCCAGAATGGGGAGTGTTGGAGCATGTAATAGATGGGTAATTGATTTCTCCAAGATCCAATTGCCATGATCTCTTGTTAAGTCCAACATCATCTATAAGTGGGACTCGAACTCAGGTCTGTTTGTAAGCCTATGTAAAGAGCCACACACACCCTGTAACCTTTGAGAAATTCATAATACAATAACTAATCATGTGAGGCCTTCTCTCGTGGTTACATCCCAATCTTGGACAATCTATATTTCTCGTTCTTTTGGTTATTGAATTACTTCTACAATCAAGATTTCAACAAGCTGTGTAGGAAGAGGCACCTCACTTTTTAGGTTAGTTAGGACTTACCTGACCAACATCATCTCAGTGTTAACATGAGCCATGACCATGTATTCAGATTCGCTCGACATGGCCACCAATGTATGCTTCTTGATTTTCCATGAGATGAGAGAGCTACCAATAAATACAGCAAAATCATTGGTTGTCTTTCGGTCCTTAAGACATCCAGCATAGTTTGTACCTACGCAGTTTATTACACCAAGGGATGTCCAGTTGCTATAGAGCAATCCTCTAGTGAGAACTTCAAGTATCTGAGAATCATTGCGACTGCATCCATGTCAGCATGTTGTGGATGATCCATGAAGTCATGGACTGGATGACTTTGCTCAAATCAAAAGTGATATCTAGCATGTTGATGGTTACATATAGAAGCTTCCCAATAAGCACCATGTAACTTCTTTTGCTGGTTGCTTCAGTCTCATCATAGAGTTTCATAATGGGATCCATAAGAATACTGAAATCATGGTAGGTCTGCAGTCTACTATTCCAATCTCTAGAAGAAGATCAATCGCATACTTTCTTTGAGTCATTTCAAATCCTCTGTGATTTCTGGCAAACTCTAGACTAAGGAAGTACCAAAGCTCCCCAAGGTCCATGGTAATAAACTGCTTTCCGAGGAACGCATTTATCTTATTAATGTCTTCCATGTCATCTCATATAACCATGATGTCACGTACGTACACTGAAATGACAATAGTACCTCTCGGTGTCCTGTTGATGAACGCAAAATCTGCCTCTTTAATAAGAATGAATTGTAGTATAGGAGGCGAATTTCGGTCGATCAAAAACCACAATCTTTGGATGTTGTGGAGTATTTTTACGTGGCAAGTGTACCAAGGTCGAACACAGGGAACGGAGATTTTCAGTTGCACGGTTTTAAATTAAATCAAATAATTAATAAGTGCTCGATTAATTTTTGTGTTGATAAAATATACAATGCAATGATGTGAATGCTATGCAAGAAAAATAAACAGAATTTATGCTCAGGATCTGTGATTTAAAAACGTATCTAATTCTCCAATAATATAATCAATAATTTCATCAAAATTAATCACAAATCATAATATATTTGAGTCAATGCTTCAGGTTAATAAGTTGATACTCAGAATAATTTGAAGCAAGATATCCAGCCTCCGAATGTCTTTGAGTCAATTCCTCGAATAGATGGTCATAAACTTAGAGGAATGGATCTATAAATTTATCCCCTGTGAAATCTAAAATATGAGAACCATCAATGATCACCAGAGTTTAAAATCATCATCCGACTTCCTGCAAAATTTATCAATAAATTTTCAAGCACAAGTATGTCTAAATAAGCTTGCATATGCCAACAGAGATCTTCAAATGATAATTATCAATAGACAACCTCAGATCTGTTCCCAAGCTATGCTAAATGGTAGAGCATGAAAATAGCTTCAAAATGACATATTATATGCTCAAAACGGAGTTCGTATCAAACAGATATGATAAAATGAAGTTCAGGGACTAAAATATAAATAAAATAAAGGTTTCCTTGCAAAGAGGTCCCTAGGTGGACTTATCTGTAATTAATAAAAATTTGAGGGGTTACTCTGTAATTTTCCCTTGGCAGGGGTAATTTTGCAATTTCTAAAAATGCCACGGGTCTTGATGCAATTTTCCCACCGCGCACGTGCCTTACACGTGCGTTCGGAGGCTCGGGAGCGGAGCTGAAGATCGGGTGGCCCCGAGGCTAAGGTTCGGACCCGAACCAGAGGCTCGGTGTGGGAGGCGCGTGGCTCGGGAGTCGGGGCTCAGGCTCGGGAGCCCGAGCCTATGTGGCGGCCTGGTGTTGCTTCGGGAGACCCGAGGCTCGGGGGGGGGGGGGGGGGGGGGCGAGCTTTAGGCCGTTGGATCTGGGAGACGTCCCTAGATCCAACGGTTGCTGTAGAGGCGAGGCGACGGTGGGAGCGGGGCGGCCGAAGCGCTTGGGAGGCGCGGGCGGCCGACGGGGCGGAGGAGCTCGGCCAACACACGGCCGAGCGGTGGGAACTCGGAGGAGCGGCGGTGTCGCACGGCGGGGAGGCGGCGGCCAAGGAAAGAGCGGTGCCTTAGCGCGGAGGCGGAGGTGTCGCGCGGCGGAGGAATGCGGCAGAGCTCGGCCGACACACGACCGAGCTGCTCGATCGGAGGCGGTGTGAAACTGTGCAGCCGAGGTGCGGGGAGGGCTAAGGCGAAGCAGCTGACAGAGGGTGGCGCGCGTAGGTGAGGCGTGGGGCGGGCTAAGGACGCGGGGGATGAACCTGCAACGGGAGAGGAAGAAAAAATTGAAGGAAAGAAAATGGAGGTTGTGTGTTGCATGTAGATTAGGAGGAGTGGCTGCTCCTTCCTGATGATCGCTTCTATGGAGCCGGCGAGCTCCAGAAGCTTGCGCAGTAGTTGAAAGCAGCTGCTATGAGGTTCGTCACCTCGGATCGAGCCGGCGAGGTTTGGCCGCTGTCACCGGCACCTGCAGGGAAGGCAGATGGTCGGAGCGTCGCGCGGGGGTTGAGCTTTATAGGAGGAGGAGAAGGTTGGCGTTACGTGAGAGGAGCGGTGATGGTGAATTGGTGAGTAACGGCGGAGGTTGGTAATGGCCGGAGTGAGCGGGGGTGGGCGTTACGAGGGGGGCGAAGGGAGAACGGCTGGGGAAGGAGAAGATGGGGTCACGTGCTTGGCACGTGACCCGGCGGTCTGGAGAGAGAGAACGTGGGGGTGCCACGTGGCACGCCCAGGGGCTGCCACGTGGCACCCCAAAATAAGTTCAAAAATAATGGATAAAGAAAAATAGAAAAGAGATAGAAGGAGACCTCGGATCGAAAAATTTCCTTCACGAAAGTTGTTCGTCTCAACGAGATCTACAACTTTCATGAAGGTCCCGGAAGCAAAAGAGGTCAACTGTGCGAAGTGGTATTTTTAGTGGTTTTCCATGTGTAGAAAACCGAATTTTGGGGGTTTTGTAATTTTTTTGGTGGTTTTAGAGAGGATAAAAATTATAGAAAAAATACGATAAAATACAAGAAAATTAATCACACACTAATCTATTTTTTTTGGATTTTTAATAAATAAGAAAATAGGAAAACAAAATAAAAGTAAGAAACACACAATTTTTGTACAGACTCACAATGGACACTTGGACTTAGTCAGTTTCTTTGATTTCAGTTTTAATCTGGATTTGGACTTTTGTGTCGCTTAATAAAACTTCCATCAAAGAACAATAATGAAAAAGAAATAAAATTAAAAGAGTTAATTAAGCACATAAAAACTCAGGTCAAAAATAGCAAAAAGTCAAAATGCGCAAAAGAGGCCCAAAACCCAACTTTCACAAAAGAGCTCCGAATTTTACGAAATTGGTCTTGTTTTAAAGGTATTTGAAAATGGAGTACTTTAAAAGTGAATAGACCAAAATCGGACAATGTATGTGGGAGATATGCTCATTTTAGTCCGTCAGATGTAAAATTAGACTTTGGGATTATTTGACACTTGTTGGAGTTAGTAATTTTTTTGTATTTTTTATTTAATAAGGTTAATAATATCTACACAATGGAGGTGGCTTGGGGTCAATTGGAGTTAGGATGAATTATTTACAAATAGAAAAAGTTAGCGGCTTTTTGGGCTAATTTACACTTGGGATTTTTAATGCAATTTATGCATGATGAAATACAAATATTATTTACACATGTATGAATGCTAATAATGCTCTATTAATGATTAATTGCAAGTGAATGATGGGGAACATAGCCTAAATGACCAATTTTAGCATGATGAATACGAGATTCATCATACCCCTATACTTAGACCATGCTCGTCCCCGAGCATGAATGAATGACTTAGTTGAATACATCTCTGATTGTGTATGTGAATTTTCAAGGCTTAATTCATAGAAAACCCTTAATTTGAGTGATCCTAAAATTCTGGGCTCAACCAAACTTTAATCAAAAGGAATCCAACTTGTCTAATTTTCAGACTCTCTGTTTGTACATATAATATAAGGATATGATTTTTAGTGTACTGCATTCATGAGAGTCGTCTAGACATCACCCAAAGTTCTAATCCAAGAGACTCTCCTCTAGACCTAATCCTCAACACTAGGGAATAAGTCTATTCTTGCTTCAGTCAACTGTCTCATTAGTTTGTCAGACTTGAAAGTGTAGATGGACGGCCAGATGATGGAGGGCATAGGATTGTGTTTATTTTTCTTACCCTCACATTGGAACAAGGGGCCTCTCGAGTGCCTTTTTACTCAACACATGTAAATTTTAATATTGTTGATCAATGTGTCCGTCAAGAGAGTCGGAGTCGTCTGCACTTGTTTTTCTGGGAGTACACCGGGGTGTGTCTTTTCTGAGTATCTAAGATACCTTCGACACCCAGACTTTTACGATGCAGAGCCCTTTTTGTGGTGTCAGCCCGACTCGTTGGTCCTAATTAGCGCTTGGTCCAAGTGGACACTTTAAAAATGTTTGGGAGCGCTCGCCATTGGTGGAAGCTCATTTGTGATTTGACTTTCGTATTTAGAGCTTTTTCTTTGACATTTCTTTTCTTTTGTTGGCTAGCTCCACTGCTTTTACCAAAAGTTGACGCACACTGATCAACAATTTCCATTAAGTTTCATCACACCCTGGCACTTAGGTCAATATCAAAAAGATAGCATATGAATCTTGTTCACATACTGGCTAGGGTTTTGCTGACACTCAGGTTTTCTGCAGCCTTCATTAACTTTATCCCATCCTCGAATATCATCAGATCGGGTCTAAACTCAAATCTCTAGTCCTAGTTCCTCAAGTGATATCTCAACTCATCTCATCAATCATGCAGTTGTGAAAGTGATTGTGCTGATCATATTCTTTTTTTTGAAGGTAGATATGAAGAGTGCAATATAGCGCTCAAATCTTTCAAATTAGGGAAGTGTGGATTATTAAGTTCAAAACCCTAATGACTAAGGCAGGCTAACTCAGAATCTCAAGATCTCAGAAATCAAGTGTCCTCAAAAATCCTCAAGCCTTGAGTGATGGTGTATGTGTCAGGAATATATCAACCAAGGAATGCATGTAATGCTTTATGAAATGCAAGACCATGAGTGATGATTTTCTTTTTTTTCTTTTTTTTCTCTTTTTTTATGCAAAAAGTTTTTTGAGGTTTTTTTGAAAAACAGGTATTGTACACACTACTTGTACCCATCCCCGATGTTAGATAAAAACGATTAAAGTACGAGCTATGGATAAAGTAGATAAAATTTATACAAACACACCCCCTATACTTAGCGTGCGCTATATCCTCATGGCACAAAGTGAAATGTAGACATAGCTCGTACTAAGTATAGATGGGTTAAAAACAAAAGAAGAGAAGTGATGTATAAACAATGGTAGCGGTCCCCCTATACTTAGGCTCAGGTCAGCCTAAGTATAATCGGATAATTAAAGATGGGGAACCAGGTAGATTTGCGGATGTACAAGGTCAAGGACGTTTGCGACGGACCTTCTTGCGGGAGTGTGGAGGGAGATAGTATGGAGATGTGGAGTGTGATGAAGAGGGGGCCGATGAAGAAGACTAGCCATCGTCGGAGTCGTCCTCAGGAGAATAGTAGTCGTCTGCAGAGGATCTCCAACTTTTGTCGATCAGAGGTAAGTGCCCTTGGATCAGAGTTGTACCTATTGCACTTATCTGATGAACCATATCAGGACTGGACGAGGACTCTTCGGAAATCACCTGGTATCTAAGGTCAAAGGTGACTTTCTTGGTCGGTTTGTTTCCTTGAGAAGTATTGGGAGGAAGTTGGACAGTCTTCATCTCCCTGTCTTGAGTAACTGATGTGGCATTCGTGATTTCCTCATCAGATGAATCCATGTAAAAGTCGACCAATTCTTGAAGGGTCATGCGCTGTGTTGGTCGAGGGAGATTGTTCCTGGTGATTTTGTGGTTTATGGTTGGGGTTGTTAATATCACTTTCGGATGGTCGTGAATTTTGGTGACATCGGATGTTTCCGGAGTCGGCTCCTTATATGGTTCAAGTATCTCATGAATTACTGCCGACTCAAAGATTGGACCACTCAAATAATCGTGGTGATCTTTAATAATATGGTCCAATTCCTCATAAGCTCCAAAATCTTGAATTTTCCTAGGAGCAGTGATAGGGTGGTGAGAATCCAAATTTTGTTCAACAGTCAGTCTTTTAGGTGACTCTCCTAGGGTTTGTATCAGTGTGTCATGCGAAGATGTCTGATAATGTGAAATTTTTATCTCTTGATCATAACTGTCGGTTTCAAGCTGGTTTTCCTCAGAGCAGGTTGTGTCATTGGGGGTTTGTTCATCGTGGTCGAGTTCGGGAACTTAATTTCCTGAATCTCACAATCGACGATCGCCTTAGCGGAGGCTAAGAACAGCTTTCCTAAAATGATATGAGACTCAGACATCCTTCCAGGGTGGTCAATGTCAAGGACAATAAAGTCCACTTTATATTCTTTACCTCGAAAATTTACGACGACAGAAACAATCCCCCGCGATCTTTTGGTAGATCGATCGGGTAATTAAACGATCACCCTAGTCTTTTTGAGTTGTCCGAGTTTGAGTTGGTCAAAGACGGACTTGGGGAGGATGTTTACTGTGGAGTCGTCATCTAACCGAACATGAGTGAATGTTGAATCCTTAATTTCACATGTGGTCCGAGTCAACCGCTTGACTTTGCGGCTTTTGTTTTTATGATTCATCACCAAAGAACTAGCCATAGATATGACATGATATTCAGTCCTGGATCGTTTCTTGCCCGTCTTTTTGGGGTTCAGCCGACTTTTCAGAAATCTCTTAAGATCGGGCACATATTCTATGGCTTTGATCAATGGAAGTTCTAAGATCAGACTCTTGCAAAATGCTTCCATTTCAAAATTGTCTAATTTTTTTAAATTTTTGATTTTTTTTCAATTTTTTTTGGTATTTTCTGTAATATGGTCAGTCGGGGGATCAGAGGTCAGTGGTCGTGTCTGATTGAGAGTCACATGATAATCTAGTGGTTCGCATGGTGGTGGTCTCACTTCTTCTGAATTCTGCATGGATTGGATGAGATCATATATTCTCTCAGTTAAAGTGTCTGCTCAATGATTAATCCGAGCAATCTCATCCTCAAACATCTCATGACTAGTGATTGAATAATCATTCTCCATGTGTCGTGACTCTGGCATGTAACCTCGAGTAGAGTATTGATTGTTCATAAACATTATGCTCTGATCATGAGTTATATTTCCTTGACTTGGGTTTTCTCGTGGATTTTCGAAGGAAAATTGATTGTACTCAAGAGGATAGTCATCTTGAGTAAGGGATGGTTCAAGAGGTTGTGAGATCATAGTAACCGGAAATCGTGTTCTATTGTCAATATCAGTCACTCTATTGTTCATCCTCGATTCTGATCTCTCTCTCATGTCCATAAGATTATCTGAATGTGAGAGAGGGCTATTCCAAGAAGAAGTGTGGTCATAGGGTAGGATGTATGGGCGGGAAGAGAATGATGGCTGAGGGGAACCTGATTTGAAGATCAGGTTCTCCTGAGGAGTGTGAGAAGAAGGATATCGGGACAAGGTCGTGGAGATCGAAAAAGAAGACCACTGTGCCGACATCTTCTCAAGAGGGATGGAATGATTAGCGAACCACGATTTGCTTGCGATTGGAAGGTCTTTGACGCATACAAATCAAGCACAAAACAAACACGTTGATTCACCCACTCAACACCGGTGAAGGCACGTTAGGGTTCGGCCGCTTATCTTTTCAGTTTTAATTTAGTGACAAAACAATCTTTAAAATTAAGCGGGGTTGTTAGGTGCCGAAATATTTCACAAAGACTGTCCCGAGTTCATACAGCTAGTTGCACCGACTTTCAACCAGTATATGTGCAAGTACAGACCGTTTAAACGGCTACCCGTGTTACTTGAGGACGGAGCCTTCCGCGGTGTCCTCTAAACCACCTACTCTGCTAAGAGAAGTCAGACTGTAAATGGCTACCCGAGACCATCACTGAAAAGTATCTAATTGTTTAAAATCAGTAGTCTGAATAAAGTACTTCAGTTTTGGGCTCTTTCCTAAGTGTGTGTTCTGGTCCTTACAAACAATGAGTGGGTTTCTCTCCACCAAACATAAGTTAATTTTAGGTCAGTTAATTTACAGTCGCCTTGATTAGCAGTCCCAGTTTTAAGTTAAGGTTATCACTGTAGTTTATGTGAGCACAGAAATTCACGTCTAACGAGCAATCCCAATTCCTTTAAATCCTAAGTTGTAAAACTTGATAAAGGAGAATCGGAAAAGCCAATGCAAACGTAAATCAATGATGTGTGCTTAAGAGAAAGACTTACAGTGAATCCTCGCATTCTTCATGCGGGATGCAAGACAAGGAATTAAAATTTACACTAAATGATATGCACAGATGAAAAACGCCCTAAACAGATAGTTCTATTAGCAGGAAGAATTGATTTAAGTTTTTGGCTAATGTGGAACGATCTACAGTGCGTTTAATTAGTGAAAGTGTGGCCTGAGAATTACGAGCACAATCAATGATAGAGAAATAATCGTATATGTGCCTACGTCCTACGCCACTCAAGTCGGGTCCCAACCACACAGAAGGGGTTGACACAGACCCGACACACCACAGAAATGTTCAGTCTGAATTACTACAACGGTTCAAAGAGAGGGACCCTGAGAATAATGCATAAAATTAAACCTAGTCTAAGCTCTCTCTTACAAAAATTGAAATTCAGTCTTCTTTGCAGGTCCTTGATTTAAATCCAAAATATGCTCCGAGTACTCTGCGAAGAGAGAAAGTACGATTAGTATCAGAAAAAAAAATGCAAAAGAAAAAAATGCAAAAGGAAAAAAATGACACAAAAATTAACTTCACAAAAATTAATTATAAAAAATGATTTAAAACCCTAAAAATTCGCCGTTCCCCGGCAACGGCGCCATTTGATGAACGCAAAATCTGCCTCTTTAATAAGAATGAATTGTAGTATATGAGGAGAATTTCGGTCGATCAAAAACCACAATCTTTGGATGTTGTGGAGTATTTTTACTTGGCAAGTGTACCAAGGTCGAACACAGGGATCGAAGATTTTCAGTTGCACGGTTTTAAATTAAATCAAATAATTAATAAGTGCTCGATTAATTTTTGTGTTGATAAAATATACAATGCAATGACGCGAATGCTATGCAAGAAAAATAAACAGAATTTATGCTCAGGATCTGTGATTTAAAAATGTATCTAATTCTCTAATAATATGATCAATAATTTCATCAAAATTAATCACAAATCATAATATATTTGAGTCAATGCTTCAGGTCAATAAGTTGATACTCAGAATAATTTGAATTAAAAGATATCCAGCCTCCGAATGTCTTTGAGTCAATTCCTCGAATAGATGGTCATAAACTTAGAGGAATGGATCTAAATTTATCCCCTGTGAAATCTAAAATATGAGATTAAGCATAAATGATCACCAGAGTTTAAAATCATCATCCGACTTCCTGCAAAAATTTATCAACAAAATTTTCAAGCACAAGTATGTCAAAATAAGCCTGCATATGCCAACAGAGATCTTTAAACGATAATTATCAATACACAACCTCAGATCTGTTCGCAAGCTATGCTAAATGGTAGAGCATGAAAATAGCTTCAAAATGGCATATTATATGCTCAAAACGGAGTTCGTATCAAAAAAATATGATAAAACGAAGTTCAGGGACTAAAATGTAAATAAAATAAAGTTTTCCTTTCAAAGAGGTCCCTGGGAGGACTTATCTGTAATTAATAAAAATTTGAGGGGCTCCTCTGTAATTTTCCCCTGGCAAGGGTATTTTTGCAATTTCATGTCAGGGGTCTTGATGCAATTTTCCCACCACACACGTGCCTTGCACGTGCGTTCGGAGGCTCGGGAGCGAAGCTGAGGCTCGGGCGTCCCCGAGGCTAAGGTTCGAACCCGAACCAGAGGCTCGGTGGGGGAGGCGCGTGGCTCGGGAATCGGGGCTCAGGCTCGGGAGCCCGAGCCTACGTGGTGGCCTGATGTTGCTTCGGGAGACCCGAGCCTCGAGGCTGGGGCCGAGGCTCGGGGGGGGGGGGGGGGGGGGCGTGGCGAGCTTTACGCCGTTGGATCTGGGAGACGTCCTTAGATCCAACGGTTGCTGTAAAGGCGAGGCGACGGTGAGAGCGGGGCAGCCGAAGCGCTCGGGAGGCACGGACGGTCGACGGGGCGGAGGAGCTCGGCCGACACACTGCCAAGCGGTGGGAGCTCGGAGGAGCGGCGGTGTCGCACAGCGGGGAGGCGGCGGCCAGCGAAAGAGTGGCGCCTTAGCGCGGAGGCGGAGGTACCGCGCAGCGGAGGACGTCGTGCGGCGGAGCTCGACCGACACACGGCCGAGCTGCTCGATCGGAGGCGGTGTGAGACTGTGCAGCCGAGGCGCGGGGAGGGCTAAGGCGGAGCAGCTGACGGAGGGCGGCACGCGTAGGTGAGACGCGGGGCGGGCTAAGGACGCGGGGGATGAACCTGCAACGGAAAAGGGAGAAAAAAATTGAAGGAAAGAAAATGGAGGTTGTGTGTTGCCTGTAGATTAGGAGGAGTGGCTGCTCCTTCCTGATGATCGCTTCTATGGAGCCGGCAAGCTCTAGAAGCTTGCGCAGTGGTTGAAAGCAACTGCTATGAGGTTCGTCACCTCGGATCGAGCCGGCGAGGTTTGGTCGCTGTCACCGGCACCTACAGGGAAGGCAGATGGTCGGAGCATCGCGCGGGGGCTGAGCTTTAAAGGAGGAGGAGAAGGTTGGCGTTACGTGAGAGGAGCGGTGATGGCGAGTATCGGCGGAGGTTGGTAATGGCCGGAGTGAGCGGGGGTGGGCGTTACGAGGTGGGCGAAGGGAGAACGGCTGGGGAAGAAGAAGAAGGGGTCGCGTGCTTGGCACGTGACCCGGCGGTCTGGAGAGAGAGAACGTGGGGTGCCACGTGGCACGCCCAGGGGCTGCCACGTGACACCCCAAAAAATTTCAAAATTAATGGATAAAGAAAAATAGAAAAGAGATAGGAGACCTCAGATCGAAAAATTTCTTTCACAAAAGTTGTTTGTCTCGACGAGATCTACAACTTTCATGAAGGTCCCGGGAGCAAAAGAGGTCAACTGTGGGAAGTGGTATTTTTGGTGGTTTTCCATGTGTATAGAAAACCGAATTTTGGGGGTTTTGTAATTTTTTTGGTGGTTTTAGAGAGGATAAAAATTATAGAAAATATACAATAAAATACAAGAAAATTAATTACACACTAATCTATTTTTTTGGATTTTTAATAAATAAGAAAATAGGAAAATAAAATAAAAGTAAGAAACGCACAATTTTTGTACAGACTCACAACGGACACTTGGATTTAGTCAGTTTCTTTGATTTCAGTTTTAATCTGGATTTGGATTTTTTTGTCGCTTAATAAAACTTCCATCAAAGAACAATAATGAAAAAGAAATAAAATTAAAAGAGTTTATTAAGCACATAAAAACTCAGGTCAAAAATAGCAAAAAGTCAAAATGCGCAAAAGAGGCCCAAAACCCAACTTTCACAAAAGAGCTCCGAATTTTACGAAATTGGTCTTGTTTTGAAGGTATTTGAAAATGGAGCATTTTAAAAGTGAGTAGACCAAAATCGGACACTGTATGAGGGAGATATGCTCATTTTAGTCCGTCAGATGTGAAATTAGACTTTAGGATTATTTGACACTTATTGAAATTAGTAATTTTTTTTGTATTTTTTATTTAATAAGGTTAATAATATCTACACAATGGAGGTGGTTTGGGGTCAATTGGAGTTACGATGAATTATTTACAAATAGAATAAGTTAGCAGGTTTTTGGGCTAATTTACACTTGGGATTTTTAATGCAATTTATGCATGATGAAATGCAAATATTATTTACACATGTATGAATGCTAATAATGCTCTATTAATGATTAATTGCAAGTGAATGATGGGGAACAGAGCCTAAATGACCAATTTTAGCATGATGAATACGAGATTCATCACCTATGTACAAATAGTGAATGATATGTGGTTGATCTTGTGAAGCCATGTTTCTCTATTCGGTTTGAGAGCCTATGGAACCATGCTCTTGGTCCTTCTTAAGGTTATACATAGCCTTATGGGGCATGCATATCTTCTGACATTCCCCCTCATTAGCAAAATCAGGTGGTTGTTTTTTATGCAAAAGAGGGAGCAATACTCCGAAGGTGTCCACCCCATATATATTAATAATATAAGTTAAAGGGCTTACATCCGCCAGGTCTCGAGAAGAGATCTAGCAAAAAGAGTTACATTATCTACATAGAATCTATCTGAGTGAAAGATAACCCCCTTGTGTGATATCCAAATCGCCCAAAATACGGCAACAGAACGCAAGAGTTCCTTCATGGGTCTGAATTGGTTGGCCACCATCGAGTTCCAAAATTGATGCAGCGCAAGACAAATAAAAAGGGCTTTATTTTTTAGTCTGTTGATTAAATTAGGGTTGAGTAATTTTATTTAGTCTGTTACGGTTTTATTTTAAATAAAGAGATCGCATATGATTTCGATTTAATTAATAAGTCGGTTATATTAGGTAGTCGGTTAGAGTCAATTAGGATAAGTTAGATTTGAATTTGATTATGCTTATATTTTGGTAATCTCGCCCCTCTTATATAAAGGAGATAGTGATACTTTGTTTAAGACAATTCAGAGTTCATAAAATTTGAGAATTATCTCATATTTTTCTCCCTTTCCCTTCCCCTCCAAGTGATCTTTGCGGTTCTGTGAACCCCCGAGATCCGGGTGCCCGTTTACACACATTTCGCACTATTACATTCGTTGACGTCGCATTAAAAGTATGAATTTACAGGGAAATTTTTTGCGCTGCAATAATTGCACATGACATTCCAAGCACATTCATCAGATTCAACAAGACAATTGCCACCAAAATTTTATTACATTCATTTTCATAATATATACAAGTGTACATCAGAGTTGACAGTACAGAAATCCCCAAAATCTTGTATAGAAGAGAAAGGAAAGCATTTACATCATAAAATAGACCAAAAAATGAGACAAAAAGCAACATATCGTCTGATATATACACGGTCAGTTGATGTCATCAATAACTACAGAGCAGCAGGCCCTTTGCCTGCCAAAACATGTTAGGAAAGAAGAGGCGTCAGCAGTTGCTAGTATCTCCTAAAATTTATAAAAATAAAAAGATATTTAATATGTCCAAAAACAAGCAAGTAGAAAGGTGGAACAAGTAAAGTTTACATCTACTTGCGTAAGTAAAAAGGTTTTCAGACTTGTAAGCATTTCCCATAAGCACCCATTATCCCAACATTTCCTTTATATAACATATTTATATTGTAATTGGTTGATCATAAGCATGCATATATTATTCTTATATTATAGTAGCATTATTTCAAATCAAATGTTATTATAGTCATTTCAAAAAAACTCAATTTTGGATGTAATTTCTCCAACTCTCAACTGTAACTATTTCAGGTGTGAAACTAGATGATTTAGATGTAGATATGGATGATCTGGATGTAGAATCGCCAAGTCTGTTGGCGAAAGTAAAACTCAAGTGGTAAGGTAGCCTACAAATGGCTCTTCCGTCTCACCCTCTAATTGGAAGTGCGGTCCAATAGAGGGATAGGTCAACTCCAAAACTACGCCACTGAGACGGGTGAGAGAGACTCTCCGGAAAAGTCGCTCTAAAAAAACGGTCGATCGATAACGGGCAACCGAGCTCGTACAAAAAACAAAAATCGAGGATCTCCCGACTGGGTATCCTAAAACAAAGGGTCAGCGGAACTGGTCAAAGTCGGGATCCCAACGAGGCGTAAAAATACTGCGAGCTCGCGTAAAAACCGTGAAGGGACTGCGATCCTAGACCCACGCATTTTGCGGCCGCTGACCAAACTGGGCTTCCTATCTCCCGCCCAGTTGAGGGTCACCGCGCCCTCGCACGGTCAGGTGTAAGGTTCACTATGACCGGCACTAATTAAATGTCATCCATGATTCAGCACCACCTACTTAATTACTCATTTTTCCTCGATTTCTGGTGTGGTTAACTTTACAGATCTAGGTCTTTTGATCAATGATCTGATTGATGTTACTTTATGGTTAACTATGCAAAATTTAGATATTTCGTCACTACATATTCTTATTAATATGCATAAATAGTCTGAGGAGACGGGGCTTCCCGGAGATTTGGATTTCGTGGATGCGTCGCTGCGTCACTACAGCCTCTTTCTCGGTTATGGTGAATGGGCGCCTCGAGGGGGGTTCTTTCCAACCTCGGAGGGGGGTTCGGCAGGGCTGCCCTCTTGCGCCTCTATTTTTCGTGTTGGCGGCGGATGTTCTTGCTCGGATGGCTTGCCGGGTAGTCAACTGTGGTCTCTCGAGGGGCTTTTCCTGTGACGGGATGGTGGTCCCTCTGCTTCAATACGCCGATGACACAGTTTTTTTCATTGGGGGGGGTCAGAGGAGGTCTCCGCCACGGAGGCTACCCTGGAAGTGTTCGGTGAGATGCCGGGGCTGGTCTTGAATGCTGCCAAATCAAAAGTGATTCCGTTCGGTATGGATGCGGTGGAGGCGGCCGCTTGCGAGTTGATTTTGGGTTCGCAGCCTAGCTCGTTGCCATTTGATTACTTGGGGATGCCTTTGGACACGGGCAGGACGCGCTTGAGGGACTGGTCCAAGGTGGTGGAGAAGGTTGAGGTGAGGTTGGCCGGTTGGAGATATGTTTTGCTATCGAAGGGTGGCCGCCTCGTCCTCCTCAAGGTGGTGATTTCGTCTATCCCCGTTTATTTTTTATCCAACCGTCAACTGCCTGTAGGGATTCGGAGCTGTCTTGAAAAGCTGATGCGGAGGTTCTTGTGGGGAAAAATGGGGAGTCCCATGATGGGGTGCACTAAGTGGAGTGGGACGAGGTGGCGAGGCGTAAGAGCGAGGGGGGGCTTGGCATCCGGAGGTTGGAACATGTAAACGAAGCCCTCCTCCTCAAGTGGGTCAACATATTGTGGGAACCTAGTGTGGATTTCTGCTCGGAGGTCTTGCGTAAGATCCATGGCGTGGGTGGTTCGCTTCCGGCTGCGGGAGCTCGGCTTGGTCCTCAGACGCCTTTTTGGCGTGGGGTGTTGGGAGTTCTCTTCAAGTTCTCTTCGCTATTTCATCCGGTGCTTGGTGACGGTAGCGCTTTCAGGTTATGGAAGGATGTCTGGTCCAGGGAGGCTCCTCTTTGTGAGAGGTTTCCTCGTTTATTTGCTATGGCGGTTGATGGTAACGCTTCTGTGGCCTCTTGTTGGTCTGGGGATGGTTGGCTTCCCCTCCTTCGTAACAACCTGTCAGATCAGAGGATCCTCGATTTACTCAGTCTCTTGGACTACTTAGGGGGGGCTTATCGGCCTACAGGTGGGAGGGATCACTGGGCCTGGTCTGGGGGGCCCTTTTCGACGAAGAAGGCTTATGTGGCGGTTTCCTCTTCCCCTCAGTCGGGGACGGATGTGCTGGTGCGTGATTGCAGCTTTGTTTGAGGCTTGAAGCTTCTTGAGAGAATTGGGGTCTTCCTTTGCTTGTTTCGGAGGAAAAGATTGCTGACGAGGGATCGTTGTGCTAGGCTGTTTGGTGCTGTCCCGGATGGGTGCGTTCTTTGCAACAATGGAGTGGAAACTTTGGACCATCTTTTCTTCGATTGCCCGGTTGTGATGGGTGTGTGGGAGGCAGCGGCGGAGGCTTGGGTCAGCTTCTCTGATCTGGCTTCTTTTTGGGAATCGATGGTGACTAACAAGAGTAGGGATCGTAGGGGGCTCCTGCGTCCCCTGGCGACTGTTTGGGCAATCTGGCTTGGGCGGAATCAAGCGATCTCCGCGGGGCAGCGGTTTTACAAAAAAAACGTTCTGCTACATTGTACCCGTTTAGTGGATGATTGGTTGTTGACTTAGCTCTCTTTCTGGTAGCTCGGTGTCTACCTTGTATAGTTCTTTTCTTTTTTCTGTTTTTTCTTATTTTAATGAAGATGGGGCGAGCACCAACGAGTGCATTCCCCGAGTTTTAAGTCTTCAAAAAAAGGATTAATTGTTAGAGAATTTCTAACCCTATGAACTTTGAGAAAACATTTGTTAACTTTATAATAGAGGATTATTAAGATTTTGATATTTGTATTTCAATCTCTTATATAAGGTTATGAGATTTGATTCTAACATGAGTTAACTAGATAATAAGGAATAATTGGATTAATTAACACACATACCAAGCATATGTCCGATGTATGCTCATAAATCCTTGTACATGCTACTTTCATATAGTGTTTCTTAGAGAGAGTTAGTACTATATTATTATACTATTTCTTTTCTGATATTTAATTTTGCTCTCATTTTTTTAAGCAATGGATCATGGTATTCAGAGAAACTGTCGACGAAATCCTGATTAAGACACTTCACCATCTTCCACAAGTAAACAAGTATCAATTAGGGTGCATCAATCATTATTAAGGACATCATAGTGATATAATCTTGTGGGCTTTTTACGATAGTATAGACATGCTTACTTATAGACCTTTATTGGAACATAGACTTCAAAATATATTGGATAATGTTATGAATAAAGATATTGTGGCTAAAAAAATATCAGGGATCCTTATACAATAATTTATTTATTACATATCAATATTGTAAGTTGTTCAATTTTAGTACTTTCAATTCCCTTTACCAAACATTACAATCATACTATTAATATATATTTTTCTATAGCTTTAATCTATTTAATTCTTCGGACTACTGGTCTGTTTAATTCTAGTTAACTCTATCCTCACTGGTTGAGTAGCGTCTTCCCATCATATCATTTTTTATGCCTTTTTACAGAACTACACGTCATCCTGGAAATAATAGTGCCATCAGGCATTAATTACTTTGGACGATATATGAACATGCCTTGACATTCTATAAAATCACATGAAGAATGCATCCAACAACCATATACATATATATGTAGGGGTGCACATGGATCGGATAAAATCCGTAATCCGATCCAATCCGTTGTCATTGGATTGGATCGGTTTGGATTTATAAGTCTTATGGATCGGATCGGATTGAACTTTTACAAATCCGTTCATTTATGGATCGGATCGGATTATTGTCAAAATCCGATCCGATCCAATCCGTTAATCCGTTAATAAATAAATATATAATATATAAAAATTCATTTGTTGTTATTAGAGCATGTCATATATTTAATTTTATTTGAAAGCTATGTGTAAATATCCAAGCTACTCACATTTATATTTTACACCCAATCGTACTAGTTGGAAACCCCCTTAGCCTACCCCATCAGTTGGTTTAAAAAAGTAATAGTTACCCGCAGTGTCCTTCACGTCCTTTCATTTTTTCAAAGAAAACATCTTTCTTAAAAAAGCATACCTAAACTCAAAACTCCCTTTGGGCCCCTTTCAAACGAAACACCTACCCGGACGTCACATCTCTCCTCCCTCGAAAGTACATATCTCCGATGGTTGCCACCCTTGTCTCCAACCGCGCATATGCTGCCAGATCTCCCTCGTGTATGCGAAACCAAACCTCCATCGCGCACGGCATCCAAACCTCGTCCTCAACTCTCTCAGGCCTCCCTCACGCTGCGACGAAGCACCTTAGGTGCCTCTTTCCAACATCGTGCCATCGCGCATGGTCCTCGCCCCAAACCTCCCTCGTGCATAACCCTCCCTCTCGCATCGCGTAGTCAAGCAGGTCGGTTGCAGGTTAGTTGTAATTCTTATTTGATATACACAAACTTGCAATTTTATTAAAAGTCAACGTGATACTTCTATAATTTCTACAAATTATAGGTACGTTATGTATATTTTGTTATACAATTATTGTTCATACTAAATCAATAACAAGCATATATTTTGTTTTCCAAAAAATAATTATCATTTTCTTTAATACTCTCAATTTTAGAACCATGATTCAAATGTTGAGGTCTAACGTGCTACAAACTTAATCACAACCTTTGAAGTGATAGTAGGTGAGCATTAAAAATCCGATCCAATCCGTGATCCGATGGATTGGATTTGCATGTTTAATGGATTGGATTGGATTGGAAAAATAAAAAATCCGTTGAGTATGGATTGGACACGGATTAAGCCAAAATCCGATCCAATCCGATCCATGTGTATGAACGTAATCTTAATTGATATTTCCAGCCCATTTATTGGTGAACTGGGTTAAATCTTAAACCCAAAACTTCCATGATTTAGAGCTTGAATCAGATTAACCCTGAATCCAAATTCTAAAATTTAAATTTCTAAATCAAAATTTCTAAACTGAATTCAAATTCTAGAGTCAAATTTTAAATCTGATAAAATCAGAACTGAATCCCAAATTTGGATTTAACCCTAAATCCAACGTCCAGAATCAATTTTGAATCATATAAAATAAGAAAATAAAATCTGAATCCCACATCAACTCCTAGCAACAAAAAAATTGTTGTTTGAATCTCATGCATGGCAGCAAAGAGAAGGGATAGGATTATACCTTTTAGGGTCTCCTAATTTGAAAAGAAGATGTCTGGAATCAGTAGCAACAATGGTTGCTACTGCATGCAGCAGCAACTCCTTCAGGAACTGCGGGAGAAGAAAGAACAGCAGCAGTGGCTCTTCTTGTCAGTCGTGATTCCCGCATCGAGAGGTTCCAGTAGGCTGGAAAGAAAGTTGCTGCAGAGCCTCCTCGTCTGAGGATTTGGAGAGCCTTTTTGGGAGAAGAATATGGGTATATTGGAAAGAAATAGAGGATTTTAGGGTGATACTTATAAGGTGGAGTGGGGTCTTAATAGGCTGACAAGTGGAGGTGGGATTTTTCCAAGTATTAGAAGGAAAGAGGGCAAAACCCACGACTGGGATTTGCTACAGTAGTTAGATTTTTTTATTTTATTGTATTTACAATTTCTAGTCTCTTTATTTCATATTCTTAAAAATCTACCGTACACGCACCTCGGGTGTCGGGTTTCGTCGCACCATATCTCGAATTGATCGTCTCAGAATGACGGTCAACATGAGTATAATATTGATATACTTTCGGTAGGATTTGAATGTCCGAAATTTTCGAGATACGATTTTGTTTAACGGTTAAATTTTGCGAAATAAAAGTACTAAACAATCTCCGGTCAACGAACGGTCGATTCCGTTGGTCTTGTTTCGTCGAATAGGATCTAATGACGGTCTTGGTTCGTTTTGCAGTTTCCGAATTTGTGTCACAGCTTTTTCGCGGCGCGCATTACGAAGCGACTGATTTTTTGGTCGATTTCGCCCGAACAACTTTTGATTCATGACCAATTGATCGATTTAAGTCTTTTAGCATTGGCCAACAACTTTATTGGGTTAATCTAACCCTAATCGGGTCGGGTTTGTGCGGATTCGGATGTTACAGATTCTTTCCCAAATACGCGCATTCGGTGCACTTTCTCTTCTCCCTCCCTCCAATTTCTTCTACCAAATAATATTTCCATCGTCAGATTTATTTTTTTCACAATTGCAAATTCTTATTTGCATCAAATTGGTATCAAAGCATGGCCTACAGATCGTCCTCATGATCTGACGATCTGTACAGATGTTCGCGCAGGCACACAAAGAAAGAGTATCATTCGTTGGAATATAAACAGTGAGCCGACGAAGCCAACAACAAAGAGTTGATGCCCATCTTGCTTGAATTTCAATCAAATCTACGGGATTTGGTTGCTAATTTTCAGACCTTAAGCGTTGCCAGATCGAAACCCACCACCGTCAAAGCCACTGTCCTGGTTTTCGAGGAAGGAAAACAAGAAAAAAAAACATCCACAATGACTACTTGCTTGATGCAGGAATCAACTCCAGCACCCCCTTCGGCCGCTCTTGTACCTCTGGAACCTTCCCAGGTACCCCCACTTCAGTCAATCATCCTCGCTAGCCCCTGTGCCATCCTCAGCGCCACTACCATCAATTCCAGCATTTTGGGCGACCCATCTAACCTCGTCGATGTCACGACCCCATTTCTGAGACGTCAGACCCTCCCATATCTGTATATGATTACTCAGCAATAATTTATTAAATAATCACAACTACATTCTGAAACAAACTACAATTAAATTTATTAAGAAAGAAATATTTCAATATTTTTCCAATCACAAAATAAAGTTTACATGGTACATTGTCCCACTATGACCGTTTACATGTACAACAGCTGCAAAGGAAATGCATAAAAAGGCTACCAACTACCTTATAGAGTAATGCTACTGAGGTTGGCTGGATGGCTACTGTCCCGGTGATAACTCTCCGATGTCTATTGGATTTCCAGAAATCATGGGACAAAGATTAGCGAGTGCTAAGTAACGAAGAAAAGGTAAGTAAAGAAGTAGTGTAGTTTAGTAAAACTTATTATACCAGAAAGTTTCATTTCTTTTTATTAGTTTAAGTCATATTTCTTCTACTCTACGTCAAGGATTAGTCCACGGAATTTACGTCACCACTCATGGACTCTGAACCTGTGGACACTAGCCGAGTACCACGCGTTGCAAATCGTTCATTCATTTCGTGTGCACTTATCATAACATGGTAACTGTGTACCACCTAGGTATGGCCTGCCAATGTTCTTCTGACAAACCTACATGTTGCGTGCCAGACCTATAATATCCACTCCAAGTCATCCTTATCATAAAAGATAGAACAAAAATCGAAATTGGATCCCATTTACACCATGTCGGTTTTCATCTAATATTAGTGTAATACTGCACATAAATCATAACTTCAAGGATGATACCTTACACAAACTCTATTTTAGAAATTATTTTAAAATAAATCATGAAAAAAGCATATGAGTACTCTTCAAAATACAAAGCACAATAAACATAAATTTTTGTCCAGTTTAACTTGAAAATCCAACAAGAGGAAGGATTTTGTTACCTAATCGAGCTCTCTCTCACATATGCAGTACTTTATCGTGATTCATTTTCAGGAAGGGTGATTTACAACTCCTGAAACAATCGAATTTCACTTTCGTATCAAGAACACTAAGAACGTGCCAAGAACGCGAAGTACGACAGAAGAACACGAACGCGGAGAACATATTTTCTCTCGTAATTTCAACAAAGGTTCCCCTTATATGGGGTGATATTTCAAGGAAAATTTCGACAAAGTTTTACCTTATATTGGGGCATATTCTATGAAAATTTCGATAGAGTTTCTTCTTATATCGTGACATATTTAAAAGAAAAACGAGTTTCCTTTATAAATTCATCGAAAGGAAAATGGTAACGAAACAGAAAGAATATAATAGGGATGCAAGCTACGAAGAACCGATAGACATCACGCATCTTAGGTGAGTAAAGTGTGTGATGAATCACAAGGTTCGCTGATGGCCCAGCCGCCCACACATAAGTAGGGTGTTACACAGATTCCTCCATCAAACAACCATAAAATCGATAATAACTGCAAAATCGGCAAGTCTATTGTCAAGGGTGAGTGAGTCATACGAAGAACTCGTATGCCCACTGACGGCTGAGCCACCCGCACCCGAGTAGGGCTATACTCAGATTTCTCCTCGAACCATAACACCAAACAAATTGAAAAAAATGAATTGAAACCAAGCTCAAGGTAGAGCTACGTACCTCCTATATAAAGCCAACTAGGAGAGGAACGCATTGTCCTCTTTGTTCTCCCGGTAACACTTCGCTAACGCTCCTTCCATGCATCCCTCTCCAACTCCCGACCTTTCGACCTTAGCCCTCGGGTGGTGGTAATGGAAATCGTAGAGAATGAATGGGTAGGGGGCTATTTATAAGCTTCAGAAAACCGTAACCATTAGTAAATAATGTTGTAACCCTTAACCGTGGTTGGTGGCCCATGGTTTGGTCAAAACTTATCCAAAACCTAAGGCTTAAGTTAGAACCTTACAGAAGCTTCTAGATTCGCTAATGACGCTTAATTAGCGCTAATCGCGATTAACTTTCATTAATCGCGATGTAACTTTCACGACTCACGATTAACTTTTGCAGATGTTTGATTAGTGTTTGTTAATGATGATTAGTGATTCTTAATTCATCATTAGTTTCCTTAATCATGATTAATTAGTCTTAATGATGATCATTAAGGGTTAATGACATCTTAAGTCTCCTTACTTATCTTTCTTCCGAAAAGCATAACAATTTGAAATGAAGTCTGATTCACACGAAATAAATTATATTGGTTTCCATTTGATGAGCCGAGTATTATTATATAGGATCCGAGAGAGGTCAAGTTCAAGGCTTTACAATTATAACAACCTTAAAGGAAGTCTCGTCCTCGAAACTTGAATCGCATGTATAACAACCTTAAAGAGAATGAACGTCATTTCATATATAATAAAGATATACACAATACATAGTGTTATCATTCAAACAAAAAGGGGTATTTCTCTCTCGTTTCTGCCTCAAGTTCTCATGTGGCTTCTTCAAAGTCTTGGTTCCGCATAATACTTTAACTAGAGGCATCTCTTTATTCCTCAATTCTTGATATCCATGTCTGGTATTTTTACAAATATTTCTAGGTATGTCAAGTCTGGTTCAACATGCAGATCATCATAACTTATCTTATGCTCAGGATCCTTAATATACTTTCTCAGATTTGATACATGAAAACATCACGTATTGCCGAAAGATGAGGAGGGAGTGCAAGTCTATGTGCAACTTTTCCAGTTCATTAAATAATTTCAAAGGGACTCAAGAACCTAGGTGCCAACTTCCCACGCAAGCCAAACCTCTGAACTCCATTCATAGGTGATACTTTGAGGAATATAAAGTCACCTACCTCAAACTCAAGATCTTTTCGCCTATTACCACTATAATTTTTCTAGCGACTTTGAGCAGTTATTAGTTTTTTTCGAGCGAGCTCTACATCTTCTCGTGTTTCCTGGAGTATATTTGAATCGTAAAGGTTCTTTATACCTAATTCTTGCTTACACAAAAGAGTTGTACACCTACGGCCATATAGTGCTTCAAACGGTGCCATGCCAATACTTGCATGGTATCTATTGTTGTATGGGAATTCTATCAGAGGCAAATGTTTAATACATGATCCCTTCCATTCTAAGGCACATGCTCGTAGAATATCCTCTAGACTCCGAATAGTACGTTCTGATTGACCATATGTTTGTGGATGATATGATGTACTCAAGCATAGTTGTGTGCCTAAGGCTTTCATGAAGTTCTCCCAAGTAGTGTTAGGTGAATCGTGAATCTCGATCGGAATCTACCTCCTTTGGAATGTCATGGAGACGTATTACATGTGTAATATATAACTTAGCAAGCTGGTCTGAAGTGAAATATAAGCTTATTAGAATAAAATGTGCTATCTTGGTTAGACGATCTATTATAACCCATATATTGTCTTTTTACCTCCGAACATTTGAGGTAACCCAGTAACAAAGTTCGTGGAAATGCTTTATCATTTCCATTCGGTGATAGGGAGAGGTTGCAACAATCCTGGTGATGTTTGATGTGAAGCCTTTATCTGTTGACAGGTGAAACAAGAGTTTACCAACTCAGCAACATCCTTTTTCATTCCCGGCCACCAAAAGTGTGAACAAAGATCCTTATACATCTTTGTAATTCCAAGACGAATAGATAATCTGGAGCAATGTGCTTCACGTAAGATGTCTTTCCTTAACTCTGGTATGTTTGGTACATAAACTTCGTGATGGTTATACAGTAACTTTTCTTGTATATGGAATCCCTCTATCTCAATCTTCTCAAGTTGTTGTCTCAAGTCTTTAAGGACGGGGTCATCCTTTTGTCCTTTCTTTATTCTATCACACCCAGACCTCTGGTCTGTATCGATAAGGAATAGTTATAGTATCAAAACTACTATTAAATAATTTCCATTCATTCAACATTCATAGTAAACCTCAGAAGTGGATAGCACTCACCAACCCAGATGAATAAGTTCTTCTGCTAATGGCATCTGCTACGACATTCCCCTTACCGAGATGGTAAGAGATGATGCAATCATAGTCTTTAAACACCTCTAACCACAAACTCTATCTCATATTGAGCTCTTTCTGGTCAAACAGATATTTCAACCTTTTATGATCGATGAAGATCTCAAAAGTAATACCATAGAGGTAATGTATTCATATCTACAAAGCAAAAACTATATCAGCTAGTTCAAGGTCATGTGTCGGATAGTTCCTCTCATGTGCCTTGAGTTGTCGTGATGCATAAGCACCTACCTTGCCATGTTGCATAAGAACTGCCCAAAGTCCTTTAGATGCATCAGTGTACACTGCAAACCCTTCAGTCCCAGAGGGTGCAGTAAAAGGATATGTGCAAATGTTAAGCGTTCCTTCAGTATCTGCAAACTAGTTTCGCATGCATCAGATCATATGAATGAAACTTCCTTCTGAGTCAGCATAGTCATTGGCAATGCTATTCGCGAAAAGTCCTTCACAAATCTTCTATAATACCCAACTAGACCTAGAAAAGATTGTTTTTCTGTGACAGTCTTCGAGCCTCATCGCCGCACTAACCTTCGCATGATCAACTGATTTACATGCTCCAGAAATAACACGGCCTAAGAAGGATACTTCAGATATCCAGAAGTTACATTTGCTATATTTAGCATACAGTTTGTTCTTCCTTAGTGTTTCAAGTACTTGCCAAAAATGGTGTTCATGCTGGTACTTATCCTTGGGGTAAGACCTCCATGAATACTATATTCATGAGATCCATGAAGGCTGCAGGGGCATTTGTCAGTCTAAAGGACATAACTAAAAAATCATGTCAGTATCTAGTTAGAAAGGTTGTCTTGGAAATATCCGCATCTTTAATTTTCAATTGATGGTATCCAGATCTTAAGTCAATTTTGGAATACACGGTTGAACCCTGCAATTGGTCAAAGAGATCATCTATTCTCGGCAGAGGATACTTGTTCTTATTGTCCTCTTGTTTAGTTGTCTATAGTCAATGCACAATCGCATTAACATATCCTTATTTCTCACAAACAAGGCAGGTGCCCTCCATGGTGAAGTATTAGGACGAATGAATTCATTATTTAACAGTTCTTGTAATTGTACCTTTAACTCTCGTAATTCTGTTGTGTCATCCTATATGGAGGGATAGAGATAGGTTGAGTACCAGGTGTGAGAGAGATTTCAAATTCAATCTCTCACTCATGTGGTGATCTAGGCAGTTCATCTGGAAATACATCAGGAAACTCATACACTACAAGTACATCTTCTATTGTTCTGTCTAATCATGATGTAGTGGATATATAAGCTAAATGACCTTGGCACCCTCCCTTGCTCTAACAATTATTGTGCCTTCAGAGCAATAGTATATTCAATCATTGGATGTCTTTCCAATGAACTAGAACTCTATAGAGTTAGGAAGGTGGAAGGTTACTACCTTCTGGAAACAGTCTAAGCATGCATGATACCTTTCTTACTAGTTCATCCCAAGGATGATGTCAAAATCATTCATATTTCAATAAGTAAGAGAGAAGCAGGTAAATGATGTCCAACAATCTATACCACAAAGTCATCTAACATCTCTAGGATTATGAATACTTGACCTCTTGGTCCCTTAATCTAATAGGATTGTTGTACTTCTACCGGTATCTTACCCAAAGTGGGCATTGACTGTCGAGCAATGAATGAATGCGAAGCAACAGAATCAAACAAGGCATGTATTGAAAGGTCATGGATAGCAACGGTACCTTGCACGACCGTGCTTGAATTGTGGGCTTGTTCTCTAGTAATTGCATTGAGATGACCATTAGGAATAGGCAAGTTGGAGCCAGCAATGCTTTGTGGTGGTTGTCGCATAGAAGACGGTCCTTGTGAACCCTGACCTCTGCATTTTCTTCCTCCACGTATTGCTCCATTGCTTAGAAAGGATGCTATATTGTTAGAGAGTAGTCAGCAAATTACACTTAAGTATCTGCTGGTGCATGTATTATTCTCAATGTCTTGCTGACATCATAAGTCATAGTTTTGCCTCAGCAGGTATCTCTATACCTTTGAATCGATGAATCTTTTCCTTTCGGTAATTGTCAAGTAATTTTTGATGTTTAAAAAGGGCCTTCTCCTTGCTCCCTTAGCTGGAGTAGGAGCGGACTCAGTGGAAGAATGGTAACTCGATTCTTCCTCGAAAAAGTGGACAGAACCCTCAACCCTAGCATCTACAGGTCCGGATGCCTCGGGTCTCTCGGCTTGTGCATTGAGCCTCTCTAATTATTGATGCCTTTACCTCATATCTTGGAGCATTACCATCATAGCCGTTAATTGCCTAGACACGTCTTGGTCTACCACAATCCTCCAATGAATCAAGGTCAAATGTCAGGTCCTATACGTCTTAGTATGATGTACATAAGGGACAATGACTTGTGAATAATACTGCAGTCAATTATTAAAATCAAAGGATCTTAATACAGCCTTAGTTTTTGAATATGACTCACAGTTATCAATTACTGAATAAATTACTAAAGTAATCGGGCTCTGATACCAAACTATCACGACCCTATTTCTGGGTTGTCATATCCTCCCATATCCGGATATGGTTACTCAACAATGATTTATTTAATAATCATAACTAACATTCAGAAACAGACTTCAATTAAAATTATTAAAAAAGAAGTATATCAACCTTTTTTCATTCACAAAATAAAATTTACATGGTACATTGTCCCACTATAACCTTTAACAAGTACATCAGCTGGAAAGGAAATGCATAAAAAAATTACCAACTACGTTATAGAGTAATACTACTGAGACCGGTTGAATGGTTATTGTCCATGTGATGACTCTCCGATGTATGTTGGGTTTCCAGAAATCATGGGACAAAGATTAGCGAGTGCAAGTAATGGAGAAAAAAGTCAAGTAGTATAGTTTAGCAAAACTTATTATAATAGAAAGTTTCATTTCCTCTCATTAGTTTAAGTCATATTCCTTCTATTCCACGTCAGGGATTAGTCCAAGGAATTTACCTCACCACTCATGGCTCTGAAGCTGTGGACACTTCGGATTAGAGATTGCATTGATCTGGTGAGCTTATGTCGCCGCACGTCGCCTCAACCAATTCTCTAATACTACCCTGACAGTTTCTTTTTTTTATTATCCAAGGTTTCAAATCCTTAGCCTGACAAATAAAGAAGCGCACCGTCCTTGAAGACCCAGTAGCTTAAAACCACATGCTAACCTTTAATCACATATATTAGTAGCTTTAAATATATGTTATCGTGACCCAGCCGCTATCCAACCACCCATGCCTCCACATGGCATGACCAAAGCTTCAGTCAGTCAACCCGCCTAATGGCAGCCAAGTACCACGCATCACGAATCATTTATTCATTTCGTGCGCACTTATCATAACATGGCAATTATGTACCACCTAGGTACGGCATGCCAATACGGATGTTCTTCTGATAAACCTATAGGTTGCATGCCTGACCTGTAGTATATACCACAAGTCATCATTATCTAAAAGATAGAATGAAAATCGAAACTGGATCCCATTTATGCCATGTCCATTTCATCTAATATCAGTGTAATACTGCACATAAATCATATCAACTTCAAGGATGATTTCTTACACCAACTCTATTTTAGCAATAATTTTAAAATAATATGAAACAAGCATCTGAGTATTCTTCAAAAAGGTTGCAGAAAACGGTAGTCGATACTCGGTTGGCGGGGTCACTGACTAAGGATTAATCGGCAGTTGGGCGACTAATCGGATTTAGTCGGCCATTAGTCGACTTTGATTTTTTTTAATTATTTTAAATATATAAATTATTTTTATATATAGATTTGTACATTTTCTATAATTCATAATGAAATAAAAGAATTAGTTGACTTTAAATATAACATTATTGCATATAAGAATAAGTTTGCTTATGTATTAACATAGATTTGTATATTTTCTATACTTACATAATGAAACAAAAGAAGTAATTGACATTAAATATAACATAAAGCATATTAGAATAAGTTTGCTTTTAAAAAGCAAAAAACAAAAAAATATATATAAAAGCTTGATGTAAAAGTCGGCCGATTAGACGGCCGACTAGGCCGACTAGTCAGCCCGTCTAGTCGGGGGCTGACCGACTAATGGCCGACTAGGCCTAGTCGAGTCGGCTACCCCTCTGACTCGATTAGTCGGACCGACTAGTCGGCCTGATCGGCTGATTTTTACAAGCTTGTCCTTCAAAATGCAGAGCACGATAAACATAAATTTTTACCATTTTAACTTCAAAATCCAACAGCAAGAACAAGAATTTCGTTACCTAATCGAGCTCTCTCTCACGTATGCAGTATTTTATCGTGATTCGTTTTCAGAAAGGGTGATTTGTAGCTCCTGAAACGATCGAATTTCACTTTCGTATCAAAAACACTAAGAACGTGCCAAGAACGCGAAGAACATATTTTCTCTCATAATTTCAGCAGAGCTTCTCTTATATGGAGTGATATTTCTAGAAAAATTTCAACAAAATTTTCCCGTACGTCAGGACATTTATATGAAAATTTTAGCAAATCCCCCCCCCAAGGACATATTTCAAGATAAAAATGGAAATACTTTCCTCTATAAAATCATCGAGAGGAAAACAATAGCGAAACGGAAAGAATATAACAGAACTGCAAGCGATGGAGAATCGATAGACACCATGCATCTTAGGTGAGTGGAGCATGTAATGAATCACATGGTTCACTGACGGCCCAGCCACTCGCACCTAAGTAGGGCGTTACGCAGATTCCTCCATCAAAGAACCATAAAATCGATAATAACTGCAAAATCAGCAAGTCTCTTGCCAAGGGTAAGTGAGTCATACGAAGAACTCGTATGCTCACTAACGGCCAAGCCGTCCGCACCCGAGCAGGGCTATGCTAAGATTTCTCCTCGAACCACAACACCAAACGAATTGAAAAAATGAATCGAAAACCTAGCTCAAGGTAGAGCTACTTACCTCATATACGAAGCTAACTAGGAGAGGATTGCACCATCTTTCTCGTTCTTCCGGCAGCGCTTCGCTGCGCTCCTTAATCGTGATTAATTAGTCTTAATGACGGTCATTAAGGGTTAATGACATCTTAAGCCTCCTTACTTTTCTTTCTTCCGAAAATCATAATTCGAAATGAAGTCTGATTCACACGAAACAAATTCTTGGTTTCCTTTCGACGAGTCGGGTCTTATGATATAGGATCCAAGAGAAGCCAAGTTCACGGTTTTACAGCCGCAGCCTCCTCCCAGTACCAAAACGGCCCCGCCACCTCCCCTACAATCCCTCTCTGCCACCCCAACACCCCCACCAACTTTTCCAACCCCTATCACCACCATCACGCGAACCCAAACACCCTCACGACCCCAAAAAATCCTACTCCAGCAACCCCTACCTTCCCCACAACCGCATCCTTCGTCTATACCACCTCCCCTTTTCCCCCTCTCCCTCCCCCTCTCTACCCGACGCCGTCGCCCCCTCCAGCTCACCCATGTGCCGCCGCCATTCCCGCTCACCCCATCTCTGTTGCAATCCCTCCACCATTTTTTGCGCCTCCTACTCCCATTTTGTTGCCGTTGCCGCCATATTGTGGAGGAAGAACGAAGCCTAACATGGGTTTTCTCTCCAAGGGGACTCGATTCCCTTAAATTAGGACTATGAGATTAATTTGGTATATTTTTAAGGGGACCCTTCAAAAAATAACTAATTTCCAGGGGAAACTTAATGGAAACTTAAGAGGAGATCTTTTAAGTAAATGGGTAGAAAAATTGCACTTCCACCCCCTAAAGCGAAAATATTAAAAGAAATGTGTTAAGGAAAAGGAATTGAGGTTGCCACCTTCTCCAATTAGGACAAGGAATGTCGGAATGGCCTATATAAGAACCTTATGGGCTAGCACATTACCCACATCTCCTCTCATCCTAGACGTGTGACATTCATTCTCTATGACTTAAATTCTATAGTGCTTGAAATGAAGTTGCCTCATCAATTCTTCAAGCACCAAATCGAGCGCTCGACATCTGCGTGTGCGTTGTCGTTTGCACCACATATGTTTTTCCAGCATGAGATTGACGACTCCAACCACCGCTCCAAGGACACCTGGATTCCACAGTTTGCTCCACATATGTTCTTTCAACATGGGATCGAAAACGCTGAAATTGAATCATCACGTTCAAGTCAAAAGATCAAGCAATTCGTCATGAGACAAATTTTTCAAAGCTGGGAGAGAACTGATGCAGCACGTGACAAATAAATAGGGCTTTATTTTTTAGTCTGCCAATTAAATTGGATCGAGTAATTTTATTTAGTCCATTGTGATTTTATTTTAAATAAAGAGATCACATGTGATCTCGAGTTAATTAATTAGTCGATTATATTAGGTAGTCGATTGGAGTCAATTAGGATAAGTTAGATTTGAATTTGATTCTATTTCTGTTTTTGTAAGCTCTCCCCTCTTATATAAAGGGGATAGTGGTCCTTTGTTTAAGACAATTCAGAGTTTATAAAATTTGAGAATTATCTCATCTATCTCTCCCTTTCCCTTCTCCCTCCATGCGATCTCCGCAATTCTTACCCAAATCCCATGCATCTTGTGTGCTTTCTCTTCTCCCTCCATTCAATTTCTTCCACCAAATAATATTTCTACCATCAATTTTTTTCATGTTGCAAATTTGATTTGCATCAGAAAGCTACACGATCCCCCAATGATAGCTGCAATAGCAGGAGCACCCCGATAGGGGTGTTGGGTGACTATTGCAATTGGAAGCATGTAAAGGTTGAGCATGCGAGGAGGTTGCGCATGCGATCGAGGCACGCGAGGTTAGATGCATGAGATCGAGAGGAAGGATAGAAGACAGTAGAGCTCTGTTCCAAGGCTGTCACTTTGATACCATACAAAAGGGACATAAGAAAAGTTGTTCTATTATGTGATCTAGGGTTTTCTTTATATAAAGAGGAAACCATATAGATAAAAGGAGAAAAGGAAACAGAATGTAGGTATATTACCTATTGAAATAAAGGTTCTATTACCATAACAATCGATTAGGAGGGAATCCCCCTCCCCCACACTTCTTGGCAGCATACTAGGGTTTTGGATGAACCCGTCATAGTCTCTTCATTGTCGCACAAGAAGGTAGAGCATCTACAATGCTATCATATGGAAACTTTGAATGGTCTTTGAAGAAATGGCTAATATGGATCTGGATAATCTTCAGTCTCTCCATGAACTCAACTATACACTTTCTTCAAGATGATTGAAGAGCAAAATAAGGAAGATCATATCACACACTTCGAGAACAAAATATCATCAACATGACAAACAAATATATAACATCCGGATCTGAATGAACTGAAGCTTATGTCAAGAAGAGGTTACTGGCATACTGCATGCAAGTTTGGATTTCCAAAGTGGAGATATTCAAAGGTACAAATCCCTCTCTCTTTACTCTCATTATAGGTAATGTTGGAGTCTAATTCAGTTTTTTTCCATTTTTATGCTTCTGTCCAGTATCTATTTTAGCTACTGTTGCATGTTAAATGAAGCCACAAATACCCTCCAAACTTAGAGGATCAAAGGTACAATCTTTCCCCCTCTCTTGCTGTCTTCCATGCATTTTCTTTTATTCAAACTTTTAATGCAATAATTCAAAATCAATAACATAATGTTTATCCCAATGTGTCGCATTAATGCAAACCGTCATGCCAAATAAATTCTCATTACTAACGGGCATTCTCAAATAGCAACCCTACAATACCAGGTAGGGATTCTGCACATACAAAAGTAACAAGAATTAGAAGCAATTCACACAATGCTTTATGTATTCTTATATTACTGGTCAATTTAAAATTAATATGTTTACTCAAATTAAAGCTATGTTGTTAAAGAAGAATATATTGGGTATGTCGTAGTTAAGCAAGTCCATGTACTTCAGAACACATGAAAAACATCTTACTGTGCACTTAAGCTCAATCAGCACTTGACTTCTGTAAAAATAAAAATAAAATAATGGACAAGTTACTATTAATCATTAAAAAGATATTGCATGACATGGTTACCAGAACAATTATACAAGGAAGAAAGCATTCTCTGCTCAGGGAACTCCAAGATCATGCCATCACTTTGGATCATATCCGATCTGTTTCGCATATGACATTACAACATCTCCCATCACAAGTAAGTTTCATCTTTGTGACACACTGAGATCCCGGACTAGTCCAACCCATGGTAGGAAGACAAACGGACCATGCTGAGACAGTTGGTTGAAGCTATGGACAAACTGAAGATATTGACCAGAAGCCAATGATGATATAAGGAGGACAAAAACAACCATCTTGTTTGGCGGGTGCTGACTTTAATATCACATAAGGTAAAATTGTGAGTATGACTAATTCTGGATCTGATAATACTCTTCGGAAAGAGACCCTTCAATGACTATTTGTTGCACATTGGAACCTCCCTGTAGGTATTTTTCCAAGGTAAAATTTGAGGTGTTTGCATAATACATTAGCTCTTAAAAGCTACGGATTTCATGATGATTAAGGAGATAGTAAGGGTTGATGTACACAATTAAGTCAAGCTTTAAGAATACAAATTAGCCACTAATCTAATTGCAACAATTTAGAGATTTGGGGATAAATTGGCACACAAGTTGAGACAAATTTAGATTTAAATAAGTAACACCTGCTCTCATGATTAAACACGAAAGATTGGAATTTTGCAAACTTGAATCCAGGAGCTAATAATCAAGCTTCTATTTCTCATAATTGAAAATGATAACATTAGGGTATTCTCCTACAAAGGACTATCAATTTCGATCAATGATCATGTCACTAAATTAAGAGTTCAATTAGAAAAGTTCGAAGTTTCTACATTGAATTGAACTTAGATCCAGATCCAATAAATGGCGATAATCTCGATATTTCAGAAATAATAATATATGATCACAAAGAGCGATCATCTTCATTGTTAATCTTTCAGGTATACTAGTGACAAAATAACTAGATTTGTAAAGTCAACCATAGAAGAGATTGAGAAAGGATGGGGTAGACAAATAAGTGAAATCAATGATGAATCAGTTATAACAATAAGATCGTTGATCAAAAAAACCTAGATCTATAAAGTTAACCACATCAGAGATCAAGAGAGATCAAGAGAGGATGAAGAATTAAGCCAATGATGCCAATTTAGCAATGATTGATAATTAAGAGTGTCAGTCTTGGTGATCTTTATACCTGACTGTGCGAGGGTGCGGTGATCCTCAGCTGTGCGGGAGATAGGAAGCGCAGTTAGGGCAGCGACCGCTTAGTGCGCCGGTCTTAGATCCCAGTCTTTTCTCGATTTTTCACGAGCGCTCGCAGTTTTTACGCCTATTTGGGATCCACGGGTTTTCTTTTAAAGACTAGTTACGTTGACCCTTATTCTTTAGGGTACCTAGGCTGGAGGGCCCTCGATTTTGATTTTTCAAGCTCGTTTACCCGTACCAGTCGGGCCTGTTTTTCTAGAATGACTTTTCCGGAGAGTCTCTCTCACCCATCTCAGTGGCATAGTTTTGGAGTAGACCTATCCCTCTACTGGACCACACTTCCACTTTGAGGGAGAGGCGGAAGGGTCTCTTAGGAGACTACCTCACTGCTTGAGCTTTTGGTTATCGTTCCGCCAATAGGCTTGGCGATGGCTACATCTGAATCAGTTACAGTTGAATTTGGAGAGGTTACAATTGAGCGCGGAATGAGTCATAAATAAGGTGGACTAGAGTTGAGATGAATTACAGATGAGATTGAGATCGGATACAGTTGAGTTGGTTACAGTGAAGCTTGATTTCAGTTGAGTTAAGTACAGTTTAGTTTGGTTGCAGTTAAGCTCGTTTTCAGTTGAGATAGTTATTGTTCCACCAATAGTTCCTGGCAAAGAGAAAAGATCATATTATGAAAATTATCCTTATCAAACTACGAGATATTACCGCGGTTGTTAGACATAGCTGGTGGACGTGTTGGGAACTTAGTTAGGATGCAATTTACTCCATTGCATGCCTAGGAAGGCACCCCAACCCTAAGGCTTTCCTTGCCGCCTTAGAGTCATAGTGTAAGGTCTTACCCTTATCAAGATTACAGACTATCCATTGAGCTTGAGAAATTCAACAAGAAAAGAATCAGAACATGAGACACATTATCTACACTTACTAATATCCATCCACATGATTTATAAACATCAGAAAGAGATCTGAATCACCTCGGTCATAATAAGTATATAATGAATCAAAGAATTAAAGAATCCTTGAGACTTATAAAGGGATAAGGAAGACTAGAAATCATATACGGTTGTATATGATTTGGCAAAGAGAAAGATCAAATAGGAGTCTCATTATTATCAACACCAAGATCCATCAAACATGAATCATAATTTAAAAAAAGAGCAATAGCTTAAGTATGAACCTATAATCAATATATGAAATGCTAACCAAGGCCTTAAATGTCGGTTTTGGTCACCATTTCGGTATTGACCAAAACAGAATTTCGATGGAATTTCGGTGGAATTTCGACCGAAATTTCGGTCATTTCGGTCATTTTTTGTACTAGGACCCCCATATTTCGATCATTTCGGTCGAAATTCGGTTTCGACTGGATATCGATATTCGACAGAAATTCGACCGAATTTTGCTGAAATTTGAGGCCATGATGCTAACTATAACCAATATATGAAATATTACATATGGGTAATTGAGGTAGGATGGGTACGTCAGGAGATTCACCTTTATAGAACAACTTGAAAACCTGTTTGAATGCAAGTAGCTTTAAATTTTAATTGTCAAGCCCTATTTACTTACTTTCTTTTGGAGCCACTAAATTTCCTTTTTATTGTTAATTAATTAGATGTGCTCAATATTTTGTTGATGTTCTTTTCTCCCTATTGCATGGATTGCAGGCAAAACACCTGCATCGTGGTATTGGGAGAGTTGAACCTCAGCTTCTGCAGTTATTATTAATAGGTATGCATGTTATAGTTTTTATTCAGGATATTATAAATGCTTTTTTCTCTTCTGCTAGAATTCGGGATTCATGTACATAATGCAGTTTCTGTTATTACATGATAAATTATATAGAAATTTATGCAACATAAATTAGTGACACGTTTTTAGTTCTGTGGCTTATTAGTTAAATGTGAATGCCATTCGTAAACTAAACTCGAAAAATTTTCCCTGAATTTCAATAACCTGATGCGATCTCTAGCGAACATGATACTATGAGTGTTATGTAAACGGGTATTCCGGGTCCGCGGGAACGGGCATCATAAAATCTCCAAATCGATGGATAAATCTAGAAACTACTTGCCTTGATATCACATGGAAGTATGAAATACAATGCACGGAATCAAGGACAATGAGAAGATATGGATTCCGCAGAAGCATGATGAAACCACGAGAGAAAAACTATGAAGGGCTAGATTTTGTATTATATTTCTCAATGAGTTCAAGGAGAGTCAGGTTCTACGTATAGTTGCACCAATACAATCAAGTCCCACAACTCAATGATGTGGGACTAAACACAACTCCCCCAAATATAGCCCAATTCTGAATTCTCGCAACAAATACCCCTCCCTCTCTCTACTTGATAATGAGACTTAGTGCCACCTCTTCCTTGACGCCTCGTCTACCTTCCAGGTCACTTCAAACTCAAGATTGACAAGGCCCTCATATGTGACGGCAATCTCGAATGCCTCCTCTCCCCTCTCCCCCATGTTGGCAGTGGCAACTTCAAGCTCAAGCATCACTTCAAACTCGAGATTGATAAGGCCCTCATATGTGACGGCAATCTCGAATGCCTCCTCTCCCCTCTCCCCTCTCCCCCATGTTGGCAGTGGCAACTTCAAGCTCAAGCATCTCACCCACCTTGATCTGGACTGCCTCCTCTCTTGGTCCATCATGAGGACCCTTGACCTATGTGCTTGTATATTGAATGCAATAACAGTATTACAAAGTTATATGAATCTATGTTAACAAAATAAAATGTGCTCCAAGTATTTTTAGGATTAAACTAACTCCACTTGATTTTGCATGCCAAGAACTTGAATAAATTTTTAGGTTCTTATTACTACATATTTGTCGCCAAGACATTGAACTGTCTCAAAGTGATTGGTGACTTCTTCCATAAATGCTCTACAATTGCTAAATGGTATTAACTTAATAAAGTACTAGAGGAAAGGTCACCTTTTAGGGGTTGATAAAGTTGCATCTAACTGGTAAAAACAATCTAAAATTATATGCATTCACTAGATCTAATATGTTTATCAGTTATTGCATATAAACTCCCTTATTAACCGCATCTTACGGACAACATTGTGTTTCAGAAGACCATATTAATATAAAACATTAGAAGTACAGCACTTCAAGTAACATAGAATAAATCCAAAACTAAAAGACCACAAAGTAGTGAATTAAACCAAATGCAAGTAACTTAATATTGTATTGATCATTGATCCATGGGACCATGTCCACTTCGTACCCACTTCAATGATCTAGTGGTAGTGCAATGGGTCTACCACCCAAAAGATCAGGGTTCAAATCCTCGCTTGTGGGGTTTGTGTTAGGTAGTCGACAGCCAGCGTAAAAAATAGTCCGATTTTTCAACATGGATTTGAGCAAAAATCCATGTAGTTGACCCTACTTAAAAGTGAGAGAAGGCTTCACCATTTTTTAATGATCTCTGACATCTCCTCATTTGTCAGCGTGGTCAACACGAGAGAGGAGGCGACCGAGATTGAGGAGAATGGTGGACTCGACCTCGAGCTTGAAGTTAGCATTGGTGTGGAGGGAGAGGATGCGATCAAGGCCATCATCAGACTTGGGGTCGTCATGCGATCTCAAGCTCGTAGTCGACATTGACGACAAGGTTAGGATGGAGGGGGAGCCGAGGAGGAAGCAGTGATACTCAGCCTTGTCATTGAGGGTGATTGGGGGTGTTCAATTGGATGGAGTGTAATGCTTGCGGGGAAAAAGAGGTTGTGGGAGAAGAGAAGTCATTAGAGGAGGTGGGGATGTAGGAGGTAAAGATCGGTGAAGAAGAGAGAAGACAAGAATGTAAAAGGGGGAAATGGAAGGATGAATGTGCAATTTTTTTAGTTTTAAATTCAAAAATCATGATATAACATCATTATTTAACAACTGGGTTCTTCATTAACGTCACAAATTCTCATCATATTTTTCTAAATACTAAATACGAATTGTGTTTTTAAAAGAATATTTAACTTGAAACTCAAGATAATTAACTAGCTCAAGAGATTAGCTGCAAATTTCCATGCGTTATTTTCCCTGAATGTAGGCAGCTTGCATGGCATCATTAAATTCAGTTCACTTCTACATGCAGCAACTGCCATTCAAGCTCAACTAAAAAGGGAAAAGGAAAAGATTGTATGAATGCAATAGAAGATCGTAATCATATCAAACCAACCAATAAATATGTGGTTGAATATTGCCCAAACCATCTTATTGTACGGGAGAGAAGATGCAAAGGTCAGATTTTGACATTATTCTATAATAATGTCACAGATAGTACAAGTTCCATTGATGTCACGTCCTCATACATTCTTGAATTGAGCAATGTGCAACTAAACACGGAACTACTCATCTGGCAAAATATGCAACTCCAATGAAGAGAATGGAGAGAATATTTGATTTAATTACTTTTCTCAAGATAATTAATAAAAGAATTGTGCGTGAAAATATATGTTAAATGAGATTCACCTGCATCAGATAAGCACACCCAGATCTAGTCAAATGTGGCAACTTCTCTTTCTTAGTGAACTCAACAATCCGCTGTTGTACTATGTTTTTCATCTAAAAGGAAATGCACTCATTATTAGAACTTCCTCATGGAAAGCAAGTTTGGCAGATGCAAGCGAAAAAGAGGAACGCAAAGCACTGGGAATGAAATCCTCATCACTAACCAGCAACAGCCTCTGTTCACAGTAAAACTTATGGCAGTCAGCAAGAATGTCAGAATATTCTTTTCTTGATGATCTGCTTTCAATCTCTGATAAAATTGGCTTCAACTGCATAACAATTTAACAAAAAACTAGTCACTCACATGTACACCATGTAACTTACAAAGAAAAGAAAAAATAACATATTCTCTACATCTTTCGAGACAGACCAAATTATAGTCATCTAGACTAGTCATAACAAGGACACCGAGAATGAGGATAGACTAACTATTAAATCTTGGATGAAAATTCCTTTTACATATTTCTTTGGGCAATCTATTATTGATAACGTCTACCAAACTTGTTTCACTATAAATCACTAAAAAATATTAGATAGGAGAATATGGTAACAACTTTATAATTTCGTAATAACCAATCTCAAATAAGAGAAAGGAACATCAACTTATTTATTTTGAAGTAATCATGTTCTCCAACTTCATTAAGCCCAAAATTTCAGAACATAGTCAAAATATTTGCAATGATTCTTAAAGAGTAAGCAGCAACAACAAACGAAGTCATAAATAACAAAACTGGACGTCAAAGTTTCTCCACCTGTGGGATATCATGATTCCATACGGTAACAAAAACAATGGCAGGGCATGAAATAAAATAACAATCATGATAAATCCTTCTTCTCATTATATAGAGGGCAATGGGGATGATTTTAAAAAAAAAACTTCACGGTAGATGTTATTCGAACCGTTTCCTTTTTATCCATATCAGCATTTCTTATCGAGGTTATTATATTGGCAATAGTGTTTCTATCCATGATGAACTAGAATTATTGTTGTCCTCTAATTTTGATATAATCAACATGTTTTTTAGGAAATATAAAATATATATACTTGAGATATAATCTACTAATTGATATATTTCATATTGATCTATTTTCGATACACTATTGTATCATAATTTTATCTAATTTAGAATACCTAAGGGGCTAATGAGACTATTTTTATGAAATTCAACTATCTCAATTCTCGAGCAATCACACCAAAAATCCGAGTTCCTTTTGGGGTTCCTTCTCGATGACAACTACTGCATTGTCGTCATATCGTATTATCATAACGTTGTCACGTTTAAGTTCTTTACGTGTACGTACAATTACAGCTCTAATTGCTTCTGATCTTTCTAGAGGCATATTAGGCATTGCTTCCTCGATTACAGCAACAATAACATCGCCAATATGAGCATATTGACTATTACTATCCCCTAAGATTCGAATACACATCAATTCTCTAGCTCTGTCGTTATCCGCTACGTTCAAAAGGGTCTGAGAATATGGTGTCTTTTATTAAAATCAGTTAACATGAATCGCACTATGAGACTATTAGAATGACATCTCAGAAGGGCAAAAGATCAGTCAGTTAGGAAACCATTTAAAATTCATTAAAAATCAAACAGAATTACAACGCAAAGGTAAGATGCGTGATATCTTTGCTTCTCAAAAGTCAAAAAAAGATACGTGATGTCATCATTTAGTACGGACACTGTGGCCTTGCTAGCCAGGAGGGAAACCTTTTAACTTGATATGTGAAATGGTCTGTTTAAACACCAGGAACAAAGTGTTATTTTTAAAGCCTAAGTTTTATCACATGGACAAATTCCAGAGTCTGAAAATCGATGAATCAATTTTCTTTAATCGTCTTCGAGAAGTTCTCTCTAAAGAATTAAAATAGATTGATCAAGAAGAGAATAGGAGACCAAATTAAGCACGCTTACCAAGCTATACTTTCGACATCTTCTCTATATTTAAAAAAACATCTTGTCTAGGTCATTAGCACCATCGAATCCAACTTACAAACATGTGAAAATGCAACCAGCATGTAACTCAAAGATAGTCAGTATTCACTGTTCTTCGAAGTCTATGGCGCATGCATGGTTGTGAAGTACTTTAGGCTTTATTTCCACTACTACTGAAAATTGATGAAAAATTAGGCATTCTACTGTTATTATTATGTTAAGCTCTCAATCTATGCAAGTTCTTTTCCTTCATCTTCGTAGCCTTTTCAGAATATACCGGGTTCCGCCACTGACATTTTGCATTCTGGCCGTCATACTAAAAACGAATAATTGCAAAAGTTCACCACAGTTTGGACTGTAACAAGTGCAAACTTTTAGTCACAAGTGAGAAATTGACAAATTTATCATATACCTCATTAGCTGCAGCCTTAAAACGGACATAAACCACAGATGCTTCCATACCTTCCGAAACACCCTTGGAAGTATTATCACGTACCACAGATTGAACCTGTTAAAAGAGAAAGTGATATGTATATTATTATGAGATAATCCTAGTGCAGAAAACATCCAAAATAAAGTACCTGGGAAGAAGCATTTCTAAGAACCGACAAAACGTGTGTGCGAATCATATTCAAGGCCCGTGACTAAAAGAGAAGATAATAAAAAAATTAATATGCAGTGAGAAAAAATGACTTTATTAGTCTTGTGTTAAAAGAGCATATAATTTATCAATTAAAAGTTAACACATATAAACTCACTTGATGCTGCCGAAATTTGACCAAGTAAATACCCGCTTCTGCATATTGTGGATTGCTCTCTACATAACTTCGCTTGTCAATCAAAAGCATGCAATGAGACAGCATAAAGATGGCTATAATGGAAAACCGTGAAATTAAAAGTACTGGCGAGAAATGGCCAACTCGTAAAGCATATCACATAATAAAAATTGGGTATTTTCATTAAGCTTTTGGGCCAGAGGTGACAGAAGGACGGTAAAGAACTCACGATATGCATTCATCAAGTCGTTTCAGCAAAGGGAGAAAATTTTCAGATCCTACATTCATATTGGGCGAATAAAAGTTGGTTGCAACCTGCAAAAAGTATTTGCATATAATATCAGATGCTAGCATGACATGTTATGCTTTTCATGCCTCCACTTGTCTGCATAATACAATCAAGTTAATTATTATTTTTCTATTGAAACAGAATAGCCAAACCTTACATTCTCCAGTTCGTTAAAATAGTTGAGCTTGCTTCGTAGTGCTTCTGCAAAATCTACTAGTCGTTGCTTCTCTACCAACTGTTTCAAAGAGGGGGAACATTAGTTTGGAATTAAGATCTCTCAAGAAAAATAGCTCCGAATTACCAAAGAAAAAGATGATATGAGAGATAAACATAAGATAGATATCAAATAAATGAACTTGCTTGTACCCAAAAAAACCAGGAAAAAGCAAAGGCATAACTCCATCCTTCAAGCATTCATAGTTCCCATCAGTAAAAAAATGGCAAAGGAACATATTGTAAAATATAAAATATCAACAATGATCTGGAGCTACGTAGTAAAGTATTTCATCAATTTACCAAGTGCCTACCAATCGATCACAAGCATCATGCAAGCTTTTGGTCTTTGTAGCAACTGCCTGGTGTTGCAACTGCAGTTCATCAAATAAATTCAGGGTATGGTCTATCTGCATAGATGTTATGTAGTCATCAAGATTTGATGCAAAAATGTGAAACCAACTGGCCAAAGTCTACTTGTAATAAATAAATAACTTTCTAGCCCTCATTATAAGAAAAGGGACTTACTTGATTAAGAATCCCATCACATATATCTACACGGTCTGTCAGTGTATTAACATATTGACGATATTTCTCCTCTGTCTGTAGATGAAAAAGATAAACAGAAGGCATGAGAGACAAGACCTCATAAAATATAACAGTCGTCCCTTAATTCAATTAATAAAAGTCTGAGTGTTAGGTTTTTTTTTTGAAAGCTAGAAACAGGGGGGAGACACTCAGTGGTGTTCGCCCCATTTATTTATTAAAAACAAAGTAAACGGGGAGTTTACAAAGGTAACGAGAAAAATGAAACCAGCAAAGCAACTACTACACCTAATCAACTAATGATTAGGTTTTACTAATCATTAATTATATTCTTTGATATTTTTTACTGACGTGCACTTTAGCACCTGATACTTGCAGCACTGGTTATAAGCAGTATCATTCCCTGTTATAAGTTTGAGATAGAGAAACTTGACCGCCGTATGGAAGACTTAAAACATGAGTATTTTTAACACTATACAGCATGGTCTAGACAGATGCCATGCAAGGACAGCTGCAAATAGCTATAGATCATATAGGAATACATGGCTTTTCAACGTTGATTTTAGAACGAGGTCCTGGCCGGAGGCAGGTGGGAGCCATGCCCCCCCCCCCCAAATGGAGAAAATATTGAAGGCCCCTTAATTTCATTATTTTCCGTTTCCAACTCCAATAAGCATTGCCATCATTCCCTTTTTCCCTATTTTGCAAATTTCCCTCAAGGTGGCAAAGACAGATTCAACTTCCTCTCCCTCCCATTCCCCAATTCTAACCAACCCATCTCGAAAATCCATGATTCAACTTCTCCTTCCCCATTCTCGATTCTAACCAGCCCATCCCCGAAACCCCATTGTCGATTCTCATCCTTACGGTTCCATTCCAAATCACCTTGCATGTCGTTCTTTGCGAGAAGCTTCTTGTTAATCGGCACGGCAATACGCGAGTTGTGGCTTGGGTCGATGGAAAAATCGAGTGTGCATGAACCGGGGGGTTCATGAGTTGAAGCAGGGGAGACTGTGGAGCCAGGTTTTTACTGCTACTTCATTAAAATCCTTTCAATTTGAATATTTCTATGGTTGGTGGTAGGAGTGCAATGCATATAGAGGCGATGACGACGTTTTGATTTTATGTTTTCGGAAATGGAAATCTGGGCTTTTATCTAGAGTTTGGTCAAGTTTGATGCATTTGGTATCACCTTCCAAGTTCCGTTGCGGTGGTAAAAGTACTTATTGAAGGCAATAGATTGACATGGAAACATTGCGAGGTTTATGAATCTATGATGAACTCCAGCCAACACCACCCTTATAAATAGTTTTGGTCAAATAATTAAAATAGAAATGGTTAAAATAGAAACAGATAATATCAAAGATAACATATGCCTTTTCTAAATTCTCTTTCAGAAATATTAGAAATTCTTAACCAATACGAAATGCATACATACCTTCTTAATCCCAGACTCTGCACTGAAACTGTGTTATTTCATCTGCTTGAGTTATATGATCTTGTGTTGTCATTGTAAATGAATTATTTTCGTAGTTATGTAGATCCAAACTATGATAATATATATATTTCAATATAATTATATCCATAGGGATTCATCATTCAGTTCGATATAGAGAATGTGTCCTACCTGTCAACTCTTCGTCCTCTTTTGTGAATAGGGATTCAACCATGAAGATGATATTTATGTAATGAAAAATCGTCGAGTGCAACTTCGATAAATTATGTTTCTCTTAGAGTTTATTCATCAGTTTCAAAACTTTTTGACTCAATAGTAGTATGATCAATTACCTATATATGTATAGATTTGACTGAATTTAGCCCCGCCCATAAAATTTTTCCCCTGGTCCTGCCCATAAATTTTTTCTGGCTCTGACCCTGGTCCTGGCAATTGTCTTTAAACGAAAATCTAATGCAGGGTTCAAGATATCGGGATATATCGATCGACATGGAACTCGATATATCGAGCGATATGGTGATATATGCACGTGAAAAGGTTTTCCTTCACAAATGGCCGTCGATATGAGTGATTTTTCAACGATATATCGCAGAAAGTTCATATCGACATGGTATCGATATAAAGTCCGATATCGATAATTGAACCCCTGATCTAATGCATTTAGCTTTATCTGTATGTCGGTGTATGGACCGTTCGACAACGACCTAATGAGCGAGCTCTGGATAGATCTGAGGGTGAAAGAGATTTTTGTCAATGGACGACATTTCCTGATTGGTAGTGATTTTAACGACGCGCTCTCTTTGGTGGACTGGTTGCATTAACTATCGACTTAGACCCCACGATGTATAGCTTTTCAGATATTGTTGATTAGTTGGGCTTCATGGATAGTACGGTTCCGAAATGTTGATTTAAATGGTGGAGCACAGCCTCATCGACATCCAGGTCTCGGTTGGATTGTTTTCTTGTCTCCATTCAAATGGCTAAGGCTTCCCTATGACAGGTAAAAAAGGTCTCAGGCATCCTCTGTTAGACCAAACATGATGCAAGCCCAAATGGGGGTGGTAATTAAATAAGAATCAGTCAAAGTTTTTCTTCATCTAGTTTAAGCTGGTCATAATTCCTATTGTGTTTCAAATAATGAAATTGATGGAGATCTCTAACAATATTATAAATAAATTAGTTATTCAAACAAGGAATTTTTTTGAATTCAAAACAGTAATTTTTAGGATTTTATTTTGTTTTGTCCTGTAATCACATCCTTTTTTAGAATCCAAATCAATTTTTTTGTAGTTTTATTTTGTTTTGTTTTGTAATCGCATCCTCTCTATATAGAAGATGTATGAGTCGATTAAAATTCAATTTGGAGTATATGCGTCACATGTAGTGATGGGTAATTGGATCCCTCCAGGGTCCAATTACCATATTCAGTGGTTTAGTCCCACGTCTACTATTTGTGAGACTTGGAGACTCAGTGGGGCTATATAAGAAGCCCCACACCCATTGTATCAGATGAGAAAGTTGAATACAACATCAACCCTTTGAGGCGTTCTCCAGTGGTTTCATCCCGCTCCTTATGGAGTAGGGTTCCACGTAAAATCCTGGCGTTCTTCATGTTTATTCTTTATCTCAAATATTACGCTTCTGCATTCTCGATTTCTAACATGTTATCAAAGCTGGTTCGATTCTTGAGGATTTTTTTGTTCTCTGTTTATGTTTGAGATTCAAGATTCAATTCTAGGGTTTCTACTGAAAACCCTAATTCTGCAAATGTTCTTGAAGATTATTATATGTGCATGTTCATCTGATCGAGTTTTAAGAACATTGTAGGGTTTTATTTTGAAACCCTAATACTGTAGAGATTCAACGGCATCACAGCAGCAGATTGTTCATGTTCGAAGAGCAAGTTCCATCGATTCTAGCGTGTTCTGAAGAAAATTCTAGGGTTTTATCAGGAAAACTAACTCTACAAGTGACATCGAGACCTCCAGATACATACGGTTCCAGCAGTTCTGAAGATATTGAAGCATGCACGCTATTCCAGTTTCTGAAAATCTAGGGTTGTTTTGTAAGCCTAAAAATCACGATTCCAACAAGGATGGTTCTCGCGCTAAGAAGATTTCTGATGGGTGATTCCATCCCCCTTGTTCAATTACCAGCATACAGGTGCTTGGAACCCTAGTACGAGCATCAACTTCGTTCAATCAACCATCTACGGCAATCACGCAATTAGGGTTCCATCGCATCGATGATTCTCCAGGATTTGGAGATGAAAAAGAAAGGCGATGGCGAAGACGAAGAATTCGATATGCGGAAATGAAGAAGAAAGATGATGGCGATGCTTCCATGAGATTCGAAAAAAACCACGTGATATCCAATACTATCTTGCACGCATCTTCCAGCGATATGTAACCATCCAGGTTCCAGTGCACCGCCATCTCGCATGATGGCGTACATCCCGATCTCCAAGCGGCACACTCCTCACGGTGGCACACTAGGCAACCTCCTTGCGGCCAGCGACTCCCCTGGCAGCGGCGGCGCCTCCGCATGAGCTCCAGCATCTTACAGTGGCTCATGGCGCGACGATCGAAGATGGAAAAGCCCTCCTAGGGGCGACAGTATCGTACGAAGGGTTTCCCCGAGGGGAACCCTAAATAGGGAAAGCATGTTTTCATTTGTATGGCCCAACGAGCCTACTGTATCCTTTAAAAAATTGAAGGGGGCGTGGGCCTTGAGCATCTTAAGCCTGTTTTGAGCTGCATGATTAAAAAAAGAAATGCATTTTGGGGCCCAATTGAGCCATGAGTTTTTGAAGAAAAAAAGGCACACGTATAAAAAAAGAAAAAGTCGTACGCGAAAGAAAAAGTTTTGGGAAAAGGTGCATAAAAAACTATACATGAGAAAATGTGATTTGAAAATTATGATGATTTGAAAAAAAATACGAGAAGAAAAGCCAGGGAAAAAATTGAGACTGCTTTATGCATGTTTTGTTTATCCCTATTTTCTTGTTTTCTCCTAACTTAGTCGATGTCTTCAATTCCGACCACTATGGGAGAAAGGGGGAGTATTGTAGCTCGGGGTCGGATTTTATACATACTAGTTCAAATTTTCCAGATTCCAGACCAATTGTCAGACTCTACATAATTTCAGGTTCAGACTCTATGTGTACATATTGTTTCAGAGTCTGCAATTTGATACATACATGTATGTGATCATCAGTTGTGAGGTTCGCATATTTCATCTAGTTGGCTCAAGGTTTTCATGTGATCCATATGGACTCCAGAGTAGAAATCTCATTCTCTAAGCCATTGTGGGATGGGGTTTTCATGTGGTTTCATAGGGACTCCAGAGTAGAGATTCCATTCTTTGAACCAGTATGGGAGGGACCCAATTCTCCAACGAGGAGTCTTTCAGACTCCATTATCTAGCGATCGTGGACTCCAACGAGGATGTTTCCACGGCTTTTTCAGTTCGGTCCTTCAGAGAGATGGAGCAGTTGCGGGTAAGAGTTCTCCAGGTGGAGACTCATTTCAGTTTCAGTGATGATGACAGACACAATGCATAGCACATGTTCTCCGACGAGGAGACCCATTTCAACTCACACTCTAAACATGTTGTTCCTCCTCACCTGCACAACATGAGAAGCAACGTCCTCGACAGCAACCGACAATAGAGTATGCGTTGAGTTGTAGTGTTGTGTATTGTGCGTTTGAGATTTCTGTCTGTGTGTCCAAGTTGAGCATTACAAGCTCCAGCTTGAGGGGGAGTGTTGGAGTATATGTGTCAACATGTAGTCATGGTGAATTGGATCCCTCTAAGGTCCAATTATCACATCCAGTGGTTTAGTCTCACATCTACTATTTGTGGGACTTGGAGACTCAGTGGGGGCTATATAAGAAGCCCCACACCCATTGTATCAGATGAGAAAGTTGAATACAAGATCAGCCCTTTGAGGCGTTCTCCTGTGGTTTCATCCCGCTCCTTATGGAGTAGGGTTCTACGTAAAATCCCGGTGTTCTTCATGTTTATTCTTTATCTCTGATATTACGCTTCCGTATTCTCGATTTCTAACACAATTCAAGTATTATAAAAATTGGAGTCTCCATCGTCCCACACGCATATTTGTGATTCCGACCCTACCTATCAGTGCATACACATATATGTGTGTACATGTATACATATATACATGTATATACATGTACACATATATACATGTAATACACATTCACTTATAAATGTTTGTGCATAAATACATACATCTTAGTCTTTAATACTACATATACGCATACATTTACATGTAAATATTACTTATAATATAAGTTCTATTTATACATTTATATATGCATGTACATAATAGTTTTAAGTACTATAATCGGCATAATATATACTTACACATATATACGTATATATAAACATATACACATGCACGTACATATATATTGAATTGATATTAGATTGCAATTTAGGTCTGTGTGTGTGTGTTGTTCGCATGCGCGCCATTTTTTGAAAAAAATACATGTATGTATATGTGTGTGTGTAAATGTATGTGTAGATATAAAAGATTATATTTACATAAATATATGTAATATATGGAGTGCCTTGCTTTTGTTAGGCGAGCGCTTAGCACCTCAGGCAATTTGGAACCTCTAGCGTCTGAGCGTGAGCGCCTTGCGGTTTTAACAACATTGACCGTGCATGCATTTTATCAAATTCTCACCTTGTAAACATGAACTTCAAACCTCTGAGAAGGATTTGTAAAGATTTTTCCATTTGCAAGAATAGGAAGACAGTGCACGATTACTTTTCTATCATTCGGTCCTCCTTTTCACACAATCCATGTGATCACTAAATCGTGAAAGGGGTTTAGATGGAGGGAAATTCCTAAGTAACGTCACTAGAAATAATTTTTCTTCGAATAAGCCACCAATATTTTTTTTCTCTGTATAGTGTAGAGATATCACATAAAATGTATGCGCTATAGAATAGCGCAGCTATTCTATGCGTTTTCTGTAGGTAACGCAGAGAAATCCTGCGATATGCAGGTAGCGCAGACATTTCTTGCGATATACCCTTAAGAAGAAATAAATTACAGAGAGAAAACGAAGGGTCACTTATGCAACCCTTCGTTCGCTCTGTCTTCTGTCCGCGCGAACATCTCCGCCCAGGCTCCGCCGAGCATCATCTTCACCGCCGCGGCTGCCACACGCGAGCCCGCACCTCCGCCCAGGCGTCCCCGCACCTCCGCCCAGGCGTCCCCGCGACCTCCGCCCAGCTTCTTCCCGTCTGCCGCTGCCTCCACTGCCTTGCGAGGGTAACGGTTTTCACAATTTCTTGTTAGGGTTCTTTATCTCTTATGCCTCCCCGCGACATTGTGAATTTGTATGACCTAAGACCATGTGAATATAATTTATAGGATGTCAATGGACTCCATATTTTGCGTGTTTGAGTTGAAGAGTCATAATGAAGACTCTTGTTCCACTGTCAAGCGAAGTCTGCAATTGAGAAAATCCATGTCGTATGACGAGTTATTGGATTTGGTTTGTAAGAAGTTTTCGTTGGATAGGAGCACTTACAACGTGAAGATATCGCAGTGTATTGGAAATGGTTCAGTGATGACGTCCATTGCAGATGATGATGATGTAGACAATGTTTTTCTTTACGCTGAGACTTATGCAAAGCATGGCCTCAAATTTCAGCGAAATTCGATCGAATTTCTGTCGAATATCGAAATCCAGTCGAAATCGAAATTCGACCGAAATGACCGAAATGACCGAAATATGGGGGTACTAGTACAAAAAATGACCGAAATGACCGAAATTTCGGTCGAAATTCCACCGAAATTCCATCGAAATTCTGTTTTGGTCAATACCGAAAATGGTGACCGAAACCGACATTTAAGGCCTTGATGCAAAGTCGTCTCCCGTAGAGATGGTTGTAGAAACATCTTTGATTGAACTTGGAACCGAGCAGCGCGCCTTTGAACATCACAGTGTGCCCACATTTGCAGATCTATCTAACGACGAGGCACCTATTATGGCACACAATGACGAGAGCATTTATTGGCGAGTCTCTGATGAGGGAAGTGCATCGTGTTCTGAATGATTGTCCTCCAGAGGTCACTGATGATGAGATAGAGAATGAAACCGATGAAGCTGAAGATGTCAGCCAGGATGTAACAAATGATTCCCAAATTGTCTCTTTAATACCCTTCTTCAATGTTTTAGGCGGTGACGGCCTCGCAAATTTCGAAGACAATTTTCGAAAGGAAAGTGCCATTGACAGCATTACTGATGAACTACGAAAGGGTCGCACTTTCAAAACAAAAGATGACCTTGTTTTTTGTGTGAAAAGGTACCACATTTTCTCCCATTACAACTTCACTATTAAGGAATCGACCACATTGGTTTGGTCCATCTCGTGCGCGATGGATTCCAATGGGTGCAAGTGGTTTTTACGTGGTCATTACCGTAGATTCGATGGGATGTGGGTAATATCCAAGCTTGGTGATCCACATTCATGTATCAATCCATCCATTGGTCAAGATCATCCACAACTTGACTGCAATTTCATGGCACGAGAAGTTCTTGACTTTGTGAAGGATAGCCCAATTGTTTCGGTTTCAACTCTGAGGACCCATATCTACAAGGTGTACAAGTACTTGGTTACAAAGAAAAGGGTGTGGGATGCGAGACGAAAGGCGATTGCAATCATTTATGGTGAATGGAAGAAATCCTATGCGGAAATGCCACATCTCTTACATGCTTTGAAGGTTGTCATTCCAGGGACAGAAATAGCTATTACGCATACGGTCCATCATGATCCAAGGAAGCCACATTGTCGTAGATTTCAGCAATGTTTTTGGGCGTTTGGTCCATGTATTGAAGCGTTCAAGTATTGCAGGCAACTGATCAGCATAGACGGTACACACTTGTACGGAAAATATACACAAAAATTACTGATTGCTTGTGGGATTGATGGTGATAACCATATAGTCCCCCTCGCCTTTGCCATTGTGGACAAGGAATCTGCGCCAACTTGGAAGTGGTTTCTTTCTCTACTGCGTATCAAGATTATTGGGATGCATCCAGGTCCCATTTGCATTATTTCAGATCGCCATCCAGGTATAAAGTCTGCAATGAATGATGTTGATGTTGACCTACTGCCACCATTTGCACATTGGCGTTTTTGTTCGCGACATGTGGCTAGCAATTTCAACACTGTTTTTAAGAACGGATCTATGAAAAATATTGTGACTGCAGCATACATATCTTATGGATGAAGAAGTACAGTCATTACAATTCTTGGTGTTGTGGTTATGTTCTGTCCAAGCTTGTTCCTGACTTTATTTTTTTTGGCCGCATAACAGAGTATAACGCAGCAATTCTATGCGCTATAGGCTGCCTTCCTTTATTTTTTTTGGCCGGTAGCAGAGTATAACGCAGCTATTGTCTGCGCTATAGATAGAAAACGCACACAAAGTATGCGCTAACGTAAAGCGCATAGAATAAATGCGTCTTCCTATATCGTACAGATTGTCTGCGATATGCGTACACTATTCAAAGAAAAAAAAATTTTGGCTTAGTTGGAGAATGCTGTTTTCCAACTACGCCTCTTAGGAATTTTTCTCGGTTTAGATGCCATGCCCTGAGCCTAATTGATGCAATCAAGATTCGGGATGGTGGAAAAAAGAAAACAAGACTAGTTTCATGAGTCAAGAAAAGAATGGGGACAATGGCATGGGATTGGTATAAATGGAGGGAGATGTCGAGGCAACTCAAAATTTTATATCATCATAAGTTGTTGCTATACAAAAACTTACAATCATAAATAAATAAATATCCTAAACAAATCATAATAATTGATTGACTCCTAAAAACTGACCTAATTTAAATAATACAATATTATCCATACCATATTTGGATATTTTAAAGTGATCTCAATTAACTATTAAAATTAAACAGTACAAAAATACAACCTAATAGATGCAAGAAAAATATTATGCCTTACATCAATTAGTAATAAGATTATTATAAAGGGAGCTGGGAGCCTGCACCCGGGGGTGTAGGTAACTCCCTGCACCCGGCCTTTTTTCTCATTATTTTTTGATTTTTTCGAAAAATATCTTTGAGGAATTTACTTGATATATTAAGGGGAATATGTGTTTCAATTTTCATGCAAAACAAACACTCCTAACATGTTCATCTAGAATGGGTCATTTTCAGCAATTCTAGACCATTAAAATTTGATGATCTTGATGGAGGTGACAGGAGTCTCAAAATAAGTTGAAATTGGAATGACACCTTGGTGATATATAGTGATCTAAATACCACAAAGTTTCATTTCAAAAAAAATAAAAAATCATGAAAAAAATGACCCGGGTGTAGGTAGTTACCTACACCCTGGGTGTAGGATCCCTTTTCTCTATTATAAAGGGAGCTGGGAGCCTGCACCCGGGGGTGTAGGTAACTCCCTGCACCCGGCCTTTTTTCTCATTATTTTTTGATTTTTTCGAAAAATATCTTTGAGGAATTTACTTGATATATTAAGGGGAATATGTGTTTCAATTTTCATGCAAAACAAACACTCCTAACATGTTCATCTAGAATGGGTCATTTTCAGCAATTCTAGACCATTAAAATTTGATGATCTTGATGGAGGTGACAGGAGTCTCAAAATAAGTTGAAATTGGAATGACACCTTGGTGATATATAGTGATCTAAATACCACAAAGTTTCATTTCAAAAAAAAATAAAAAATCATGAAAAAAATGACCCGGGTGTAGGTAGTTACCTACACCCTGGGTGTAGGATCCCTTTTCTCTATTATAAAGGGAGCTGGGAGCCTGCACCCGGGGGTGTAGGTAACTCCCTGCACCCGGCCTTTTTTCTCATTATTTTTTGATTTTTTCGAAAAATATCTTTGAGGAATTTACTTGATATCTTAAGGGGAATATGTGTTTCAACCCCTGCACCCGGGGGTGTATGGTTTGCACCACCACTCATGTTTAAGGTTGTCTGACCATCTGGAGTCAATTCAGAGGAGCATGAAGTTAGATGATGGTCCTTCAAGGAGGGTATAAAAATGTTAAGTAGCAAGAAAAGAAACTAATCTTTCCCTTTTTAGAAACCAAACTCTTGCATATTTGCATGAAAATGAAGTCCTGAAATGGAGGCCTAAATTCCATGTATCAGACCAGCTAACAAGAAAAGTTTGGGAATGAATGAAATATCCCTCTTAAGTCGTCATCGTTCAGCTTTTAATAAGAGGGCCCAGTTTAGTTTCATGTAGGAAAATCGTAATTGGTGTTGACAACTTGAGCGTGGATTTCAATGTCGATTTGCACCCTAATACAGTCTCGTTTATGATATTGTAAGTGTGGAAATAAAAGAATGAATTGCATATTGATGAAGCTCTAGGTTTTTCTTATATAGGAGAGCAACCACTTGTTGGGCAAATTACATAAGACAAAGAAATAAATATTACATAAAAGATATGAAAGTAACTAATATCTCAACACTTCCCCTCAAGCTGGAGCGTAGATATCAATCAGGCTCAGCTTGGAGCAACATCTCTGGTAAGGACCTCTGGCTAGGGTCTTGGTAAGTACATCTGTTGTCTGATCTCTAGAGCTGACATGAGTAGTGACAATGAGACCTTTCTGTATCATGTCACGAGTGTAGTGACAGTTCACCTCGATGTGTTTGGTCCTTTCATTGAAGGCATGGTTGTTTGCAATGAAAAGAGCAGCCTGGTTATCGCATTGGAGGTGCATAGGAAGAAGCACCCCAATAGTCAGGTCAGTAAGAACAGATCTGACCCACGTCATCTATGTACTAGCTTGCGATATGGCCCTGTATTCTGATTCGACACTAGATCTGGCAACCACAGTCTGCTTCTTGCTCTTTTATGACACCAGGGAACTTCCTATGAACACTGCGAAGCCAGAAATAGACTTCCTATCCTTAGAACACCCAGCATAATCAACATCTGCACATGTTGTAACTGCAAGGGATGTACCTTAAATAGAAAACTAGCGTCAGGTGAGGCCTTCATATACCTCAGAATCATACAAACTGCATCCATATGTGCATGTTTGGGATGCTCCGTAAACTGACTCACTTTGCTCACGGCAAAGAATATATCAGGCCCGGTGATGGTCATATACAGAAACTTGCCAACAAGCTCCATATATCTCCTCTTGTCGACCTCCCCAATGTCATCATCATAGAGCTTCATGCTCGGGTCCATAGGAGCAGTGGCAGGCATGCAATATGCCATGCCTGTTTCAGAAAGAAGATCCTTGATGTACTTCCTTTGGGTCATCACAAGACCTCGCTGGTTCCTGGCAAACTCCGGTCCAAGGAAGTAACATAAACTACCAAGGTCCTTGATCACAAATTGCTGACCTAGGAAATCCTTAGCAACCTGAATGCCCTTCTTGTCATCCTTGTAACAATGATATCATCAACATAGACAAGAATGATAACTGTATCTCTCTGAGTCATGTGAACAAACAAAGAATGATCGACAGTCAATCGCACAAACTCATGTTGATCTATCAAGTCTGAGAGCTTCCGGAACCATGATCTTGGACTTTGCTTAAGGCCATAAATCAACTTGTGAAGCCTGCAAACCTCCTGCCACTCCTCTTCAATAGCGAACCCAGGTCATTGCTGCATGTAAACCTCCTCCTATAGGTCACCATATAAAAAAGTATTCTTCACATCAAACTGATAGAGGGGTTAATCCTATGTCACGGCAACTGATAGAAGGATAAACAGAGTAGAATGTATGGCCACTAAAGATAACGTATCCTAATAGAACCCCATATGTTTGCGTGAACCCATGCGCCACAAGTCTCGCCTTGTAGCGATCTACACTGCCATCTGCTCGGTGGTTCACCGTGAACACCCACTTGCACCCAACAATGGATGCGCCTATTGGAGCTAAAATAAGGCTCCAAGTGCCATGTGACTGTAGCGCGGCCATCTCCACCTCCATGTCAAGACGTCACTGACTGTCCTAAATAGCCTCGTGATATGTCCGTGGTATTTCCACGGCTAACAGTGCCAAGGTAAATCTCCCGAAATCATCTGAAAGTCTGCTCAAAGAAACGTGTATTACCAGAGGATATGGAACACAATTACGTCTCTGCTTTCGCAGAGCAATCGATACATCGAGATCATCTGCCATCTCCTAAACATGTAAGTTTCCCTCTTGAGAGGGTATCTGCTCATCCTGTAAGGAATCCTTCTACACAGATAACTTAGTAGTGTCATCAGTAGAAACAATGTGCTCATTACGTATCTGAGATGTGATGGATGATGCGAAAGATATGTGAGCATGGGGAACAAATTGAGACGTGCAAGTAAACACACGTGGCAAAAATTGAGTCAAGGTAGGTGGACGGTCTAGGAGCATCCATAAGAGAAGGTGTAGGAGCAGGTGTAGATACTGGAGATGGGGGTGGAGATAGCGGCGGTGGTGGTGGTAAGGGAGGTGGTAAATCAGGTACAGGAGGTAGTAGGACTGTAGGAGGTGGAGGCATGTAGATCTCCTTATCAGAGTCAGATGGGGCCGGTCAGTCACTTATAGGAGAAAAATACATGACAGACTCAATGAATGTAGTGTCAGCATTGATAAAGTATTTCCGTCAAAGCGGATCAAAGCAACGATACACTTTTTGGGTACGAGAGTAGCCAACAAAAACACACTTGGCAGCTCTGGAGAGAGCTTGTCACGACCAAACAAAAGATTATGAACAAAGGCCACAGATCCAAAAACACGAGGTGTAAGGGAGAACAGATCCTTCTCGAGAAAGGGACCTTTTCTGCCAAAACAGAGGAAGGCATATGGTTCAGTAAGTAACATGCAGTGAGAACCGCATCACCCCAATGAGAGTGAGGAGCATGAACTTGGATTCTGATCACATCGACTAAATGACGATGTTTGTGCTCGTCAACACCATTTTGTTGAGATGTATAGGCACACGAGATTTGGAGTACAATGCCAAGAGACTTGAGAAACTCGGATAGCTATAAGGTACAAAACCCCAAGGCATTATTAGAATGCAAATGCTTGACAGTAGTAGAAAAATATTCTTTATCTCATTAATACAACAACAATAAAGTCTTTTCCCACAATTAAGTAGGGTCGCCTATATGGATTCTTTGCCTCCATCAAATCTATGTTGGGTCGTTTTCGAGCTTATATCTAAAAAACTAAGATCCCTTCATATACTCTCATTCCAACACTTCTTGAACCGTCCTCGCCCTATCTTAGCCAGCTCAACATCCCAAAACTCGAATCTCCTAACTGGTGCATCTGCTGACCTTCTTTGCAAATGATCAAACCATCTTAAGCGATTTTCTCGCATCTTATCCTCAATCGAAGCTACACCAACTTTCTTTCCGATTGCATCATTCTGAATCCGATCTATGTGTGTGAGTCCACACATCTATCTTAGCATTTTTAATTCTTCTACAGCCATTCTATGTACATGTCTATGGTTCACAGGTCAACATTCAGATCCATAGAGCATAGCAAGTCTCATGGCTGCTTTGTAAAACTTTTCCTTGATTTTTAAAAGAATTTTCTTATCACAAAGAACAGCAGAGGCTCCTCTCCACTTTAACCAGCCTGCATTTATTTTATTAGTAACATCTCCATCAATTTCCCCATCATGTTGTAAAATAGATCCTAGGGATCTAAAAGAATCTCTCTTCCGAATGTTAGCGTCACCAAATTTCACCTCGATTTCTTCACCATTGCTTCCATTAAAGGTGCACTCCAGATATCCAGTCTTAGCCCTACTTATATGAAAACTTTTAGTCTTCAATGCATGCCTCCAGACCTCAAGCTTCTCGTTTACTCCATCTCTAGTCTCATCAATCAACACAATATCATTAGCAAATAACATATACCAAGATATCTCATCCTGAATGTGACTTGTCAACTCGTCCAAAATCAAAGTAAAAAGAAATGGACTCAAAGTTGAACTTTGATGTAAACCAGTGTTGATGTCAAAATAGTTAGTCTTCCCAGACCGGATCCTTACACAAGATAAAGCACTATCATACATATCCTTTATGAGAATAATGTATATGGCAGGTAGTTGTCTCTTCTCCAAAACTCTCCACAAAATCTCCCGTGGGACAAAATCATAAGCCTTCTCCAAATCAACAAAAATCATATGGAGGTTCTAACTTTTGGCTCTATAAGTCTCCATTGTTCTCCTCAGCAAATGGATGGCTCCAATAGTTCAGCGACCTGGCATGAATCCGAATTGATTTTCCGTTATTTTGGAAACTTGCCCCAACCTTCTTTCGATCGCACGTTCCCAAATTTTCATAGTGTGACTCATCAGCTTGATACTTCTGTAATTTGAACAATTTTGAATGTCTCCTTTGTTCTAATAAAGAGGCACCACGATTCTCCTCCAATATTCAGGCATTTTCTTGCTTCGGCATATAACATTGAATAAATTCGTAAACCAAATCAAACCACGCTCACCTAAAACTCTCCATACTTCTGCAAGGATGTCATCCGATCCTACACCTTTCACATATCTCAAAACTTTCAAAGCCTCCTTTTACTTCTTTTCTTTGTATTTGCCTATAGAGTGTATGATTCAAGTAACTTTCGCTACTAGCTAGATCACCCAAAGTGATCTCTTTATTTCCTTCTCCAATGAAAAGTTTATGGAAATACTACTTCCATTTAGTCTCTATATCCTTCTGAGTAGCAAGCACGTGACCTTCCTCATCCTTAATGCATCTCACTTGAGAAAGGTTTTTGGTCTTTCTTTCTCTTGCTTGGGCCAACCTGAATACATCCTTCTGGCCCTCCTTAGAGTCGAGATTTTTGTACAAAACTTCATAAGCTTTTAACTTAGTTTCCCTTACAGCCTTCTTTGCTTCCTTCTTCGCAATTTTGTAGTTTGTGACAGTTTCCTCCGTTCTATCCTTAAACATAGCTTTAAAGCATGCTTTTTTAATTTTTAGCTTCTCTTGCACCCCTTCACTCCACCACCAAGCCTCCTTTTCACCTAGAGATCCTCCCTTTGACTCGTCTAGCATCTCTTTAGCTACCTTTCGGATACAAGATGCCACCGCCTCCCACATCTCGTTTGCACTTCTGCTACAATCAAATGATAAGTCTTCTAAAACCTTCTCCCTGAAGCTCGATTACTTCAGTTAAAGATTTCACCATCTAGTTCTAGTGATCTTGGGAACTCTTCTTTTCTTTACCAGCCTTTTATTTGTACATTCATGACTAACAAGCGATGTTGGGTTGTCAAACTCTCTCCTGGGATTACTTTGCAGTCTTTACAACATAACCGATCGCTTCTCCTCAATGCAAAGTAATCTATCTATGTTCTAGTCGGGCCTCTCTTATAAGTAATTAAATACTCCTCCATCTTCTTGAAGAGAGTGTTTGATATGAAAAGATCATATGCCGTTACAAAACCAGAATGACTTTTCCCTCTTCATTTCTATCCCTGAAACCATAGCCTCCATAAATACTAGCATACCCTAAAGCATCCTTTCCCACATCTCCATAAAGATCTCAACCTATACAAATCATCTCTCTTTGTGGGATTCCTTGCAAAATCTTATACATATCCTCCCAAAAAGCTTGTTTAGTCCTTTCATCTAAACCAATTTGTGGTGCATACACTGAGATGATATTTAGAATTTCTTCTTCAAGCACTAATTTTAGCAAAATAATCCGATCCCCGAATCTTTGCACCTCAACCACACAATCCTTCAAATCCTATTAAACAACCACTCCAACACCGTTTCTGCCCTTATCTTTACATGAATACCAAAGTTTAAAGCATGTCTTCTCGATCTCTATTGCTTTCTCTCCAACCCATTTAGTCTCTTGAAGATATAGTATATGAATCTTCCTTCTTTCCATCGTATCCACTATCTCCATCAATTTTCCGGTTAAAGTATTAATATTCCAACTACCAATCCACATCTTCCTTTGCAACCTCTTTTGGACAAACTTCTTTACTCGCATGCATCCATCATGCGAGAACCCTTGCAAATTTTGGACTGCATCCGAGCGGTGATGCAGCGAAACTAGCTTATTTACTCGCATGTGTTCCTCATGTGAGAAACCTTGCAAATTTTGAACTATATTCATGCTACGATATAGTGTCCCTTGCCAATTTTTCATTGCATTCGTACGATGCAACACGTCGCAAGTAGGAGACACTCCAACGAAATTTAAATGTTTGCTTAAATCCATGTTGAAAAAGATCTGACTGTCATAAGGCAACTTCCTAAATAATATTTAAAAAAATATTATTTAAGAAATTATCTGCAATTGTTTTACCCTAGTTGTCGACTATCTAACGCAACCCTCCTCATTTACCCGGGCTTGGGACCGGTCATGGCTGAGCCTCGAGACGACCGCCTCAGACCCCCTGACTATGACGAGCACCTCATATGACCGAGGCCGTCGAAGCGAGGCAGTAAGGCAGGGCGATGCGGTATATGGGGCAATATGCATTTACCAAGCATTTTTTAATAAAATAATTGATTCCAATGGTAGTTTCAAATGTTTATAAAGATCTAGTTGTTGAGGATATATTTATACAAGATGAATGCTTAAATTTGACATCTTTCGTATTCATATTTACCATTAGCATTTCCAATTATTTCAGTGAACGCTTATATTACGCCCTTAAGCATACGAATCCGCAAATCTCATATGCATGCGAATTCGAATATCCCTATAAGAAAAATTTTCAGGACGGAGGTGCTGCCACCAGCAACCCCGCATGAGGGGATCACCTCCCCCCCAACCCCACCAGGCTCGCTGATCAGGCAGCGAGACCCTCGTTCTGGTAGAGTATGATGGCACAGGGGGACATCGGACCGTTCCTCAACTGGGTTCAACAGAACATACTGTTAGGATTCAAATCATATGATTCATATCAACATCTCGGATATCTTTAATGACAAGTATAGCCAATGACTCCCTTTATGATAAATATTTTAGTGCAAATGATTTCCTTTCTGATTGGTAGAATTTTAGTAGAAAGAATTATAGATTTGACATATCCTTTTTTTCATGTTCTTATCTTCATAATTTCATCATATATTACAATGTTATATATTATATATCTGCCAGATTAGATTATTACATCAATAAATATATTTTTCTACTTTTTGTAATTATTTTCCTATACAAATGAGGCTTACGCCTCAACTGCCTCGAGACCATGCCTCGCCTCCAGGGAAAATGCCATGCTCCGCCTTTCGTTTTTTCAAATCTTGGGTGTCATAGCTATGGTGAGACTTGTCTAGTAGGAATAGTAGAGGCACCAGCATGAGGAGGCTGGACCAATCTCTAGAGCCTCCACTACTCACGGCCACATACAATCACCTTGTCCGTGAGTATGTCCTGAAACACAAGAGAAGAATGATCAAAAATGGCACGACAATGCAAATCCTTAGCAATCTGACTAATAGAAAGTAAGTTCATCTGAAAATCAGGGGATATAAACCATTCTACATGCATATGGATGGCGTCAAATGCACCTCCCCCTGTCCAGTGATGGGTAAGTGAACCACATTAGCAATAACGACCCATTTACCATGAGGTATAGATATATAAGACCTTAACTGGGCTCTGTCTCCACACGGATGGTGAGAAGCACATGAAACCATAATCCACTTTGTCATATATGCATTGTTACAACTAGTAAAAGCATATGCGATACCTGAGGAGCTCAAAGAGGCTCTAACTGCAACTGCAGTATCTGTAGACCTGTAGTGGTAGTGCTAACCACCGGAGTCATGATTTCTTGTATACGAAAGACAATGTCATCTAGGCATGGATCTGCCTGAGAAGTTGTAGCGTCTGAAGGCTCAATCTGCTCTGTCATGCGAGCAGATGCGGGGTGTCCGTGCTTCTGATAGCATGTCTCCTCAAAGTGTCCTGGACGACGACAGTAGGTGCAAGGACCACATTGGCATCCATCACCTCTGCCACAGGGACTACATCCTTTGAACTGAGTAGAACATCCTCTGTTGCAACTCGCGAGAAGCATCCATAGTTGAGGTAGGTTGTTTGGTGGCAGCAAGTGGAGTAAGAAGTCTATTGAGACGATTGTAAGCATCCTCCATGGGAGGTATGGTCATCCCAGTAAGGAGTTGTGCATGTGTTGCATCATACTCTGGGTCAAGTGCACCCAAGAAAATTTCAACCATCATGGAGTTCATGTATGACACCTTCTATTATGTGGAGGTTGTAATCGGCATGAAGCTATGAAGCTTCTCGAACATGCCACAAAGCGAGGAGTAGAACGTGTGCATTGGACGGCCATTCTGCTTTGCCATAAAATATGTCAAACTAAAGCTGAAGAATCTTGATCTCGTTCTTCGCTTGGGCAAAAGTGGATGCCAGGATATCCCACATTGCATTGGTTGTGGGCTGGTTAACGATATCATTTGCTATGTCTGTGGTAAGGGTCCCAGAGAGCCAAATACGCGCCATCTTGCTTCCACGAAGTATTTTTCCCCAGTCTTGTCCGTTAGCTCTGGCTCCGTGGGAATGTGCTCCTTATTGTTGTACTACATAAGGATCAAAATTTGCATGTACCACAACTCATAGTTGGTCCCGTCCATCTTTACGATGGAAGTCAGGCCCTTGACGGTACTGGATGAAGAAAAGATACCACCCTTGTTTTCTGACATGATAAAAAACGGTCGAAAATGAAACTCGACTAAGGAGGTGGACTGATTTAAGCGAGCTACACAATCATATGGAGGATTAGTTGTACGTGTAGACTCATACAACGATCCTCATCAATTGTCAAACCGCGCTAGGGTCGGAAAAGGTGATTTATAAGTCTGAAGTCACCTTTTCTGGTCAAAATCAGACCGAAAAAGGGCCTCTGTATGGTGCATCAAGGTATGGTGACGTCGAGTGTTGCCTGAGGTTGCCCTGTTAAAGCCTGATGAAGGCTTGGGGCAATATGGATGGCGGGCTGGTGATGCCTGCAGTGGCTTGGACGGTGACTTAGGAGGGTCTGCAGCAATCTGGGGGTCTGCAGTGGCCTAGGCGGTGGCCTAGAGGGCCCCACAAGGGTCCTGCAGTGGTCTGGAGAGCCCCGAGAGGGTCTAGGCAGGGGCCTGGAGGGTCGCGCAGTCCTCTGGCAACGGCGTGCAGAGACGTTGGTAGCGTGCGGAGAGGGCGACGGGTGGGGTTAGGATCCGAGGTACGAGAACTCCAATCTAGGACCATCACTCCGATACCATGTGGAAATGAAAGAATGAATTGCATGTTGATGAAGCCCTAGAATTCTCTTATATAGGAGTAATAAGTTGAGAAAATTACATAAAGAAGACAAAGAAAATAAATATTACATAAAAATATGAAAGATAGCTAATATCTCAACCGTAAGCATAGGTGCCCTGATAAGTAGGTGTGTTTTGAAATGCAATTGGTCCTTTGCACGAGTAAAATTCACTGTCTGATTGGATGTTGAAAAAAAAGTAGTCTACAATAATAAAACACTAAAAGTTGAAGCACGTACCTCTGATTTCATGCTAGATTCTAGATCTGCGAACCACTTATAGAACTGCATGTTTAAGGAATTAATTAAATTACAAAAAAGTCCAATTTCACTAGGTTGGAAGTAAAAAAGAATATAGCAATGGATGAAAGAACAGTGATAGTACTAACGAGAAAATAAGCTAAACGAAATGGCATCATGAGGCACAACGAAGCCAATTAACTCCAGTACATCAATAACAAATATTTTTTGCAAGAAAGTTGTGTGAAATTTGCAAACATGTGGAATGAACCAATATTGGGAAGTTAGTAGCATCCAATTGGTAAGGGGATGGCTAACGACGAGTGTGGGGTTTGCATTTGACACATATTTGCAAATTTTAGTGAGTCAATAACAGTTTGCAATTGTAGAAAAGGGATATAATATGATTGTTTTCGGAGATCACCAAAGAACTGGATTATTTCATATTTCAATAGAGAGGGTATATGAACGTTCCCACATATCTGATCCCCTCTACAAGGCCTCGATATAAATACATTTGCAGGCCAGGGAACTATGTACGATCAATGTGGGGGAAAGGGCCAACTTCAGTTTAGTTTTATAATAGAATTCAAACGTGTGCAGTAAGAGATGTGATTATCGAGTCACAACAACATCCAAACTACTACCTATGAATCTATGATGGATATGATTACCGAGTCACAACAACACCAAACTACTACCTATGAGTCTATGATGGATAGAGAAGCTGAGCAGGCTACACTGGATGTTTTGCAGTTTGTTTATATAAAAGGCACATCAGCATATAAGAGACAAATGACCTGGTGTGTATTCACTAAAACAGCATCGAAAGCACTAGAATCCTCCAAAACGCCATCCTGCATCGAAATCGTCTGATCATCCTTCTTCCCAATATTTTGTTCCCGGGACTGCAATTAAACATACATACACGAAAAATCCCACATGATCAGTTTCCAAGAAATGAAATTCCAAGTAATCTGGTAAATACGAAAGCAATCACTAAACTTCAAGATAACTATATGCATATAAGCCTACCAGATTTGCTGGAAAAGGACGCTCCGCAACAGCATGAGCCAACGATATAATAGCAGCCTGTTGCTGCTCTGTGAGCGGAGCACTCTGCAGCAAAGCATCAGGTCCACAACATCAGTAAATCAGGTAAATACTCGTGTGTGCAACGAGAAGTAATCCGATTAAATCGAATTCGAGTGATGGTGCCGAATGCGACCCTTCTCGATAACGTAAATTGCCTCATTACTGAAATGTTCTCTGTATACATTACTGATCATTACAATTGCTAAATCAAAATTCAGAATTTTGTAGCAATGACGTTACATAGACCAATTACGGGGTCCATGGACCGATTTGTATTACAGTAATCCAAACGTGAGCAATAACAATGACGAGAATTATATCTTTAAATGACGGACAGGCGACAGCGATTGAAGTAGTCGAACACAATAAGAGCAATCTGAGCGAATGGGGGTGAGGGAATGGAGATCTGGAAGGGGAAATGGAGGGATCAGGGCGCGACCTGCTCCCAGGAAGACGCGAAGTTATAGCCCTTGGAGACTGCCGCCGATTTGGGGATGGACGCGGGGGAAGGGGCGCCGGGGCGGGCGGTGCTCGTCGCCATGGACGAGCTGGATAAGGGCGGAGGAGGAGATGTGAGGGCGGATCGCAATCAGATCTGTTGGAGTGGTGAGGGGAGTGGGAGCAAAGGGGAGGGGGAGGGGAGGAGAAGCTCGTGGAGGAAGGACGAGGAGAAGCGGCAGGTAGGAGAAGGTCGCAGGGCCGTGTGGACTCGGATCCGGATCTCGTTTAAAGGAGAGGTCCGCTTGGAGATGTAGATTTATATTAAAAGGATCGTGGCATCGTTACTATCCGGATCATTTCAATGTAGCATTAGGATATCTTTTTTTGTTCATTTGATATCGTAATTAGATATTGGCATGCAATGATGAGTAAGCATTCTTATGTTTATCGATCATTATTTATTCAACTGTTGACAATATGTGATGTAATGATGGATATTATCCATCGATAAGTGATGCGATGGTCATGTTTATTTTTCCAGTGTTCGTACAGTTCACTATATTGTGCTTGATTGTTTTTTTAATCAATATGATTGATGACATGACCGGTTATTGGTTTGTCTTTTTTATAATTGTAATATGTAATGCTCAATATTTTTCTACCTCTGTTGCTCTCTCTACCCTATTGTGGTATTTATTCAGACTGAGATATCAACTGCCATGTTATCAGCTCTTCACATGTGATAAAATCACGGGAGCTCTTTCCTTTCTGTATGTAACTTATACATGTTATGGTATGGATGATGGTTCTGGCACAACAAAGCAAGCAAGAAGAAAAGATAAATTGTGAGGGAAGCGGAGGAGGGAGGTCCCCGAGCAGTAGCTTGAAACAAGGGTCATGTGCGATTGGCCATAGTCAAAGAAGAGGAGAAAGGAGTGATTAAGATGCATTCCTACTCGAGGTATACCTTCTTTGCACCGAGAAATACATATATGATTTGTGTGACATCGTCTTCTTTCTCTCTCCACTGCCTATTGCCTCAGCATCTCCTTTAATCTCTCCTTGTCCAAATATCCCTCTCAAAGATCTGCAATGTTTTTCGTAAATGTATCAAAAATTCTATGAAAAACGATACGATAGAGTATGTCGACAATGTTATAAATAAAGTTAGTCGATGGATCTCATATCAACCATCTTTAATATGATGGAGCTCATAACAACTATCTTCGATACAATGGCTTGTCGTGTTTGTGAAGTTTGTAAGGTTTTGGATGACATTCATCTTCATAATTGTGAATGATTCCTCAAAAGAAGGGGAGGAGAGGGTTGCAACAACAATGGTACCTACTCCCTCCAAAGTGATGAACAGTAGAGTTCTTCAGAAACAAAAGCTCTTCTACTGCCACAACATTCATGGGAATGTAGATGACTCCAACTTTTTATCCCAAATTGAAGTGGTCGTCTCCTCTTCTTTTTTCCTTCACATGCCACAAAATCCCTCCATAAGAACTCCCTGGCGTAGGATTGACAACTTCAAATCACTTTTTTTTTCTGCACATTCTCACCTTCAAAAAAGAAGGTGATTTTTCAAAACCCAAGTCCTTCAAGCGGGTGTCATGTTACAATGACTGTTGTGATGGAGATGTCGTCCAGGTACACCTTTCCTTCTCCTGCGAGAAAGAAGCGAGAGAGAGAGAGGACGAGATAAGAGGGATGGGAGGGGGGCTCCCGAACTTGAGGCTTTGCTTGGATGATTTCTCCTCCGTCGGGAGGTCTATTTATAGGGCGCGAGCCCCTCGAGCCGTCCGCCCCCACCTTTACCGCATCCGCATGACATTCTTCCACCGGATCCGGTCTTCCCGAAACCGTCGGCTGCGAAACGGCCAGGGTATGGTTGCTGACCACTTAAGGTCATGGCCGAAACCATTCAAACATCTCCCACTTGACTGAAGTAATCAAAACATATATGCTCACACTATTCGTGTAGTATATACATGGATATTTATCATGTGAAGATCGTTATCTATGAAACCTCTTCCTTGACTCATACATTCCTGAGTCCCATTAAACCAACATGTTTAATGTATGTTCCTGCTGCTATTCCCTTAGTAAGGGAATCAGTCAACATGTCACTGGTAGGTATGTAGGTTATCGTGATTTCTTTCTTCTCCATTATATCTTGTATATAGTGATATTGGATCTCAATGTGTTTTCCTTTAGAACTATTAGCCCCCCCACTATTGATCAAGCTTATCACAACTTAATTGTCACAATACATTTCAATTGGTCCTTTGATCAATTCGAGGCTTAGGTTCTCTAGAAAACGCATGATCCACACAGCATGAGTGGTAGCCTCCTGTGTATATCGAGATACACATCCTTGTTTCTTGCTACCTCAAGAAACGGCTGCACCACCAAACATGAACAGGTAACCCGATGTGGATTTTCTATCATCCACATCCCCTCCGAAATTGGCATCGGAGTATCCTATCACTTCAAGAGATTCAGCTTGATACACAAGCTTCAGATGTACTGTCCCTTTCAGATATCGAAGAATCCTCTTTACAGCTCCCCAATGTGTTGGACCTGGGATCGCTTTGATATCTACTGACTAAGCTTACTGGATAAGGTAAATCATGTCGAGTACACATCATTGCATACATTAAACTTCCCACCGTTTGTGCATATGGTACATATTAAGGTTTCTGCCCCTTTCCGGGACACTGACTCTTACTTAGTCTTTTTCCCATCACAAGTGGTGTTGGAGCTGAAGTGATGTTCTGCATTCCAAGTCTCCTTAATACAATATGCAAATATCTTTCTTGACTAAGGCTCAATGTCATTGAGTCCCTGTCTCTTGTTATTTGAATTCCAAGAACATAGGATGCATCGCCCATGTCCTTCATCTCAAATTCATTGCTCAATTTTTATTTGATTTCATTGAGCATTTGTATGTCATTACCTGCAAGTAGAATGTCATCAACATATAATGACATGATTGCAAACCCGCTCCCACTCTTCATGACATACACATAGTTATCCAATTTATTTGAAACAAATCCAAATTGGACAACTTTCTCATGAAATTTGAGATACCATTGTCGTGAAAACTGTTTCAAGCCGTATAATGACTTTCTTAACTTGTAAATCCTTTTCTTCTGACCTTCAACCTGAGAACCATCAGGTTGTCACATATAAATCTCCTCCTTTAATTCTCCATTAAAGAAGGTTGTCTTCACATCCATTTGGAACAATTCCAAATCCATATATGCGACTATGGCTAAGATCATCCGAATGGATGCAAACTTAGCCACTAGAGAGTAGGGTTCCTAGAAATCTATTCCAGCTTGCTGAGTATAACCATTGGCAACTAATCTGGCTTTGTATTTGTCAATAGTACCATCAACTCGGTACTTTTTAATTAATACCCACTTACATCTTATGGATTGCCTACCTTCTAGCAAATCACATAACTCACATACATTGTTTTGTTCGATTGAGTCCAACTCGTCTCTCATGACGGCCGACAATGATTCCAACTCCGACGAAGTCATAGCTTCATCAAAGGATATGGGATCTGTACAATCCGCGACATCCTCATCCACAGTGTAACACGACGCTTCGCATCCATAGAAATGGTAATTTTCCATCCATGCAGGTCGTGTTATGGGTCTCTTGTTGCCGTATACTCGTGGGTTGTGTGGGTCTACCCACTTCCTCTAAAGGATCATCATGTTCTGTAGGTTCATGCTCTGTATTAGGATGATCTATATCATCCCTAAGTTCTTGTCTAATGCTCAAGTCGTCTTCATTGTCCTGTAGGACAATCAGATGATCTGATTCCTCTACTTCATGCTCCTTTTCTTGATGAATTTCAAGAAAAGCTACATCACGACTTTTGATCAGACCTTTAGTTTCATGAAAGAACCTATATCCTTTAGAACGTTCACTATATCCAATAAACTTGCACTTTAATGTCCTGAAGTCTAGCTTGTCCCTAAGCTGACTCGGTACCAGAACATGTGCAACACATCTCCATTTCCTGAGATGGCCTAACTCGGACTTTCTGTCATTCCATATTTCATATGACGTTGATTCTACAGACTTGGTGGGAATTCTGTTCTATATATAGTTCACGGTCAACACTGCCTCTCCCCATAATTTCTTGGAGAGTCCTAAGTGTGAAAGCATACACCCTACTGCATTCATCAAGGTTCAATTCTTTCTTTCTGCTATACCATTTTGTTGTGGTCTATAGGGCATTATAGTCTGCCTACGAATGCATGTCTGAATGCAGTAATCCTCAAACTCCTTTGAGTATATTCCCCACCTCTATCTGTCCTAAGGGTCTTGATTGGTTTTCCCAATCTTATCTCCACTTCCGTCTTATATCTCTTAAATATTTCAAGTACTTCCGACTTTCTTCCTAAGAGATAGACATATGAGAACTTTGAGTAATCATCAATGAATGTCATAAAGTATTCCTTATTTCTATGTGTGTTGAGGCTCAGTGGTCCACATATGTCCGAATGGATCAAACCTAGTAACTCTGTTGATCGAATTCCGGTTGAGAAGGGTCTTCTCGCCATTTTATCGGTCAAACAGTGTTTGCAGGGCAATGTCCTTGTACCTGTGAACTTAGGCAAGAGATTTGCCTTCATCATTTGATCCATCTTAGAATTTTCCTGGGTGACCCAGTCTCATGTGCCACAAATCATAGTCAGACAAACAACACAAGGAATATTCAGAAGAGACATTCATTGATTCACTAGAGTTTATTACAGGAACACAGAACAGGTCATGCTCGGGCACAAAGTTTTCCATCGCATAGACCTTTTTATTCTTTCCTATAGATACATGTTTATTATAAAAATAGACTTCGATATCCTTCTTGAGCAATACTGGAACAGAGATCAGGTTCCGACGTATCCCTGGGGCATATAATACATCATTCAGTACCATAATGTTATCCCCGAGGTCAAGTCTGTATGTCTCAACACCTTCTACGTCCAAGTAGGTGTTGTTCCCCATGAAAATCAATTGTTCTCCTTTGCTCAACTCCTTGTAGTCCACCAAGCCCTCCTTCGTCTTCACGATGTGTCTGGTTGGTCCAGAGTCGATCCACCATCCACCACTATGAGTGATGACGGAGTTGCATTCTACGACAGCTGCGAATTCCATTTTCTTCTTGCCTTTGTTTTCAAGCAATTTAGAATTTTCTGCCTTCTCCTTGTTGGGGTAATTGACCTTGAAGTGGTCATATTTACCGCAACCGTAGCAAGAGCCACGTGGTTATTTCCCACTCTTTCCCTTGAAATTCACCTTGGAGGGGACTAGGCCTTTTCTTTGTGTGTATCACATTAGCTTCTTCTTCCTCCTCCTCAACCTCAAAGATCTCGACTTTCGATCTTTGCTTTGAGAGATCTTGTTTAATCGTGAGTTGTGCAGGTAGGTCCGTCACACTCTTTATATTGCCGTTCATCCTCAAGGATGTAGCAACCATGTTGAATGACGGTGGGAGACTTCCTAAGATGGTTGCTATCTGCATCCTTTCCGAAATTATGCATTGAGCAGCCGCCAGATCTTTGACCGTCACGGTCATCTTGTTCATGTGCTCGAGGATGCTTTCAGATTCCTTCATTATACACGAGTTGTACCTGTGTAGAAGAAGCTGGACGCTCACTTCCAATTTGAAGTGATATTTCTCCTTAACCGCAGTCTAGAGCTCATACACTGGTTTACAGATCTCGAAGATCCGAATCAGATTCAACTCCATATGGGTCAGCATAAAACTTCTAGTCCTATTATCTGTTTTCTCCCAATGTTCGCGGACCTAATTTCTTCTACAGTTGGATTCTCAGATAATGTAGGGTTGGATTTATCTATTATGGAGTGTATGCTATCGTATAGCAGGCCAAAGTAGAACTTTCTACTCCACAATCTATAATTAGTACCGTTAAGGTACTCAATTTTTCCTACCTCAGTGACAATAGTCTTGTTTTTCATTTTTCGTTGATCTAATGAAATTAATATATGATTGTGTAAGATAATGTAATTTTGCAGGATTAAACAAAGAGATTTTTTTAATTAGAACAAAAAAAATTAACAAAGTAGATTGATACAAAACCTATTTAGATGCTTAATGAATGCCAAAATAATTAAATATGGAGATATATTTAAAAAAAACTTCTAATCAAAACATTTAATAATTTAAAGTTTTTTTTGGCAAATATTATATAACAGGTGCTTTCACTTCCGTTCAAACAAAAGTATTTAAAAAAATAGTAATGAACAGGGACTTTAACAAAAAAATGCCAAAAACTTAAAGATAAGTTTTTACGGGAATAAGCAGAGACAAGTTTTTTTAAAAAAAATCAACAACTATGTTTAATTAAAAAACTTTATCAACGTTAGCAAAAAATATTAAGCTGCGATTTTAGTTTAAGTTGCAACATATTTTACTTAACTTACGAGGTTCTTAGAATGTTTGATAAGATTCGACAACAGGATAAATTAACTTCTATCTTGATCTTTCAACAAACATTGTTTTATAACACCCTAACAATTAGCAAACAAACAAACAAAATTTTATTGCTTAAAGTTAACCAACATAATATATATTAAAGTTAACAATGAGCAAACTACAACAACAACAAAAATTAAACAAACGTCTTCTCAAAGTTAACAGGATTTTTTTAGTATAAAAAAGTTAATGTCAATTTGAACGAAGTTAAAAAAACAGTGCAGACAAAAAACTTTCACTTCCCCCCTTTCCCCCCTTTTTTTAACAAAAAAATGATTATGGATTTAACGAAAACGTGGCTTCCAACTTTAAAAAAACTTCCTTCTTTTAATAGGTAAAAGAAAAAAGTACACGTGACACAGCAAAAACGGGGCTTTCTCTGGTTAAACGTGATAGCCCCTTTTTTTATTAATATATAAAACAATGCACGTGATAGGAAGGAGGTAGATTTGGGAATATACCTCAAAGGGTGCAGTGTTTTTAGGGTTTCCTTGACGTAATCAAAGAATATGGAGGCGGCAGTGGCGGTTTCGGGAAGCACTTCGATCTGCCAGCAATTGTGGCAGCCAGGAAACGAGGGTGAACTGCAGCGATGTAGGATGTCGATGAAGCTTTGATACCAGTGATGGAGATGTCATCCAGGTACACCTTTCCTTCTCCTGCGAGAGAGAAGCGAGAGAGAGAGGACGGGATAGAGAGAGGGATGTCAGTGGGGCTCCCGAACTCGAGGCTTTGCTTGGATGATTTCACCTCTGTCAGGAGGTCTATTTATAGGGTGCAAGCCCCTCGAACCGTCTGCCCCCACCTTTCCCGCGCCTGCACGATGTTCTTCCACCGGATCCGGTCTTCCCGAAACCGTCGGCCGCGAAACGGCCGGGGTATGGTTGTTGACCACTTAAGGTCATGGCCAGAACCATTCAAACATCATGTTGTTTGTTCTCATAAATATCACTGCTAGAAAATATTTTTTTAACTGTATTCTCATGAAAAACTTTTAAACAGAAAACTCACGATCCCATAAGTATTGTAAAAAGAACTAGAAAATAATTTACAAAATTGTAATATATATATGAATGGTCGAGGAAACAAAGAGCACTTTATATACCACAACATTTTTATTTTACGCTAAGCAACTTTTTTCTGAGAACCTCTTTTTAAAGACTCCACATTATTGTCCATAATCTGTGAAAGTTGCAGGATGTAGCTTTACACGCTCAACAATCTGGCAGTTTAAAGTTCATTGAGCAACCACTGTGGAGAGAGAATCTTGACTAAAATTCACCGATTTATATTCCTCCTTCTGCCACTCATTCTTCCGGTTCTAGTAAGATCCTTTATGACTGTATCTGAGTTCTCAGCTATATATGTCTCATCGTGTACCTCTCTTTTGCTTAACTGCCACCTGGAGGAGAACACTTCCTCTGAAATTCGTAACTTTTGGGCTGCCTTTTGGCAAGGGAACATTGTCTCCAGCAGTAGATGTTCCAGTTTTGGTAATCTGCTTCAAATTTGTAGATGTTATTCTTGCATCATGGAAATCTGGTAAGCATTTTTCTTTCGCAAAACGAATGCATGGCTCCCTGGCAGCTGCAAGACAAGCCTCTGTTTCCCGCTCCTCACAGCAAAATTTGTTGCAGGACCAAAGAGGCTCTTCCACCACGGCGGGCTGCACTTGTTGGAAGCACTGATGGCGCAACCAACCCATGCACCAGCCTGTACTCGCATATGCTAAACATATTAATCATACAAAGAGGGTGACTTCAAGTGAACACATCAGAAAATGATATGTTAAGTGCAGATGTGCTTAAATTTCCTCCAACAAGATTCAGTTTTGCATGATTTCCCTTCATATAGAAATTTAAGTGCATGTTCAGAATCTGCTATGTTATAATTAGCTGTAAACTTTTCAAAAACGGAGACCTTCATTCCATGGGTTAATATTACCACCACGTTCACATTTGGTGTTGATTTTCTTTGAGAAATTTGGTGTTGCTTTTTTGAACATGGCAAAGAACCAGAGGGAATGCAAGGAGATTTACCGTATTCGCTTTGATTGTAAGCAACAGAAATCGGGAACTTCTTTAAACTCCTTCCAGCCAATTCTAAAGTTTGATATTTGCTCAGGTTCGGTTCGCTAAAAGTTTGATTCAGGCTCGCTTCGTAAATAAATTAACTGAACATGAACACAAGTTTAGGCTCGATTAAATAAATGAACCGAACCTAAAAATCATAGGTTCGTTTAGGTTTGATTCATTAAAAGCTCGATAAACACACATGCACATACATACACGCACATATTCACAAGTCCTTATCCGCATAAGTGGACCTTATTTTAAGATAAGTGGATTTTATGCCAGAATAAGTGAACTTTGTCTAGAGAAAACTGAATATTTACGATATAAATAGATTTTATCTCGGTATAAATTGTCTCAAAATAAATAGTTGCATCGATGTTACAACATCCATAGTCGAAGTCTTCAGGTTGTTTGGATGAATAGAGTACCACTTATATGTTATGATGTTATAGCTAAGGAAGGACATATCGATATCGATATCGTTTCGATATCGTGTCGATATCGATATATCGGCGATATATCGCCGATATATCGACGATATATCGCTATATCTAGGATTCTTTCTGAAGAAAATGCCTGAAATCGGATATATCGATATATCGATTTCAATATCGGTCCCATGTCGATATCGATATATCGGCGATATATCGCCGATATATCGGGATACAGCCTTCCATATAGCTATGCATCTACCTGATCATGTTATGTGGTAATTTGGGATACGACAACATATCCCAACCTCCGTTGAGAGGATAAACATTGTCTCTCGATGTAATAAAACACGAAGTACCGACATCTTAGATTGATCTATTCTACATTGACAACACATGGATCGTTAGAAGGATAGAGAAGAAACAATAGTCTTTGAGCATGGGGACGCAAACAATGATGTCTACATGCAATGGTATTGGAGTATAACAAAAAGGTGGATCCAGACGTAAATTCCACATCCTACAATAGCTTACCAACCACATGGATCAATAGAAAGATGTTTGCTGTGTTGCATGTAATTATCTTTATTTTTAGTATATTCTATTAAAATGTTGTATCATAAATTAAATATGTGGATAAGATTCTATAAGGAAAGAACAGTTTGGATGAAATTAGACGATCAATAGACTTGCCTTCAACTATGAAGGTAAAAGTTGAAGATACAATTACTTATTTTGATGGCACAACTAGCATATTCTCTTTGATGTATCCATTACATCAATATGACTAGCCGTACATGCCACCACAAGAACAGCATACCTTTGCAGCATCAAGTCTCATTATTTCTTTGATGCAGCTTTCGATTACGTTAGTTTTCTTTTGGTCAACTAATTTTATAAGTATATGATGCAAATCTTTTAGGTATGAACTATACGAAATATAGTGGGGAGGGGTCCCAGCAACAACAACCAACATTTGAGACTTCAGGTTGCAATAGTTTCTTTATCTATTTATCTCAGTAACTCAATTTAGTATTTAGTTTTTTAGATTTTAAATATAATGCAAATGTTTTATGTATGAGTTATGCCTGATAAAGCATACATGAATTGTCACAAGCAACCCACTTTTGGGACTTCAGGTTGCAATAATTTCAGTATTCAGAGCCATCTCAATTACAGTACTTATATTATTAAATACTGAATATAATGAAAATCTCTTAGGAATGACTTATACGGGATATAGCAGACAAGGGTACCAACATGAGCAATCAGGCTTTGGAGCTTCAAGTTGTAATAAGCTCTTTGTGAAATTATCCCATTCTCAGATTAATTGTTTGATTTATGTGGCATCTAATATAAGGTAAATCTTTCAGGTATGGCTGTGTAGAACATAACGTAGTAGGGTCGTAATATGATGTAGGCTTTGGACCTTCAGGTTGAAATAACTTGTTTAATTGAATGACTCTTTCCAAAAAAATATTTATCTTTTGCAATGTAATTATCTCATGCTTATAGGATATGTAGAAGCTTTGAGTCAATCACAGTTTGCAGGATCGTCATGTATTGTCCTTCAAGTCGATTTGACTTTGAACCCTCTCAATTCACACCACCTACTAAATACAATTCAGAAGCTCTTCAAGCCGAGATATTTGTCAGCGTTCGCCAAGTTGAGACAACTGACTTCGAGAGACAGTTTTTGGTATTTTCATGATAATACCACAACAACCGTCAGAGTCGTCTCGAATACCATCGGTAGGAATAAGGATCAATGAGCATCTTCTGTCAGACTCACCTCGACAGTTAACATGTGTAAGGAGCATAAGAGATAAAGATACTCAACTAGTTGAACATCCATGGTAGTCATCGGTTAGGTCGCATCCTCCTGGGCATGTACCAATGCATTAAGAATGGAATATCAAGCAGAAGAAGCAAAAAGAAGACAACACGTGAAGATAGCCATATGACGATGAGAGACGAAGGCAAAAGAAACGATAGAGGAGGAGGTGAAGGAGGAGGATGCCTAAAAGGATTTTTAAAGAGATGGAGACCATAAAATATTGAAAACTATTTTATATAATTTCTTGAAAAATTATTATAATTCTACGGTTTTAATATAATATCTGTATTTTTTTTCCAAAATGATTAAAATGTTATAATATGGAATGTTCATCTTATGTATGTCATTGTCAATGTCTTGATATTCAGTTTCTATTTATTATTTACATTATAAAATACAAAGATTTTTATGAGATGTCGAATAAGAGATATTCTACACTTAAATCATAAATAAACAATCAAAATTTGTATAAAATAAACATACAACAATTAAAAACTATTGTATAATAAGATTATTAATATATAAAAAATTAATATACTTATTATTTGATATTCAATTTCTATTGATTATTTACATTATAAAACACAGAGATCTTTACAAGATGTCGATAAGACATATTCTATACTTATTTTAAAAATAAAAATCAAAATTTCTATAAAATAAACATACAATAATTATATAATATTATCAAATAGATTTTTTTGTATAAAAATTTATACTTATTACTTGTATAAATAATGTAGAATTATTTGTAGAATTAGGAGGGTCTATAATTAAAATGGGATGAGAGAGGAATAAAATGTAAAATAGCTGAAGGGAGGTAATCAAAGCCCAAATCGGCACCTGAGGTGCCGACACCATAGATGTTTTGGGTGACATGCGTGCTACACTGTTATATTCAACGAGTTTATAACATTGGCTGACAAGCTCAGGTAATCTTCGTAAATTTTATCGTGATGGCGATAGATCATTGCAATTGTTGGTCTTAAACGATTAATTCCTAGTAAGCGCGAGTCATCAACTCATGTTGACTATGTCCCTGCCCTTTGTACACACCGCTCCTCACTCCTATCGATTGAAAGGTCCAATGAAGTGCCCGGATTGAGGAGATACCAGCAGTTACTGCTAATGACGACTTGGGAAGTTTATTGAACCTTATTGTTTAGAGGAAGGAGAAGTCGTAACAGGGTTTCCGTAGGTGAACCTGCGGAAGGATCATTGTCGTACCCTCATGAAGCGAACACATTGCGAACATCACAACACATCTCCGTGGGTTTTCAGCATTGCCTCCTCGACTGTTGTCTTCCCTACGTTGGATCAGAACCGTGCCCTCCATCCATAGGGTGGCGATGTACCGGTTTCTGTGTCCCTGACATCAGAACCCCGGCACGGATCACGTCAAGGACAATACAGATTACAACCGGTCTTCAATGCAGGCTTGGCTCCTCAAATCGGCACCTGAGGTGCCGATTCATGCATATTTTTTAATTATATTAACATCACGTGCCGATTCATGCATATTTTTTAATTATATTAACATGCAACTTATTTAATTAAATAGGAAGTTGAAATTTAAAACGAAGAGTAACAAGAGTAGTTTGGAACTACGGGCTCTACCATGTCGCAAACATTGAAGCACCACGCAGGTTCATTGGTTTTTCTGATTATAGATCAAACTAAGTCACTTGAAGTTGCTAGAATTCGATAGTGTTGATTTTAGCGACTTTTTTGAATAATAATTAAATTAATCATAATTACTTAAATAGGTATGAAAGAATCAGAATGGTAGAAAGATTGTTTCAACAACTTACATGCCGAAATGAGATTCCATGCCAAAAATTAAATGAAAACTAGTGGATGCCCGTGCGTTGCACAGGTGAGAAAATCATGTTGGTGATCACATCTAGAGTTATACATATTAGTAATCTGACGAGATAGTAGTTCTTTTATATCAAAAGGCATTACCATAAATCTTATAATTAATCATTGTTATACCTCTGTTTTATTGTAATGTAAAATTATAAAGATCTTGTATTTGCAAGAATAAAATCTCTGTAATTATATTTTATTTGCAAATTTTATAATATAACAAAATTGACCTATGATGACGAATTCTTGAATATATGATATTAGAAATACAAGAACAAATATATTATACATTACAAAATTATCTTCTAAAATCTGCCATTTAAATGAATGATATAGTTCTTGCTAAAGTTTGATATAACGGTGAAAATCTCAAATATAGTTTTTGTAGAGTGACAATTTGGGTGACTTATCTGTCAACTTTTTCATTATCTCTCAAAAAAATCAAACTTTGACTTATATAAAGTTAAGAAGATACCATTAACCTTTACGATAAACCTTTGAATTTGAAATCACTGCTTATATATATACATGGTATTGGCTATAATCCATAAGAACATTCTCTATTATTAGTAAGAGGAGGAATGGTTAAGGATCTACCCGATGTAAGATACCTCAAAACTCAAGTCAATGGGATACCTATGATAGGATTTTTTCCCAATTCCAACGGATTTCTTCCAAAATAGAATACTTGAGATAGGAATCAATCATGGGAAAGGACTCTAGCACTAAACCTGCCGAAAAGGTGATTTTTTCTCACAGGGAGCAAAAGACCATGCATGCCTCGAAGCTTGCTTCCTTTGATGACGATTATCCAATGATATTTTTTTGTTTTCAACATCGAAAATTTTAAAAATGATTCTTGTATCTTATTGTAGTGTTAAATTCTAAAGATTGAATGCCTACATGATTGATTTATAACTATATATATTACTTCTAATATTTTTAGATGACAACAATGTTGACTTATGATAAAGACTAAATTAATATTTCTTAAAGTATCTTTTAATATTGAATATATAACAATAAATAGTATTCAATATGAAATCATCATTGCATCATGGAATTCACAAGAAATGTTATATTTGATGGTAAAGAGATATGTTATATTTGATGGTAAAGATGCATGTAAAGATAATTTTTGTTGACCTTTCATTAATAATTTGTAATAATTATTGTTAATAATTTGTAATAATTGTTGTTAATTTAACAACGATTAGAATAGACAAAGTCAACGGATATCTGCTTCATACTTGATAACAATATACCAATAGATAAATACTTATCGCTAGGGCGAGACATGGGCAATGCTCAGAGAGGTTGTTGTGGAGCTCGTCGAACTTTTACAATGGGATGTGCTTTTCCTCTGATCTTGAAATTAGAAGAGTAAGCTCTATTCTCGAATGTGTATATATTTCTAACTGAAGTTGTAGATTTTTATGTTCAAATTTGTTTCAGAATGATTACACATCATTTTAGGAATTAGGAGTTGTAGATTTTTATGGTCTCGGGCCTAACATACTTATTAGAATTATTATTTTATCTTGAAATTTTAGAGTGCATATAGTATCATTTGTTAGTGAAAGAGAGACAAACACAATTAGTATTGCAGTCGAGGAATATCTTATTAGCGCACAGGAAATCAAGTTTTATATACATTTACTGTCCTAAAATTATATATACCTAGTAAATAAATCAGCCGACCTTATACCTAAGTGATGAATCCACATTTCATCATCTTTATTCTATCATTTTGGCCTCAAAAACCCTAGTAAATGCATGTAAATGGCATTAAATAGAGCATATTAGCATTCATGCATGTACATGTAAATAGTGTATAAAATACTGTAATTAAAGTCAAAATTATAGAATAAATAAAAGAAAAGAAAAAGAATAAAATATTGTAAATATTTTATGACCCGAAACCCCAAGACCTAGGCATCTTGATGAATAGGTCGACAAGGAATAAAGTAGGGGGAGATAAGGTCAAAAACACAGTTCATATACCTATGATATTTATTCATTCTTTATTCATTTTGGGACCTATTTTTAGTTCTACTTTTTATACATCAAATAAAGAAACTTTGTACATAAAATTTGTAGATAATTAAATAAAGAAAAATAAAAAATTGATTTCACTGAAAAATAATATACAGATAAAAAGTTATGGTCTGAATAAAATTCCAGAATCCTAAATTCCCAGACCCGTATCTCACAAATGAAAACTCCAAATGCAGCAAACTCACCTTTAATTGTATATAGAATAAAATAAGATATTTAATGGCGGTGGTTTCGCATTTGGCGGAGCTACGGTTTGAAAGTTGAGTTTTGGACCCACATTGTACAATTGTACATATTCAAATATTCATTTTATTATTTATTCATTATTTTCATATTTTTATATTTTTATAATTTTGTAAATATTATTTATAATAATTATGTACATTAAAACAGGAATAAAAACCCAAATAAAACTCAAAATAAAAATATATGTATATAAAATACACAGGTATTATACCTATATACATACCTATACAATACCTACTTATATTTTATTTAATATATAAAACACATCAGAAAAATAAAGCAAAAATATATTTATGTTTATAAAAGTATTTTATATTTTTATAAAATCATAAATAAAAATAATAAAATTAAAATACACAAAATAAAAATAAAAGACTAAAATATATAGGTAAAAAAATGAAAATTAAAACCCACAAAAAATTGCATTGCATAGTGTAGACAACACATTCACATTCACTCACATACACATTTGTAAATCTACCCTGTCTTGTTCCCTGTATTCAAACTCTCTGCATACTTGCTTCTATACATCTTTTATGTAGAGTTAAAAATAAATTTTAACTTCACATCTGCTTATCATTGCTTGTTTGTGTGTGGGTTAATTGTTGATTTTATACGAGATTCATTTGAGGGTCGCCGCAGCGACACAGTTGTCTCCGCCTTGTGTGAGAAACTACTTTAGACCCCGTGAGTTTCGTGTAAATCAAATGGCGCCGTTGCCGGGGAGCAACAGCGAGTAGATCTTATTTTTGATTGATTGTGATTAGTTGTCTATCATTGCTTGTTTTATCTCTCTTATTTTTGATAGATATATGTGAGCTTTTCTGACCATCTCTTTTTGTCTTCTTGCGAGGGACCACGGAGCGAGGCGGATCGCCTAGGGGATCCGGACCAACCACGTGAAGCGGAGCCGGCTTTTCTTAAGCCAAGCCGGCAGGAGAGAGCAGGAGGAGTGAGAGAGTGATTAGATTAGTTTGCATTTTGTGAGAGAGTGCTTATTAATTTGTAATAATACAGGACTTGGACACTCAGACTTCCGGGCCTAATTTCCGGGTGTTTGTTCACCCGGAGGCTCACCGCGGATTTTGTCGTGTTTTCCGCAGTCATTTTCCGGTTTTGTTTTCATTTTCCATTTCTTTTGTGGATTGAGCGCTTAGTTCTAGGAATTGCTTGATCGATTAGATTAGGTCCAAACACACTAATAACCTTTGCATGCACCTATGGATCGTATTTGGACTTAGTCTAATTAAATAGTTAGTCATTAGTCTTCGATCCGCGTGCCGCGAGCTCATCCCGCCAAGCGCTTCTCCTAAACTAGATGTATCGAGAGAAGGAGGGGTGAGCCTAGACCGGACCTTAGGATTGGAGATTGGTGGTTGACTAGTGGTTCTTCACGCAGCAATTGGTTATCTTAGGACGATTTCCGCATTGCATATCGGCATGCAGTTTAGGTTTATAAATTTCTGCTTTGCATCCCGCATGGAGAGAGCTGGGATTCGCTGTAAGTCTTCTTACTTAGTGATAACCGCCCTGCACCCTATGTTAATTCGAGCAAATTAATGTCCAAATTAATGTTGTTCGTTCGTTGTAGTCGGATACGAGAGGCTAGTAAAAAACCACTTTAATTTGATGTCAAGCGGTGAATTTTTTTACTTGGTGGAGTCCAAGGTCGATCTCAGGGAGGCATCTGTCTCCTTAGGTGAATTTTAGCAAGGTCCAAGTGTGTGATTCTCGGAGGAATATATTTTTTTCTTTTTCAATTTCTATACAGACTTAAGCAAACATGCAGGCCAATTTATCGTTTAATTTAATTAACATATCAAATGAAGTCCAAAAAGTCTAAAAATTAGCCAGATGATTAATTATTATGAAAATGATCTACACTAATTTTTTTGGAATTTTTCGACACTAAATAAATTTACTGGAAATTAAATATGCAGACAGGGTGATTTTCAATATTTAATTTTTAATAAATAATAAATCACAAATTCTTCAAGAACTAAAATTATCCTAGATAGCACTAATAATAAGGGATCCAGGAAAATTGAAAGATCTGAGTTTCAATGTGAAATGAATTTATTAAAATTAAATTAAGAAAATCACTTAACAATTTATTAAGGCCTCGATAGGTGTGCAAATGACATGAAATTTTTATGGTATGTTAAGAATACTGTCCTTAAGCTACTGTGAATTTTTGATGATTTTTGGAAGCAAAGGTGTCACTGGGCAAAATATGTCAAAAATGCACCAATTAATTCATTAATAATTCTACTGAAATTACAAAAATGTGACACGTGGACCAATAGACAGAGGACAAGTTTCTCAACAAAATGCAATTTTTAGATTTGAAAAATGATGCAAAATGCAGCCTAGGGATGCGTGCAAACACAGGGGTGTAAATGCAATACAGGAAAATAAAAATACAATAAGCAAATATGCGGACAGGGACTAAAATGCAATTACCTATAATGCTGGGGACTCGTGTGCAAATTCTCCACAGGGCACGTGCTCCTCACGTGGGGTCTGCTTCACATGGACCTTTTTGCAAATATGGAAAGCTCCGGGGGCCTCTGTGTAAATTACCCAGGCCGCACGTGCTCCTCACGTGGGCGGCCTAGGCTCGGATGGTTGCGGAGGCTCGGAGCTAGGCTCGGGCCGAGGCTACGTGGCAAGCTAGGGACCTTCGGATCGAGCTTGATCCGATGGATGGCGGTGAAGACGTGTGGCGTGACCTCTGGCGGTTAGATCAGGGTGGATCCAACGGCTCCTGGGCTCGATGGGGACAGCGACGTGGCTGAAGATCAGCCGCTGGATCAGAGGGACGATCGATGGCTGACAGCTGCTGCGGTGGGAAGACACGTGGCTCGCTAGGCGCTGTTGGATCTAATGAGGATCCAACGCCTCCTGTGAAATCCGGTGAAGAGTCGACGTGGCGCTCTGGGGGCCGTTCGATCAACGTGATCGAACGGCAGCTATGCGTCGGCTCCGATGATCCTCCGCCGCCTGCGGAGGAGATGGCGGGGCTCCGGCGAGGGTGCTTCAGCTCCGCCCGTCCTTCCTCGCGTCGCTGACGCTCTCCGAGGTCTCGGAGATATTCCAAAAGGAGCGTGGTGATGCGGCGGAGATACTGGTGGTCTCAGGAGCGATGGAGGGCGGTCGGATGCCGATGGCGATGAAGCTCGAAGTCGTCTCCGGCGAGCTTCCGTTCAATGATCAGAGGAGCACCTGCAGGTGTTAAAGATAGAGCCGAAGCTCGTGCGTGCGCTTGTGGAGACTCGACAGTGATCGGAGAGGCCTAAGGGTGAAGGAGGGCGTCTGGAGATGGAGCTCCGGCCAAATGGCGGAGCTGGGGATCGGGGTATTGCGAGGTGCGTCGTCGGAGGTCGTAGATGTGGCCGCGAAGATGAGAGCTTCGACGTGAAGCTCGTCGGGATGGAATGGGAGCGAGAAGGTGACCGTAGGCGGCGAATAAAATCGGAGAAGATAAAGGAAAAATAAGAAAAAGATCGGAGGGGAAATGGAGGATTCACCTGGGGATTGGACCTCCTTTTTGGGGTCCAGGTCTTCGCTCGAGGGACCGGTGGTGTCCCGAGCTCCAGCAGCTGCTCGGAGGAGTGGCTTCGACACGGCAGTGGGCCGAGGATCTCGCCAGAGAAGAAGCCCTTCTTCGCTCGAAGACTCGTTGAATTGCTGTCACCAATTGAAGGGTCTGAGCTCAGGGAAGCTCTCTGGAGTGGCGGATGCGGCTAAAGTTGGTCGGTGGTGGTGTATTTATAGGATGGAGGTGGCAGCAGTGTTGGCGACGAGGCGATGTCCATGGGCGTCATGGAGCGACTTTGGTGGTCGTAGTGGGGAGTGAGGTAGCTGGCGAGGATGACGGATGAGTGGGGCTCGTCGTGGGAGTGTTGGCGGACGTAGATGGTGGCTGACATGCAGCAGGAAATAGAAAGGGGGTGCCCCTCCCGCAAGGCAGGGAACATGGGAGAGAGGGGCACCCGGAGGTAGGAGACGAAGTCTCCACCGTTGGATCTTGTGATCCAACGGTGGTGATCGAAGAGGTATGGCCGGGTAGGATTAGATCGGGGCGCAGTGATGATGGGTCGTGATCGCGCCACGTGGAGGGCGCTGGGCGAAGCGCGAGCGAGTGGCTTGGATGAAGTGATGGAGATGATCGAAGGGACGAGGGGCGCCAATGGAAGAGCGGCTATGATGGAGGGATCAAGGGCTTGATCAGACGGTACACATGCCGCCACGTGGCGAGCCCTGGAAGAGGCGCAGACGAGCGGATCAGATGAGGTAAGGGGGATGATCTGACGGTGTGGGTTGGAGGCGTACGTGGAAGCAGCCAAGCTGTTGGATCTAGAGCGTAATCCAACGGCTGTGGCTGTGGGCGGATGAGACAAGGGGAAGCGGGCCGCGTGGCGCAACCAGAGGGCGCCACGTGGCCTGCTGTGAGTGGCTGCTCGATGAGATCTACAAGTTTTATGTTGACCAAAGACGGAGATGAGGTCAAATATGATACATAAATACAAAGATACAAATATACACCTATGTAGTATACAAAGTGGCCCAAAAACCCAACTTTTTCATACGAGCTCCAAATTGGATGAAATTAGTCTCATTTTAAAGGTCTTTTAATGTGTAGTATTCTAAGAGTAAGTAGACCTAATTCGGAGTTTGTATGAGGGATTTATGTGCATTTTAGTGTACAGGGGTTCTGAGGCTTTATTGGCTAAATTGCAAGGGGAATTTCTGGCCTTCTTCCTTATATTATTATCTAAGGAGTACATATTATAGAGAAGAGGTTATTTTAGTGAATGGGTATTTTACAAGGGAATTTTGGCTTCTTATTTAGATGCAAATGAACTGCTAAAATGTATGAATTATGAATGTATACATGAATGCTATTTATGCAATATAAAGGGAAACATGCATCTATTTTCTCGGGAACAAGGCTCTATTTTTGACTTTTGAAGTGATGAATCACATATTCATCAACCCCCTATACTTAAACCTTGCTCGTCCCCGAGCAACTAAATGAAATGCAAGAGTGAAATGATTTTGGGTTCCATACCAAGGTCATGAACAAAAGTTAAAAATGGAGCTTGACTCAACCTTTGGATTAATTGTGTGGCGGAACCTTATTTAGACCTGAACTTAAGACCTAACAGACTTCAGGTTCCACAAGTCTTCTATTAAAGACGCCTCAACAGTCAGGTCAGAACAAATCCTTAAACGCAAATTTCTGATGACTATGATTCTTACTTGTACTGTGTAAGTGAGATGTAACTCTCCACATCAGAAATGGCTCAGAACCAGCCTCCTCTAACAAGGTAACTCAGTAACCCGGTCCAGTAACTCTTTCCTCGAGGAGCGGGGTATTCCCTTCTAAGTTCAAGTGCGACCAACTCAAGAGGAGGGGGTAGAGAAGAGAATGGACGGTAGCCAGTGTAGCTACCTATCCCGGGATGCCTGACTAGTGTAGCCAAGTCATCCAGCTGCATTTCTTTACTAGTATACAGACTCCGACAGGTATTTTATTTTTTCTTGAACCTGTCTGATTTTTTTGGAGTTTTTGCATTTTTTTTCATAACGTGCAGCATGTACATCAGGAGTTTTTCCTCTTGAGCTAGTAGACTATCCCTCTTTTGAAGCATTATTGCAGCCCACAGCATCCTGTCCTTAGATGTCAACACCACCAGACTAGGTTGAGATGCACTACCCTCCCTAGAGGAGGACAGATGTTTCCACCCGTGCGCTACTCCAAGCTAAAGGATTCTACCTCCTTACCATCTCATCCATGAAGAGCTACGTGCATTGTGCTTGTCCAAGTTAGGTCATTATCTAAAAGAATCCTGCGTATGCCCGAGATATTCTACTTAGACTAATCAAGATGACATGTGAACATAGACTTGCGGACTCAAAGAATTAAGTCACTTGACCTGAGAAATATTAACTCCAGTTTCTATAAGGTTCCTCTGAAATTAGGTGGATTAAGGTCAAATCAAGTCCATCCTTAATATCTACTCATAACTTGGTCCAGAACCCACTAGCTTTTCACTTTGCATATGCAAAGTTATGCAGATGAGATGAGATGTCATGCTATGAAAATGCAAGACTCTTTTTTTCTTTTTCTTGGATGCAGAGATGATATGCACGAGTAAATAAGAAGCCTCTTTTCATTTTCATTCATTTTTTTTGGATTTTTACCCACCCGTAATTATTGTAAAATATATACAAAAATACGCGAAAGTACGAGCTATGGGTAAAGTATATATGTAATATATACACGCCTCCCTATACTTAGCGTGTGCTATGTCCTCAGAGCAAGAAGAGCGAGGAAAAAGACATAGCTCGTGCTAAGCGTAGGAGAGCTAAAAGAACAAAAGTATAGAAGTCGTCATGCCCCCCTATACTTAGGCTCTGGCAGCCTAAGTGTAGAAGAAGATCAGAAAAATGGGGCAGACGAGGGAAAGATGAGAAGTGGATGAGTATCAATGCGGGCGTCGGTCCCCCTATACTTAGGCTCAGGTCAGCCTAAGTATCGGTAGGAAATGAGTATGAGGACCAATGTGATCTGGAGAATGTACAGTGAACCGACTCGGGTGACCCCTCCCCCCTATACTTAGGATCTGGTTATCCTAAGTATAGTCCAAGATAATGGTTCGATGATGTGGGGATGGGTTACTAGAGTCGCGGGGGAAAAGGATAGGATGTACAAGACTGATGGTATACACAGATGAGTCGGTCTGAATCTTTCGAGATGTTGCGGATGGCTGGGGTTCACTGCTGCAAGGTCTCATACGCGGCTTGAGGTATATCTGCTGTATCTGTCTCGCGCATGAATACAATCTCCTCCACATGGACTAGCTGCTCATTGGATTCGACGAAGTGCTTCAACAGTTGTCCATTCACTAGGAATGTCGGTGCGTCATCTGCGAGATCTGAGATCTCGACACATCCACTATCATGCACCGTATGGACGACAAATGGGCCCGTCCACTTAGACTTCAACTTGCCTTGGAAGATCTTAAGCCTAGCATTGAACAACCATACCTTCTGTCCAGGAACAAAGGTCTTTCATCTGATATATCTATCATGCCAACGCTTCACCTTGTCCTTGTACACCAAACTGTTGTCATATGCGCGGTTTCTGACTTCCACAAGCTCGTTCAGATCCATGTCTCTCTGCTTCTGACCCAGGTGTGTGTTCCAGTTGACCTTTTTGATTGCCCATTCAGATTTGTGCACTAACTCTGCGGGCAATTGGCACGGCTTTCCGAATACCATTCGGAATGGGGAGGTGCCTAACGGTGTCTTGTAAGCCATCCTATACGCCCAGAGGACTTGATCCAAGATCTGAGACCAATCCTTCATGTCCGGGCGGACAAGCTTTTGCAATATGGTTTTCACCTCCCTATTTGACACCTCAGCCATACCATTTGTTTGTGGGTGGTAAGGACTCGCGACAGGTGTTCGATGCCGTAGTCCTTCAGGAGTTTCTTCACCTCCCGATTCACAAAGTGGCTACCCCCGTCTGATATCATCATTTTGGGGATCCCGAACCTAGAGATTATGTTTTCTCTGATGAATTTACAGACAGTCGTGCTGTCTGCGGCTCGGGTCGGGATAGCCTCCACCCATCTAGACAGATAATCTACCGCAAGAAGGATGTATTCGAACCCGTGGCTGACAGGGAATGGGCCCATGAAATCGATGCCCCAGGCGTCAAAGACATCACAAATGATGAGCGGCTGCATTGGCATCTCATCCTTGGAACCAACAGTTCCTCCCATTCTCTGGCAAACTGGGCACGACTTCGCGAAGGCGGTGGCGTCGCGAAACAGAGTCTGCCAGTAGAAGCCACACTGAAGTACCTTCCATGCGGTCCTCTTCCCGGAGTGGTGTCCTCCTGCCTCTAAGCTATGGCATAAAGAAAGGACACTCTGGTATTCCTCCTGAGGAATACAACGTCTCCAGACACAATCCGGTCCTTCAAAGAAAAGGATCGGATCCTCCCAATGGTAATGTCTTGCGTCCGACTTTAGTCGGTCGATTTGGCTCTTAGGACAATCTTCGGGAACTTTCTTGGAGACAAGATAATTCACGATATTGGCGTACCATGGGAGTGAGTCGATAACAAGAATCGACTCGTCAGGGAAGGAATCTCGAATTGGTGAAACCTCGGAAGTATTAAGATCTTCGAGACGAGAAAGATGATCGGCCACTACGTTCTTTTTACCAGGTTTATCACGGATATCCAAATCAAACTCCTGGATAAGTAAAATCCAACGAAGAAGACACGCCTTCGCGTCCTTCTTCTCCATCAAATACCGTAGTGCCGTGTGGTCCGTGAACACAGTTACCTTGGATCCAATTAGGTGAGATCTGAATTTGTCCAAGGCAAACACTACCGCAAGCATTTCCTTTTCTGTAACCGTATAGTTAAGCTGAGCAGAATCAAGAACTTTGTTTGCGTAGTGAATTGCAAACGGGACGCCATCTCTTCTTTGTCCCAATACAGCCCCAACAGCATAATCAGAGGCGTCCGTCATGATCTCAAAAGGTAGAGACCAATCTGGGGCTTGTAGGATGGGTGCGTCCATGATCATTCCTTGTAAAAGCTTAAAGGCCTCAAGACATTTGTGATCTACAATAAACTCCATGTCTTTGCCTAAAAGATCAGTTAGCGGTCGGGCAATCTTAGAGAAATCCTTAATAAATCTCCGATAAAATCCAACATGCCCGAGGAACAACCGCAACTGCCTTACATTGGTTGGTGGCTGGAGTCGTCTGATCACGTCCACCTTGGCAGGGTCAACCTCCATTCCTCTCTTGGAGATGACATGCCCCAACACTATGCCCTCCGTCACCATGAAGTGACTTTTCTCCCAGGAGAGCACAAGATTAACCTCACAACATCTTTTGAGGACTCGGTCCAGATTCCTAAGACAGGAATCAAAAGAATCACCGTGGACTGAGAAGTCATCCATGAAGACTTCCAGGAATTCGCCGACCATTTCGGCTAATACAGCAATCATGCACCTTTGAAAAGTACCTGGAGCATTGCATAGCCCAAAAGGCATGCGCCTGAAAGCATAGGTACCAAAGGGGCATGTAAACGTGGTCTTTTCCTGGTCCTCCGGAGCTATGGCTACTTGATTGTAGCCCGAGAACCCATCTAGGAAGCAGAAGAATTCTTTCCCCGCTAGTCTTTCTAAAATCTGATCAATGAACGGTAGGGGGAAATGATCCTTCTTCATCGCGGCATTCAGGCATCTGTAATCCACACAGACGCGCCACGACGTGGGTACTCTCGTCACGATCTCCTCTCCATCCTCGTTGGTGGTCGTCTGAATTCCCGACTTTTTCGGGACAACATGGATTGGGGCCACCCACTTAGAGTCGGAGATTGGGTAAATGAAACCCGCGTCGCACCATTTTTCTATCTCCTTTTTCACCACCTCTCGTAAATTTGGATTCAATCGGCGTTGGAATTCACGAGAGGGTTTGGCCTCATTCTCCAAGTAAATATGGTGCGAACACAGAGCGGGATTTATCCCGTGGAGATCGGAAATGCTCCAGCCTATCGCCTTGCGGTTTTTCTCTAGGATCTCTAGCAAGCGAGATTCCTGTTCCTCGGTCAGTTGTGAACTGATGATGATCGGAAATTTCTTGTCTTGGCCCGCAAGGAAGGCATATTTCAAGGTTGTGGGTAGGGGTTTGAGCTCAGGAATAGTGTGATCGTCTAGAAAATCTGGCTCAATCTGATCCGGTTCAGTGTTGGAAGTGGTTGGATCGTTTTCTTTGATAGCGGCCACCAAGTTTGGCTCTGGAGTCGGATCGTCAAAGGTCTCCATGCAATCGGCAAACGCCTCGTCCGACTCGTCATCCTCATCTTCCGATTGTCCTAAGGATGTAAGGACTGACAAGCCCCACTTGGCCTCTACGTCATCGAAGATGTAGGGTGATGCAGGCTCAGAGCTGTATTCGTTTCTGAGGATCTCGCAGACTGACTCATGCACTGGATCATCTTCGAAGGAGATGGACACATCGGTGCTGGCTGGGTTCTGTCTCCATGACCCAACTAAGTCTACATGCTCGCAGTCTGTTCCGGTAGAAGAGTACTCGGTGCTGGATTCGGAATCCGGTCTCTGCCATCTTGTCTGCTTCATTTCAAGTTCCTCATCTCCGCCTGGAGTTTGGAACTGAATCTTCCCATTCTTATAATCAAATAAGGCCCCTGCTGTTCTGAGGAAGGGCCTACCTAGAATGATCTGGGAATCTCTCCAATCGCGAGGGGTTTCCATATCCAGGACAGTGAAGTCTACCATGTATTCTTGCCCCTCGACTTTGATCACAATGTTCCTCAACTCTCCTTGGGACCTCTTAGTTGATTTGTCAGCGAACTGTAGAAGAGCTCTAGATTTCCTAAGAGGTCCGAGATTAAGCCGCTCATAGAGGGCTGTGGGCATCAAATTGATTGAGGAACCATTGTCCAGGAGAGTGCATGCAAACACGATGTCATCAACATGACTCACTACATAATGTGCACCCATGTCTCTTCGTTTCCGAGGAAACGAGTTCTTTATTGCACAAGTCGTGGCTACTGATAAAATGTGTTTCTCAACACGGCTTTTGGTCTTCCTGCTAACCCTAGTAGGTGTGCATCTCACCTTAAGATATTTTTGAAATGCAGGAGTCATTTCCACGAACTTGTCAAAAGGGATTGTGACCTTGATGTGTTTATTGCAGAATTCAGCCATCTCAGGGTCATCTTTTTGGATTTTTTTGGTTTTGTTCTTTCCACCTTTGAGAGCTCGGGGGAAAGGGATTATTGACTCCAACTCAGGTTCGGAAACTGAAATCTTCTCATTAATTTCGGGAACTGAGTTCTTAACATGACTCTGACTCTGATACAGACTCGGACTCTGACTCTGACTAAAAAGAAAATGCTGAGGCGAAACCGGTGATGCTTCTTCCGCTTCTGCTGGACGATCCTCCTCAGATGGAGGTGCGGGCTCTTCATCGGTGTCGTCTAACTCTATGCGAATGCGAGAATGCTGCTTCGAGGACTCAGATGTCCTCTTCTTCCGCCGGTGTTGGTGGTGGTGATGCTCCTCCTCTTCTTCCTCCGAGTTCTCCTCAGGTAGAGTCCCGGAGGTTCCTTCCTTCTGCGCCCGTGCCCGATCAGGTATGGTCACGGTCCTTCCGCTCCTGAGGGACATATGATTTACATTATCGTATGAAAGGATCTCATGTTCAGATAAATAATTATCTGAATAATATACCTGATCTCGAGGTCGATTCTGGCCCTGGTGTAAGCTGTTCGGGTTGGCATGAACCTGTGCTGGAATTGGGGTCCTTGGCGCCATTTGTTGGTCCTGGGTACGAGAGACCCGATTGATGTCGGTCCTCATGTCCAGGTAGTCATTCTGCATCTGTTAGACCCTATCAGACAGGGTCTGGATCGCCAAGGTGAGGGACTCCAATTTGGTGGGCTGGCCTTGCTGCTGTGTAGATGCGGTTCTGTATTGGCCCTGCTGGCCATGCCGATGTTGCTGTTGCTGATGGGACGGTGCTGGCCCCTGCTGGTAGGTGCGCTGCTGCAGCTGGTACCCCTGTTCTGGCCTAGACTGGAAGCGCGGTTGGGCAACGGGCCTGGTTTCTTGGTAGACTGGGGATGGCCGGTGTTGCTGATCCTTCCCCATCTCGATCTGCCGGACTATCGGGTCACGGCTATACCAAAGCCCGTTGATCTCATATACTGGCGGAGGCTCCTCGTATTCCGTCTCCACTTGTGGGGGTGCATGATGGTTCTGCTGGGTGTAAGTCTGGTCCCAGCTGCTCTGAGACCCCGATGCCTGTTCCTGTACAAGATGTACTCGATGTACAGGTACAGGTGGTGCAGAAGGGGTAGGTAGCTTGATCTTAGCTACCTTTTCAGAGAGTTCCTCCACTTTCTTTGGTAGGCTCGAAAGAGACTCCATCTCCGCGACTCTCTTGTGGATCTGCTCGACCATGGTAAGCTTGTCGGCAATCATCCCCATGCTGGGGATGAGGTCCTCAGTCAGATCTGCTACAGTCCTTCGAGTTGTCTCATTGGATAAGATTGAGGGAGACAACTGATAGGCCCTTGTGGCATGTGACCTGCCGGTTTCCGCCATCTGTTCTAGGATCTTCCATACAGCATGCTCGTTCTTGTTCAGATAGCTTCCTCCACAGGCGGCACTGACTAACCCCTGCATCTCCGGGGTTAGACCACAGAACAAGGTCTGGACTAAGATCGCCTTCGAAATGCCGTGGCATGGGCATTTCTGCACTAAATCATTGAACCTATCCCACGCCTCATGGAAAGGTTCACTGGGTCCTTGAGCGAAGCTGGCGATCTTCGTTCTCATCTGGTTAGTCCTACTGAGGGTGTAGAACTTCTTCAAGAAAAGGTCCTTGAACTGCATCCAGGTAGTACATACCACCCCTAAGTTCTTCAACCAATGAGCAGCCTTATCTCCTAAGGCAAAAGGGGTGGCCTTCAGTCGGATATAATCTTGGCCAACATTGGGATGGCTAAGATTATTGCACACCAGTTCGAAGTCACGGAGAAAAGTGTATGGTTCTTCGCTGAGGTTTCCGTTGAACTTCGGAAGCAGACTAAGGAAGTGGGGCTTCAGCTCAAATGCCTGGGCGGGAATTGTGGGTGCTAACCAGTTCTGAATCTCGTTCTCCGCCGGGTTGTAGGTATCGACCATTGGTCGGTCGATTCCTCCAGCTACTATTATTTGTCCCATCTGCGCCGTGAGATCTGCATTCTTCTGTTCGGCTTCGGCGAGGCGATTAAGAATCTATCGTATCTGGTCCTCATCTGGTGGCATCCTTGGCGGCATCTTGTCCTCTAGTTCTGGGGATTGGGAAATAATATCAATGTTAGAGGGCAAATCAAGGAAGGGATTACCGAGGCGATGGTCTTCCTCGGCAATCTCGGAGGAGATAAAAGGGTTGGTTTGAGAGTAACCACCCTGAGCATGAGGGGGCCAGGACTCAAGAGGGTCATGAGTCCTGGGCGGTCCAAGGTGCGCTCGGACCGATAAAGATGAGTTGCTTGGGGGACTCATAGAGAGATCAGTGAATAATGCGTCGAGATCTCCCCAATCACTCATCTTGCTGAAGCGAGAAGAAGATAGGATTTTACTCCTACCTGAAGCAAGCAAAAAGAACAATCCAAGACCCTGGTTTCACACTCAACACAGTGAAGGACTCGAAGTCGTGTCTAATTTATCTTGTAGTTTTTAAGTGTGATTTTCAAGCAAAAATAGCAAGGATTACACGGCCTATAGGGAAGTCGGCTCAGAGCCGGGTGCGTCTTCCCTGTTTATCCTGTCGCCTAAGATACCGCCGCTCCTTCCTTTCTTCGCTCCTATCCCAAGCCGATGGATTCAATGACCACGCCCCTATCTACCTGCAAGCAGGCGGAGGCTGACAAGGCCGGAACTTCACCCCGGGGGGTTACTGGCAGCTTGTCGCAAAGTACCGCAATTTCGCCCCTATCTACCTGAGACAGGCGGAGGCTACTTGGTACTAGTCAAAGAATCTGAAATTATTCGGCTTGTGATATTTGCTAGGATCAGTTAGAACGTGATATGGAAGACGGGGATTTGGGCTCTACCTTAATGTGTTCACACACACTCAAGTACTCTCACTCAGCCTGAATACAAAGTCGGGGATTAATCTCCCGCAAACAATTTTCAGATTTTATTCCTTTTTTTGGTCAATACTGTTTAGCAGTCCCGATTTTAAAGTTAGGTTATCACTTATTAAGTCCACCACAAAGCACGCCTACCGGACAGTCCCAATTTCCTGTTTAATTTAAATGTGTAAATCAGAGGGGGAAATCGAGAAAAGCCGATGCAAGTTGAAATCGATGATGCGTATGCTGAGTAGAGAATACTTACAGTGATCCCTTCGCTTTTTTTTATGCAGGATGCAGAACAGAATTAAAAACTTTATCTACATGCAAATGCAGGCGATGAAAGCCTCTCCTAGACAGGCAGTTCTATTAGCGTGAAGAACAGTTTAATTTGACTAAGTACTGCGGTCTAGGTGCGTCTTTTAAGTGTATTGTGTGGTCCTATTGATTACGAGCACAAGCAATTCCTAGATTGGCTCGGGGAGCCGCTAGTGCAAGCTAAGTTACAATTCACCCACACAGCACACGGGACACAGTTCCACTATCTTTACACGCGTGAGAACCCTAACGGGAACCGCTGGAAATGATGCGAAGAAAAAAATAAAATAAATAAAAAAATACAATGCTTCACTTTCACTCAATAAAGTTAAAATGCTAGATCCTCGAAGCGTCGTCGACTCCTCGCGTTCCTCGCACAAAAACAAATTGAGGTTAGAGAGTGACACAAAAAATAATGCAAGAAATAAAGGAGAGAGAAAAATAATTACAAGAAAACCAAGGATCAGACTACTCGGGGAAAGAAAATCAAACACTCAAAAATTTGCTAAAATTTAATATAAGCCGTGCCTCCCCGGCAACGGCGCCATTTTGATAACCGCCCCGCACCCTATGTTAATTCGAGCAAATTAATGTCCAAATTAATGTTGTTCGTTCGTTGTAGTCAGATACGAGAGGCTAGTCAAAAACCACTTTAATTTGATGTCAAGCGGTGAATTTTTTTACTTGGTGGAGTCCAAGGTCGATCTCAGGGAGGCATCTGTCTCCTTAGGTGAATTTTAGCAAGGTCCAAGTGTGTGATTCTCGGAGGAATATATTTTTTTTCTTTTCAATTTCTATGCAGACTTAAGCAAACATGCAGGCCAATTTATCGTTTAATTTAATTAAGATATCAAATGAAGTCCAAAAATTCTAAAAATTGGCCAGATGATTAATTATTATGAAAATGATCTACACTAATTTTTTTGGAATTTTTCGACACTAAATAAATTTACTTGAAATTAAATATGCAGACAGGGTGATTTTCAATATTTAATTTTTAATAAATAACAAATCACAAATTCTTCAAGAACTAAAATTATCCTAGATAGCACTAATAATAAGGGATCCAGGAAAATTGAAAGATCTGAGTTTCAATATGAAATGAATTTATTAAAATTAAATTAAGAAAATCACTTAACAATTTATTAAGGCCTCGATAGGTGTGCAAATGACATGAAATTTTTATGGTATGTTAAGAATACTGTCCTTAAGCTACTGTGAATTTTTGATGATTTTTGGAAGCACAGAGAATTAACTACAAATTAAAAGGTGTCACTGGGCAAAATATGTCAAAAATGCACCAATTAATTCATTCATAATTCTACTGAAATTACAAAAATGTGACACGTGGACCAATAGACAGAGGACAAGTTTCTCAACAAAATGCAATTTTTAGATTTGAAAAATGATGCAAAATGCAGCCTAGGGATGCGTGCAAACACAGGGGTGTAAATGCAATACAGGAAAATAAAAATACAATAAGCAAATATGCGGACAGGGACTAAAATGCAATTACCTATAATGCTGGGGACTCGTGTGCAAATTCTCCACAGGGCACGTGCTCCTCACGTGGGGTCTGCTTCACAGGGACCTTTTTGCAAATATGGAAAGCTCAGGGGGCCTCTGTGTAAATTACCCAGGCCGCACGTGCTCCTCATGTGGGCGACCTAGGCTCGGATGGCTGCGGAGGCTCGGAGCTAGGCTCGGGCCGAGGCTACGTGGCAAGCTAGGGACCTTCGGATCGAGCTTGATCCGATGGATGGCGGTGAAGACGCGTGGCGTGACCTCTGGCGGTTAGATCAGGGTGGATCCAACGGCTCCTGGGCTCGATGGGGACGGCGACGTGGCTGAAGATCAGCCGCTGGATCAGAGGGACGATCGACGGCTGACAGCTGCTGCGGTGGGAAGACACGTGGCTCGCTAGGCGTTGTTGGATCTAATGAGGATTCAACGCCTCCTGTGAAATCCGGTGAAGAGTCGACGTGGCGCTCTGGGGGCCGTTCGATCAACGTGATCGAATGGCAGCTATGCATCGGCTCCGATGATCCTCCGCCGCCTGCGGAGGAGATGGCGGGGCTCCGGCGAGGATGCTTCAGCTCCGCCCGTCCTTCCTCGCGTCGCTGACGCTCTCCGAGGTGTCGGAGATATTCCAAAAGGAGCGTGGTGATGCGGTGGAGATACTGGTGGTCTCAGGAGCGACGGAGGGCGGTCGGATGCCGATGGTGATGAAGCTCGAAGTCGTCTCCGGCGAGCTTCCGTTCAATGATCAGAGGAGCACCTGCAGGTGTTAAAGATAGAGTCGAAGCTCGTGCGTGCGCTTGTGGAGACTCGACAGTGATCGGAGAGGCCTAAGGGTGAAGGAGGGCGTCTGGAGATGGAGCTCCAGCCAAATGGCGGAGCTGGGGATCGGGGTATTGCGAGGTGCGTCGTCGGAGGTCGTAGATGTGACCGCGAAGATGAGAGCTTCGACGCGAAGCTCGTCGGGATGGAATGGGAGCGAGAAGGTGATCGTAGGCGGCGAATAAAATCGGAGAAGATAAAGGAAAAATAAGAAAAAGATCGGAGGGGAAATGGAGGATTCACCTAGGGATTGGACCTCCTTTTTGGGGTCCAGGTCTTCGCTCAAGGGACCGGTGGTGTCCCGAGCTCCAACAACTGCTCGGAGGAGTGGCTGCGACACGACGGTGGGCCGAGGATCTCGCCGGAGAAGAAGCCCTTCTTCGCTCGAAGACTCGTTGAATTGCTGTCACCAATTGAAGGGTCTGAGCTCAGGGAAGCTCTCTGGAGTGGCGGATGCGGCTAAAGTTGGCCGGTGGTGGTGTATTTATAGGATGGAGGTGGCAGCAGTGTTGGCGACGAGGCGATGTTCATGGGCGTCATGGAGCGACTCTGGTGGTCGTAGTGGGGAGTGAGGTAGCTGGCGAGGATGACGGATGAGTGGGGCTCATCGTGGGAGTGTTGGCGGACGTAGATGGTGGCTGACGTACAGCAGGAAATAGAAAGGGGGTGCCCCTCCCGCAAGGCAGGGAACGTGGGAGAGAGGGGCACCCGGAGGTAGGAGACGAAGTCTCCACCGTTGGATCTTGTGATCCAACGGTGGTGATCGAAGAGGTATGGCCGGGTAGGATTAGATCGGGGCGCGGTGATGATGGGCCGTGATCGCGCCACGTGGAGGGCGCTGGGCGAAGCGCGAGCGAGCGGCTTGGATGAAGTGATGGAGATGATCGAAGGGACGAGGGGCACCAATGGAAGAGCGGCTATGATGGAGGGATCAAGGTCTTGATCAGACGGTACACATGCCGCCACGTGGCGAGCCCTGGAAGAGGCGCGGACGAGCGGATCAGATGAGGCAAGGGGGATGATCTGACGGTGTGGGTTGGAGGCGTACGTGGAAGCAGCCAAGCCGTTGGATCTAGAGCGTAATCCAACGGCTGTGGCTGCGGGCGGATGAGTCAAGGGGAAGCGGGCCGCGTGGCGCAACCAGAGGGCGCCACGTGGCCTGCTGTGAGTGGCTGGAAGAAGATACATGTGTAGAGAGAAGAGGGGGCCGAATTTGGAAAAACTCAAAACATGAAAGTTGTAGATCTCGATGAGATCTACAAGTTTCATGTTGACCAAAGACGGAGATGAGGTCAAATATGATACATAAATACAAAGATACAAATATACACCTATGTAGTATACAAAGTGGCCCAAAAACCCAACTTTTTCATACGAGCTCCAAATTGGATGAAATTAGTCTCATTTTAAAGGTCCTTTAATGTGTAGTATTCTAAGAGTAAGTAGACCTAATTCGGAGTTTGTATGAGGGATTTATGTGCATTTTAGTGTATAGGGGTTCTGAGGCTTTATTGGCTAAATTGCAAGGGGAATTTCTGGCCTTCTTCCTTATATTATTATCTAAGGAGTACATATTATAGAGAAGAGGTTATTTTAGTGAATGGGTATTTTACAAGGGAATTTTGGCTTCTTATTTAGATGCAAATGAACTGCTAAAATGTATGAATTATGAATGTTTGAATGCTATTTATGCAATATAAAGGGAAACATGCATCTATTTTCTCAGGAACAAGGCTCTATTTTTGACTTTTGAAGTGATGAATCACAGATTCATCACTTAGCATTCATCATTTAGGCACAAAGGTGAGATTTCTATCTTGGTGTCGACTTGCACGGCTTTTTCCGACTCTATTCTCCCTATGTTTTGGACAAAGTAGGATTAAGAAAATACAAAAACCGTTAGGCGCTTGTTTGAATCTACTCAAAAGAAGCGATAACACCAAAAAAATTAAAAAAGAGACTGCTAGGAAAACTTTGACCTAAATAAAATTGGTAATTGGACTCATTTATTGGGGAGAGTAACACCCTCACTTGTATTCAGTTGCATGGGAAGGTCTTCTTCCAAGTGAGCAGAGTGCTTCGTAAGGATTAGAGCCCAAATCCCAGCTTGTGGCTGCCTTGTGTATCACCTGGATTTCCGAAGTATTGGCGCTACTATCGTACGTAGGCGAGTAGGGCTTGGTCGCCATTGGTGACTCACTATTGTGTGAGCACCGACCTTGTCTGAAGTACTGAGCATAGGCCACGCCTTCACAGGTGTGTCTGTCTCACCGTCTGCATCCGAGTAGGATCTTGCACGCTCACGGGTGATTCCGTTGCGAGCGAGATCCGAAGTATCGGTTTCGCCTATCGGCTTCCTCCCTCTTCTTCTTTGGCTGAGTAGGGATCCAGGAAGGGTTACAAGGACCTTAAAAAGCGCAAGCTACAGGTTACATCGGAGGAGGACAAGTACGGGAATACTTTTCCGGCAGTACTCTCTCTCCTTTAGGCGTAGCGCTCTAAGGACTCGTGATAAGATAAATTCCTGAATTCAAGCTAAATTTGATAAGATAAAAGCCGAACCTTCACGGCTTCATGTGTTGAGTTGGTGAATTCCCCCTATTTTGTGTTTGATTGCTAGTCGAGTCTAGGTCAAGATCAAAAACACTGCACAATTGTGCACAATTTTGCTTCACCTTTCTTCCTTCTTCTTCTGCATTTACCTTGCTCTTCCCAATAATCAAGATGATGGGACGGAGGTCTCTTAGGCTGACTTTGTCGACACCGTTATCCAGCACTCCTCCTCATTCATCTAGGACGACCTCGGAGAGTCCGCTCTCCGAGCCTGAGTTCACTTCCACCCTGTTCCCCCTCGACCACCCTTCTCATTCCCCTTCCATCAGTCCAAGAGTCTCAGAATTTAGCGCATCGCATAGCTCAGAACATTTGACGGCACCTAAGATGGGTTCTTTTGCTTTTTCAGAGAACCCAGACATGGCCGACAGAGGAGAGCATCCTGATGATCATGAGCACCCGCCATTCTTCATTGATCAAGCCGCCATCAACATTCACTTCTAGCATCCCTGGAGACCATGCAGAGGCAGATCCGAGACCAGGGAACCTTCATGGGTGATCTCATGAGAGAAATAGCACAGATGAGAGAGAACCGACCTGGGGGCGGTGGCGGTGGTGGAGGAGGAGATGGACCTGATGCAGGAGGAGGTGATTCCGATGCTGAGAGACTGCCACAAACTATCATGAGGGAATTGCACAATCCCGCAGCATCCCTCACTCATCGGCGGATCCGACTCCCTCCTATCCATGGAGATTTCGAGCTTCGGCCCTACACAATTCAGCTTCTACCCAAATTCCATGGGTTGCTGACCGAAGAGCCACACCTCCACCTCCAAGAATTTGAAATGATCTGCAGCACAATCCATGATAGGCTGATGACCGAGGACACTATCAAGATGATCGCCTTCCCTTTCTCCTTGGTTGATAGAGCCGCATACTGGCTCAAACATTTGGGGCGATTCATCGATACTTGGGCAGATCTCCGGACAGCGTATTTGAAGAAATACTACCCTCTCGGCCGGACAAATGCAGCTAGAGCCATGATCAGCAACTTCATCATGATCCCGAACGAACAATTTCATGAAGCTTGGGATCGATTCCGAGAGCTCATTGACCGGTGTCCACATCACGATATCTCCAAACCCAATCTAGTTCAGAGCTTCTTTTGTGGGCTGACACCGGAGCTGCAGGGGCTTGTTAACGCCTCTTGTGGTGGGTCGTACTTTTCCAAGGGTGAAGACGATGTTTGGGCCATCTACGAAGGAATGGCAGAAAATTCAACTGTTATGGCCCAAACCCGAGTCTACATGCAGCAGAAGCCCCCGCAAGGAGAGGGATCATTCCAGAGGATCGCCCGCATCGATGGCGGTCCTAACACTTCGTCGGCAGCCGCAGCCCAAGCCGAATCAGCCGCAACCGACATGGGAATCATCAGTGAGAAGTTGTACTGTCTCGAGATCCTCGAGAAGAAACAAATGCAAGGCATGGCCCAGATGGACCAAATCGCCAAGACGATGAGTGACCTGAAGGTGCAGATCCTTTGCGTCAAGGAGGCACAAATATCTTCCCAGCAACCTCCCAGGTCACGAGCTGACCTGAGCATTAGCAGCTCATCCCAGCCCTCTGCCTCATACCGCCAGGTCAACCACATCCAGGCAGAGCCGGTCCCGCTGCTACAGTACTACCCAGCACAACCGCCATCTCAGGACACTCAGATGGTGGTTTATCAGCCGGAGCAGCCACTGGCAGTTCTTCCTCCGCCATCCTTTGAGCAGGAGCCATTGATGGAAGTCAATGGGAGTTGGTACGATCGGTACCCTCAGCCCCAGATTCGTCGCAATCACCCCGGATTCCGTTGGGGCAACGGTGGCTCCTCATCTCAGCAGCAACCTCCAGTTCAAGGACAACAGAACAGCCAGCCACATCAACAGCAGCAGCCCCAGTATGCCCAGCAGCAACAGTACCAGCAAGGTCCTTGTCCCGCCTATCAGGGACAGCAGTGGAGGCAGCGTCAGCAGCCTCAGCAGTCTTATTCCCATCCTCCCCAGTACCAGCAGCAGCAACAACCTCATTTCCAGCAGGGAAACCCGTCCGGTTCTCAGGCCCCCACTTTTGAGAACCCAGCTCTCGATGATCTTGGCCGCTTGCTCTCCGAACAACGAGCATCCTTCAGGCAAGAAATGGATGAGTTCCGGCAGGAGATGAGGGAGATCATCAAAGGCAAGGCCGCCATACCAGCTCAGATTGAACCGAATCCAAACAATCTGAAAAGAAAGTCTAAGCAGGTAGAGTTTATAGAGGATACCTCTCCTAGTGACTATTTGAGTGACATATCTCTTTCTTTGTATGATGCTGATTTTGTGACTACTAGGAGCGGTAGGATGCCAGCCGGCGGCGCCTCTTCTGTGCGACAACCACAAGCTGAACCAGGAGCGCCAGAGGAGCAGAGTAGCGGTGCTGATGCTGCTGATGTTGATGAAGACGGTGGTGCTGATGCCACCAATAATGGAGTTCCAGACGACGGTACTGAGGCCGTCGTGAGACCGGATGCAGATGGTGGTGCTGATGCCACCATTTTGGATGCAGAGCCAGAGCGCGGTGCTGATGCCGCGAAGACAGGTGCCGGTGGTGGTACTGAGGCCACCACATCTACTTTTTGTTGAGCCTCCCTCTGTGATGTTACCACCTTTTGTATCTATGGACTGTGGTAACAAGAAAAACAAAAATATGAATAAAGGAAAGGTTTCTGTTCACATTGCGGATCCATATGTGTTGAATGATGATCATGGTGTGGATTCTCTTCCTTCACAGGCACAGGGACCTATTCCTAGTCCTCCATCTGAGGAGGCCCCTACCATCCCCTTTCCAGAAGCACTCCGCTGAGCGAAGGGGAATAAAAGAGAAAATCCCAAAAAAGACCAACAGGTAGAGTTCAGCAACCAGATGATTGATCGATTCCATATTCAGCTGACTCTACAAGAAGCACTTGAGCACATCCCCCTCTTCAAAAAGAACTTGAAAGAGAAGACTACAGTCCGCAGGAAGAGGAGGAACCACATAGATCAGATCCATGTGCTCACTCATTCCACTTGCTACACTATTCAGAACAAACTGCCAGCCAAGCGACCAGATGCAGGAGCTCCCTATGTCAGATGCGAGATTCAGGAGCAGCAATTTGATCGTACTCTGTTAGACAGTGGCTCTTCTATTAACCTTCTTCCGGCATCCTTACTCGATCAATTCGAGTTTGGTCCTCTTCTTAGGAGCAGGACAATCCTTCAGTTTGCTGATAGGTCGACTAAGAGGCCGAAGGGGTTATTGAAAGACGTGGTCGTTACCATTCAGGGCCTGAAATTCCCTGTGGACTTCGTTGTGTTGGACATGGAGATCCCTGAGTCGGTAACTGATGCCCCCATCATACTCGGACGTCCATTCTTGGCCACAGCCAAGGCGGTGACCGATCATGATTGTGGGAGGGTATGTTTTCGCGTAGTGGGAGAAACCATACAAATAGAGACGATCGAGGAAACCAGAGCTAGAGAAGTTGAATGCTCGGAGCAGTCCAGCGAAGCCACACAGATGATAGAGGAAGAGCTAGACATCCACCAGGAGTGTGATTTTGTGATGACAGATGATGAATCCAACTGGACAGATACTGTAGCACTGACCCTCGCCTTTCCTACAGATTCACTATATCTAAAGCTTATGGCAGTCGAGAGCCTGGAGAGCACACCCCTGGATGAGGATACACCTAAGGCGGACAGTGTTGGGACGAGTGGTGCTGATGATTTTCAATCTTGTTCATCTTCTTCTGATCCCTCAGATTCAGACATTGATTGGGATGATTTCGATGACTATTTGCCTTGTCTGATTCCTTCTGAGTCAACAACCATGACAGAGTGCGAGCCAGTGTAGTTTATTGATGATTCAACAGGTCGCCCTTCGTCAGAGATTCATGCAGAGCGAGAGTTCTCACATGCAGACCTGGTGGCCTTCACACAGACATATCAGAAGCCAGAGCTGCCACCTCCCCGTTGTCTAGAACTGAAACCTTTGCCGCAGTCGCTGAAGTATAGGTTCCTTGCGGATGAGCCTGATATGCACCCAGTCATTATCTCAGCAGGTTTGACTGGAGAGCAAGAATCTCGTCTGATGGAGGTTCTTGAAAGAAACTGCAAGGCAATAGGTTGGAGTATAGCTGATCTCCAGGGGATTAGTCCGGCTCGATGCTCCCACCACATTTATCTTAAGGATAACGCTAGGCCGTCGAGTGAGTTCCAACGACGGCTGGACACAAATCTTAGGGACGTGGTCATGAAAGAAATATCTAAATGGTGGAGCGCTGATTTTATCTACCCCATCTCCGACTCCAAATGGGTTAGTCCATTGCATGTGGTACCCAAGAAGACGGGTATCACTACAGTTGTGAATGAGTCTGGAGAGGAGATCGCTACCCGAGTACCCACTTCTTGGCGGGTCTGTGTGGACTACAGACGATTGAATGAGGCCACTGATGAATCTCCATTTCATCACCTTTATTCTATCATTTTGGCCTTAAAAATGCCAGCAAATGCATGTAAATAGCATCATTTTGTACATAATAGCATTCATTGTTTATTGTATTTATTGTACATAGAATAAGGTTTTTAATGCCAAAATTATAGAATAAAGAGAAGAAAAGAAAAAGGAATAAAATATTGCAAATATTTTATGACCCGAACCCCGAGACCAAGTCCAGCATGGAATTGGTCGACAAGGAATGAAGTAGGGGGAGATAAGGGCCAGTCTACAATAAATACCTCATTTACTTATTCATTTATTTATGCATTTTTGACACCTATTTTGTATATAATTATTTATTCATCAAATAAAAATATTTTGTACATGGAAGTTGTAGATATTAATGTAAATAAAAATATAAAATGGAGTTTGTGTGAAAATAATACTCAGTGTACATTTTATACCCAGAATAAAAAGCCAAAATATCAACTTCACAGACCCATATCTTGCAAATAAAAACTCCAAATCATCCAAACTCATCTTTAATTGTATATAGCTTTCCAAGAACTATTTAATAAAATAGGTTTCATAATTTTTGGAGCCCATCTGTGATAGTTAGGTTTTTGGCCCCTATTGTACAATTTACCCGAATAAAATATTCAATTTATTCTTCATTCATTATTTCTATAAACTTATATTTTTAGAATTTTGTAAATAACGTATAGAATACAGGTACATATTGAAATTAAAAGAAAATCAAAAAGAATTTGTAAAATAAAATAAGCTTATGTAATACATAGGCAAAATACCTATGTTAAGTATGTACATAAATAAAAAGGGATTTTATTCTTTTATTCTTTATTCATCTATATTTTTATAATAATGTAAATATTACATATAATTTATTAAAAATACAAATCCAAAATAAAAAACCAAGAAAATACATTAAAATAAATAAAGTATACATAATATATAGGTAAAATACCTATAAGTATAACTACATATACCTATACCTATTTATTTAAAAATGTAAATAAACTCATAAAAGTTGAATAAAAATATATTTATACTCAAAAAAATTAATTATAAATTTATAAAATAAGAAAATAAAATAATAAAATAAAAATAAACAAAATAAAAATAAATACATATAAATATACTTATAAATACATTATTAAAATAAACCCATAATAAAATACATCAAAAAATAAATAAAAATCATAAATAAATACTACATTAATTAATAAACATTTTTTTATTTTTTAAGCAAAATCTAATTAATTCATTTATTACATGTAATAAATAGGTCAAGTTCGGGCTCATGTGGACCAATCAGAGGCCAGGGAATGTTGACCTCCGGTCAACTCCCCCCTGCGCCTCTGACTCCCGTCAGACCTGTCCAGTCCCCCATTTTCCTCCTTTTTTCCCGCTCGCTCTGATGCTCCGTCACCGTTGATCTCTTCACGGAATTTTCTCCCAGAAGCATCATAATCCTCGCCGCACATTTTGTTTGTGTGTACATAGCCCAGATTCTTCGAGATTCGCTGGTCAATAAGGACGCCCCTCCTGTTTATAAATAACTCCATCTCCTTCTTCCGAGTTTTTTGGCCATTTCCCGAGCCCTAGAGCCCACGCCTTCGGCCAAGAGTGCATCCAGGTGACAGCTGGAGGTCCCCTGTAGGTTGTGGAGGTTCGTGGAGGACGGAGATGCGCCCACGGCAGCGCTCCGGCAGTCGTCCTGCTCCTTGGCCCTCCAGCCAAGTTCGAGCTCCGCATTTACATTTCTAGGTAGGTTTTCATTCCCGCATTTCATTGCTGTCTTTTATTTTGCATTTAGATCATCAGAGTAGTGTAATTTAGTTAAATCGAAGTTCGCCGGAGCTCAGCTCCGGCGACTTCGCCACTGTGACCTTCACTGTTTTCCGACTCGTTTTTGCCTTCATTCCGTTCCCCGCCGCCTTCTCCACCTCCAGACCGCTCGAACCCAACCAGATCCTCACTGGATCTGCGAATCGATGCTCATCTCCTCCTCCTCGCCGGAGCATCGCCGCCCTCATCCACTTTCATGCTAACAGCTTTGATTTCTGGTCGAGGAGCATTGCCTCGAACCGGGCTTTCTTCCTGAGCATGTTAGGTGCACTGTCAAGCACCAAGAGATGCATCTCAAGCCAGCGGAGGTACCTGGAGCCCCATTTCTTCTCCGAGCTCGTAGCGGCGCTCCAACGTACCTCTTGCCGATCCAAGACCTCCAGCAGTTAAAGCAACCTTCCAAGAAGCTTTTGGGACCTTCAGGAGAGGCAAAGACCGGCGGAGGTGCGAGATCTGGTCGGAAGAAGCTCGCCCCGGCGAGCCTGCTTCCCTGTTCTTCCACGCTAGCTTCCCGCCGTTGGATGAAGACGAAGGCCCAGATTGAAGGTCAGCCGTCGGATCACGCACGCCTCAGCCGTCAGATCTTGCTTAGAGATCTAATCCTTGCTGTGGATCCGTGAAGCGTCATCGGGCGCTTAGGAGGCGACGCGTGGCAAGTGGACGAAGATCAGTCGTCGGATCACGCGCCTTTGGCGGTAAATTTCAGACAAGTCCCCCGTTTTTGTTGTATTTATATTTTAATGCCATAAATAAAATTACACATTGTAAATAAATTGTAAAATTTTCAGTTGCCCCCTGTAGTTTATATATTTGCATTTTGGTCCTTCCGCGCCTCACGTGCAGCCCCACGTGAGGCGCGTGATTTTTGCACTTTAACCCTGGCGGGTTTTGTTAATTGTAAAATGGCCCCAAAAATTTAAATAAATGTTTATTTTGTTGGTGTTTTTGCTCAGAGGTCCCTGATAGTTACTTTATTTGTAAAAATGCCTCTGCCAGGCTGTATTATTTTAGTGTCTTTCTTCTAATTATTAAAATTACTTATGGTGCTCCTAAAAATTCAGGAAAATTAGGATAGATGCTTCATGTGATGATCTTTCATGCCCATATTTTATTTTGCATTTTTTGCATTTTTCCTAATTATTAAAAATGAAAAAGGAGCCCTTTTTGTACTGTTTAAATTAGAAAATACAAAAAAATTATAAAATGCATTTGAAAAATTACAAAAAAATTGTATATAGTATATTTATATATAAATTGAGTCCAGAAATTGAAAAAACCTAAAAACAAGAAAAAGAAAAATGAAAAAATCAGAAAGCTCCAAAATCCAACAAAAAATAGAAAAATCCTTAAAAAAATCCCTAAAATATAATTTTCTCTTTTATAATTATCTATATGTTATTAGTAATATATTAAGATTAATTTGGGTAATTTTGGGAATTAATTTATATTTTTTAAACCCAAATTAAGTACGGCCTATTTATTTAGTCCTTATTGAGTAGAAAAATTCCAATAATAATAATAATAATAAAAGATATATATATATATATTTATATATAATAAAAACAAAAAAATATTATATTTATATATTGAGTATTTATATAAATATTTAACTTTATTCTACTCTCTCTCTTCTTATATATATACCTCTATATATATACCTATATTTATATAATTAAAAATATAAAACAAAAAAAATGAAAATATATAAAAAAAGGAAAAACAAAATAAAAATTATAAAAAAAGAAAAAAAGAAAAAAATTATAACATCAAAAACCCACAAAAACAATAAAAATTGGACATGAACAATGAAGTGAATAATTGTACAACAAATTTCACCATACGACCTTTCGCCTCCCAGTGTTCGACCTCTACTTGTGCTTACACCTATACACACTTGCATGTAGAGTTATAATAAATTTTAACTCCACATTTTTGGATATTCATTGCATATATTTCCTGTGGGTTAATTGTTGATTGATTTGAGGATTATTGAGCGGTCACAACATCGACTGGATGTCCCGCCTTGTGAGATATCTAGACCTTCGATTTAACCCCTTTCATCAAATGGCGTCGTTGCCGGGGAGGCAATGGATTTTGTATGAATTTGGTGTGGTTTTTAATTCTTTTATTTAATTCTTTGCTCATGTCCATTATTATTTATTTATTTAACTTCTTACTTTTATTGACATTATTTGATTGACTGCTCTGACCCATCTTCTTTCTTTGTCGTTGATGCGAGGGACCGCCAAGTGAAGGAGGACCTCCTAGGAGGACCTATGCACCCAAGCAAGGTGGAGTTGGCTTTTCTACGCCGGCCAACAGGAGAGAGCATCAATAGCAGATGAAGGAGAATTTTTGGCTGGCAGTCTTATTTTATGCATTTTATTATGTACATTTATGTGAGAGAGTGACGCTTGAATTGTAATAATACAGGACTCTCACAGGTACACTCCGACTCCCGAGGTCCAGTGCCCGAGGGATTGTTCCCTTGGGGGCCTCGATGGTTTTGATGCTTTTCCGTTTTTTATTTTATTTTTATTATTTTGTGTGAATGAGCCTTAGCTATAGGAGTTGCTTGCTCGTAGAGTTAGGTCCAAACACCCTAATATATTTGCATGTACCTATAGTTCGCTTTGGACCTAGATCAAACTCTAAACAGTCGCCTCGCCATCTCTTAGCCCTTGTACCACAGCAAGCCCCGCAAAGCGCTATCTCCTAAACTCAAGTGTATTGAGCAGAGGAGGGGTGAGCCACGACCGGACTTTTTAGGCTAAAGATCGGCAAGCGACTTGTGGTGCTTCACGATAATAGCAATTTCTGAACCTAGGACGAATTCTTCGGTTTGCATTTGCATATAGCATAGGTTTCAAATTCTGTTATGCATCCTGCATGGAGAGAGCTGGGAGGCACTGTAAGTCTTCTTACTTGGCATGCATCATCGTTTTCCAACTTGCATGGCTTTTCCGATCTTCTCCGTCTGTTTTTGCCAACTTAGGATAATTAATGGAAATTGGAACCTCGATAGGCACGTGCATTAAAAATACCAAAAAAAATGATAACTTAAATAAAATCGGGACTGTTAACTCTATTGGACCTAAAAATAAAACGTAATGGATTCCTTGTCTTGGGGAGCGCAACCCCCTCATTGTATGCATTTTAAATTGCTCACGTACACACTAAGGAATAGAGCCCAAATCCCATCAAGTCTCCTAAATGTTTGTACAACTTTGTGATTCTCACCCCACTCTAAAACTGAAAAGAAAAATGACCGTCACCTGCCGGTCTTCACTGTGTTGAGTAGGTGAATTGAGGGTTTGCCTTGTGTCTTGGTTGTGACTTGGAGTCCATTAGGATTTTCTTTTATTAGAGTAGTGGGTCCCGTCCATGTGAGTCATGCATCTTTTATCTTTGAGTCTCTCTACCTCTCTTATACATATACCTCTTCATTTGCATTGAGTCGTGATATTGGCGCTTGAGCTCAATCATTTCTTCGCCAAGCCCTTCGTTTCCCTCTTCGTCACCATCTTCTTCGTATCCATTGTATCATCCCCATCTTCTCCGGTTCAAGGAGAGCCCGCTCTTCGAACCACCATTTTGACGGTGTTCCCGCCCTGTGTGGAACACCCAATTTTGTCTGTGTCTCAATCTTCTCGCCCGCCCTCCTCGTTCCCTCTGTATCACCCTTCTAGTTCCCATGATATTGGCACGCACGCTCAATCAGCTTCTCCACCCTATTGTGTAACCTACTTATCCATCTTCTTCGTGTACCCCGTATCACTGCTCCCTTTACCTGGGAATCATGTGCATATTGAGGACGCCCGCATTGAGGATTATGTATATTGATTATTAGAGTTAGTTAGGCATGATGTTTGAGAATGCTGAGATGGATATACTACTCTTGGTGGATTTGACTTTGATACGTGCATAGGAGCTTATTGAGGATTTCTATGATGCACAATCATTAGGTGTGATCATTTATTGGGATATTTGGATCAAGCACACCGGATTGAGGATGAGACGTACTTTGATGATATGATGATGATTTCATGAGCCGTCGGTGATTTATTCATTTTGAGGTTCTTACGCATCTCCATTTTGAGGATTGATTGACTATTATGATTTGAACTTCGAGATAAAGGTGTGTGGAACCCACATGATCTCTCATCTTCTTGAGTGACCCATCCTTGATCTCCTGACTCTTTGATCCACCCTGGCACTTAAAGGAGTCCTGATGATATGTTGTGCCATCTCAGACAGATTTGATTGACCTGAGGGATGTTTTGTGACCGACCTGATTATTTGCTCCCTCACATGATCTTATGCCCTCCTGTTGATTGATGGATTCATATTATTTCGAGGACCTGAGATTTTATGCTAGCATTCCCACGACCTACATTGATCTAGCTTGCATTACTCCCCGAGGACTACTTGCAGGCGGATGCGACAATTTCTAGGACTACGGTTTCACACACTGCTTGGGTCGCCATTGTGATGGGACCCGGAACCGAGTCAGACAATATGCTCGATTGGCCTCACCCTGTGATTGTGTACCCGACCTGAGGCTAACTGACTGATCGCTCCCCTTGACGGTCCTCGCAAGGACGAGCCTTCATATTACAATTGTTCAATGCCTAGTTCATACCTCTCCGAGGGTTATTTGCGAGAGGCTATGACACCTTTTAACTCCCCGGTCTCCACTGCTGGTAGACGGTCTGCCGTATATCAAGACTAGGTTTCCTGTGGATCCGTCTGATGGATCCGGCTCCTTTGAGCCATTCTCTCTCCTTGACAACCCTTGCAAGGACGAGATGTACTCTGATTATTCACTGTCTAGCTCACATCACTTCCCGAGGACTATCTGCGGAAGGATGTGACACTTTCTTTACGACCAGCTTCTCTTACTTCTGTTTCCCCGATCTGCAGGGCACGAAGCCGATTCGTCTGATATGGACAGTTGGTCTCCCGTTCTGATTATGCGCCCGATCTGTTGGGGCATGAGACCGACTTGATTAGATTCCTTTGAGTCCGCTCTCCTTGATGGTCCTCGCAAGGATGAGCTCTTTTCTGATTATTCCTTGACTAGCTCGTAGCTCCCCGAGGGTTATATATGGGAGACTATGACATATTTCCGATCTGATTGATCTCTTCTGCTGGTAGCCGAATTGTCGACTACCGAGACCACTCTGTGGGTCCGTCTGATGGATCCGGCTCCTTCGAGCCCATCTCTCTCCTTGACGACCTTCGCAAGGTAGAGACACATTCTGATTATTCATTGCCTAGCATGTACTACTCCCCGAGGGTTATCTGTGGGAGATTACATCATTTTTTTAGGTACTCGGCTTCATTTCTGGTGTCTCCCATTTGGTGGAGCACGAAGCCGGGTCTTCTGACTTGTATACTCGGTCTCCTTCCTGGTTGTGTCTCATGTCTGTTGGAGCACGGAGCCGAGTCTTCTGATTATTCTCTGATTCCACTCACATTGAGGACCCTTGCAAGAGTGAGCCACATATTGTGTTGATCAGTGTATTCTTCTGACTTTCAGACTATATCACCACCATGCATCACAAAGTCTCGTATGCTTTATTTCCGATCTATCTGAGACTCTGATTAACTAGGAGGAGTCTGTTATGCTCTTTCTTCCTCCCGGTCCTATAGTATCGGCTCCGTTCCCTCATGTTGACCTTTTGAGTCGATGGACTGCTTTCTGCTACTGAATCGGATATCTTTACTTTCTGATCTGTGTGTCCCCGGTAGCTGACACCCACTTGGCTGAATATCAGGGTGTCTTTTCACCTTCTGGCTGCGTCCTCGTTCTCACAGGGAGACGACGACAGTACGGTATTCACTTGCCAGATACCATTCTGCGCTTCACCAGTTTTTCACCCCTTGTATATATGTGTTTTGTCTATTCCTTCTTTCTCCCGTATGTTTTAGTGTGCCCCAGATCTATCGCCATATCTTTGTGTCTACACTTAGGACGTACCTTATCAGTATAGGGGGGTACACACCGCGTTGTTCTTTCGTCGTTCAGTTTCGTCACTCCTTTTGTTGCCTACACTCAGGGATATCGCATCCTAAGTATAGGGGGAGTGATTCTCCACGATCTTTTCATCAATCTGTATATATCTATCTTTTCTTCTTTTCTTCTTTTCTTCTTTTCCTCTTCATATTTCTTTATCTAAATAAAAGGTGTCGCCCCTTTGTGTCAGTTTTCTGTACTTAGGACGGACTTTGTCTTAAGTATGGGGGGTGCACCCCTGAGTTGTTCATTCATTGATCTGTTTATTCCCACCCTTGACCCTCCTGCTTTGTGTACAGTCTGCTATACTTAGGATTACTTGATCCTAAGTATAGGGGAGACGGTCAACTTCTCTTTCCTTCATTTCTTATTCGTATATTCTTTAAACTTGTCTATACTCAGTACGAGTTATGTCTTTTCTTTTTCTTTTCCGATCTATGAGGACATAGCTCAAGCTAAGTATAGGGGGGTCATATATATGCTGTATATACTTTAGCCATAACTCGTACTTTTGTAATAATATGGCTAATAATTCTTTAAATTCATTAAAAACCTTAATAAAAAGATGTGATTATTCCTCAGATTCTTTTTGTATATACTGATTAATAAATCAGGTTAAAAATATTTTTGCAAAATGATTTGAAAAATGGTGTGAACTGTTTGGAAAACTTTTTGTGAAGTATTTTCAACCTTTGTAAAAATATTTTGATTGCAAAAATTCTTCTATTTGAGTAAAATAAAGGATTTGAAAATCTATTTGCAAATGGTTTTGAAAACATTTTGTAAAAATATTTTGAAAAATGTATATATAGTGTTTGCAAAATCTTTGCAAAATGGCTTTCAAATATTTGTAAATCTTTGCAAAAAGTATTTTGTACTATAGTTTTCAAAATGTTTTCTAAATAAATTTGAGGAATAAAAGCATCTTAATAAATAAAATAAATTACATTAAAAAAAATACATAAAATTCTTTATACACCTAAAATAAATCACTTTGTAAAACCTGTAAATTCTTAAAAATTCTTTAAGTCCTGTAAAATAAAGCGGTACGCCCGTGTAAATAGCTGTATATATTTATACTTTGGATGCCAAAATTCTTTCTGTGTGTAAAAGTTCTCTCTTTGTTTTCAAATTCTTTGAAAAATTGCATTATTCTTTGCATATTTGTAAATAGCATTTGCATAGCATTTATATTCTTTGATTGAGGTTGATAATTGAACTAGTCTAATAAAGTCAAAGATTGAAGCTTGGTTGGACCTTACTGCACCTAATTGCACTGGAACCTTATGGGAACTAGGTTTAAGGCACTTCAGGTCTATTCAGACTTAATTCTTTGAGAAATAAGGGCTAGGTTCAAGTCACCTCAGTGGACTAACTAGAACTTTTCAAAACATACGAATGACTCTTGTTGGTCGTGACCTAACTTGGACACTTGCACCTTTCATTTGGCTCAACTCAATTGGAGTGGTGAGGGGGTTGGATTTGCCAGTCTGAGACGCACACGAGTGGAAACATTCGTCCTCGTCTAGGGAGGGAAGTGCACCCCAACTTGGTCTAGTAGCCACGAGGTCTAACGACAGGAGAGTGTGGGTTGCAATAAAGCTTCAAAAGAGGGATAGTCTTCTGGCTCAAGAGGAAAAACTCCTTATGTAAATGTTGCTGTATATAGTATGTTGAAAAAAAATCTCTCCAAAAAAGTGGACAGGCTTGAAAATAAAATAAAGTGCCTGCCGGAGAATGTATATATGTTGTATAGAAAATAAGCAAGCTTGAGCATCAAAGTTATACCATGTGAGCCTGCAGCTGGATGGCTTGACTACACTGGTCTTGCATCCCAGGATAGGTAGCTACACTGGCTACCGTCCATTCTTTTCTCTACCTCCTCCTCTTGAGTTGGATGCCACTTGAACTTAGAAGGGAATACCCCGCTCCTCGAGGAAAGAGCTGTTGGATTAGGGAATCATTGGGTTGTCATTCTGGAGAAGCTGGTCTCTTTGTCATTTCAGTCGGGGAGAGCCACTATCACTTCCACCGTACAAGTCAGCTTCACAGTCATAAGGGTTTACATATGATGTAGGCTAGTTCTGACCTGGCTATTGAGGTGATTTGAACCAAGTTCTGTGACTCTCGGAGGATGTTGTGTTTTAAATTTGGTTCCCGACTAGGTTCCACACACATTTACACACCAAGGTCTAACCTGAGCTCCAAACTTTGATTTTGTACAGATAAGTTTAATGATCATGATCAATTCAATTTATTCTTTAAATTCTTTATTTCTGCTTTTTTCTTTTCTTCTTATTCTTTATTCTTTTTGAACTTATTGCATAAGTGTTTGCTAGGGACTAGCAAAGGCAAGTATAGGGGGGTGATGAATCTCCATTTCATCACCTTTATTCTATCATTTTGGCCTTAAAAATCCCAGCAAATGCATGTAAATAGCATCATTTTGTACATAATAGCATTCATTGTTTATTGTATTTATTGTACATAGAATAAGGTTTTTAATGCCAAAATTATAGAATAAAGAGAAGAAAAGAAAAAAGAATAAAATATTGCATATATTTTATGACTCGAACCCCGAGACCAAGGCCAGCATGGAATTGGTCGACAAGGAATGAAGTAGGAGGAGATAAGGGCCAGTCTACAATAAATACCTCGTTTACTTATTCATTTATTTATGCATTTTTGACACCTATTTTGTATATAATTATTTATTCATCAAATAAAAATATTTTGTACATGGAATTTATAGATAATAATGTAAATAAAAATACAAAATGGAGTTTGTATAAAAATAATACTCAGTGTACATTTTATACCCAGAATAAAAAGCCAAAATCTCATCACAGACCCATATCTTGCAAATAAAAATTCTAAATCACCCAAACTCACCTTTAATTGTGTATATCTTTCTAAGAACTATTTAATAAAATTGGTTTCATAATTTTTGGAGCCCATCTGTGAAAGTTAGGTTTTTGGCCCCTATTGTACAATTTACCCGGAAAAATATTCAATTTATTCTTCATTCATTATTTCTATAAACTTATATTTTTAGGATTTTGTAAATAATGTATAGAATACAAGTACATATTGAAATTAAAAGAAAACCAAAAATAATTTGTAAAATAAAATAAGCTTATGTAATACATAGGCAAAATACCTATGTTAAGTATGTACATAAATAAAAAGGGATTTTATGATTTTATTCTTTATTCATCTATATTTTTTTATAATAATGTAAATATTACATATAATTTATTAAAAATACAAATCCAAAATAAAAACCAAGAAAATACATTAAAATAAATAAAGTATACATAATATATAGGTAAAATACCTATAAGTATAACTACATATACCTATACCTATTTATTTAAAAATGTAAATAAACTCATAAAAATTGAATAAAAATATATTAATACTCAAAAAAATAAGTTATAAATTTATAAAATAAGAAAATAAAATAATAAAATAAAAATAAACAAAATAAAAATAAATACATATAAATATACTTATAAATACATTATTAAAATAAACCCATAATAAAATACATCAAAAAAATAAATAAAAATCATAAATAAATACTACATTAATTAATAATCATTTTTCATTTTTAAGTAAAATCTAATTAATTCATTTATTACGTGTAATAAATAGGTCAAGTTTGGGCTGATGTGGACCAATCAGAGGCCAGGGAATGTTGACCTCCGGTCAACTCCCCCTGCGCCTCTGACTCCCGTCAGACCTGTCCATTCCCCTGTTTCCCTCCTTTTTTCTCGCTCGCTCTGATGCTCCGTCACCATCGATCTCTTCACGGAATTTTCTCCCAGAAGCATCATGATCCTCGCCGCACATTTTGTTTATGTGTACATAGCCCAGATTCTTTGAGATTCGCCGGTCAATAAGGGCGCCCCCTCCTGTTTATAAATAACTCCATCTCCTTCTTCCGAGTTTTTTGGCCATTTCCCGAGCCCTAGAGCCCATGCCTTCGGCCAAGAGTGCATCCAGGTGACAGCTGGAGGTCCCCTGGAGGTTGTGGAGGTTCGTGGAGGAAGGAGATGCGCCCACGGCGGTGCTCCGGCAGTCGTCCTGCTCCTTGGCCCTCCAGCCAAGTTCGAGCTGCGCATTTACATTTCTAGGTAGGTTTTCATTCCCGCATTTCTTTGCTGTCTTTTATTTTGCATTTAGATCATCAGAGTAGTGTAATTTAGTTAAATCGAAGTTCGCCGGAGCTCAGCTCCGGTGACTTCGCCACTGTGACCTTCACTGTTTCCTGACTCGTTTTCACCTTCATTCCGTTCCCCACTGCCTTCTCCACCTCCAGACCGCTCGAACCCAACCAGATCCTCACTGGATCTGCGAATCGATGCTCATCTCCTCCGCCTCACCGGAGCATCGCGGCCCTCATCAACTTTCATGCTAACAGCTTCGATTTCTGGTCGAGGAGCATCGCCTCGAGCCGGGCTTTCTTCCTGAGCAGGTTAGGTGCGCTGTCAAGCACCAGGAGACGCATCTCAAGCCGACGGAGGTACCTGGAGCCCCATTTCTTCTCCGAGCTCGTAGCGGCGCTCCAGCGTACCTCTTGCCGATCCAAGACCTCCAGCAGTTAAAGCAACCTTCCAGGAAGCTTTTGGACCTTCAGGAGCGGCAAAGACCGGTGGAGGTGCGAGATCTGGTCGGAAGAAGCTCGCCCCGACGAGCCTGCTTCCCTGTTCTTCCACACTAGCTTCCCGCCGTTGGATGAAGACGAAGGCCCAGATTGAAGGTCAGCCGTCGGATCACGCACGCCTCACCCGTCAGATCTTGCTTAGAGATCTAATCCTCGTCGTGGATCCGCAAAGCGTCATCGGGCGCTTAGGAGGCGACGCGTGGCAAGTGGACGAAGATCAGCCGTCGGATCGTGCGCCTTTGGGGGTAAATTTCAGACAAGTCCCCCGCTTTTGTTGTATTTATATTTTAATGCCATAAATAAAATTGTACGTTGTAAATAAATTGTAAAATTTGCAGTAGGCCCCTGTAGTTTATATATTTGCATTTTGGTCCTTCCGCGCCTCACGTGCAGTCCCACGTGAGGCACGTGATTTTTGCACTTTAACCCTGGCGGGTTTTGTTAATTGTAAATTGGCCCCAAAAATTAAAATAAAAGTTTATTCTGTTGGTGTTTTTGCTCACAGGTCCCTGATAGTTATTTTATTTGCAAAAATGCCCCTGCTAGGCTGTATTATTTTAGTGTTTTTCTTCTTATTATTAAAATTACCTATGGTGCTCCAAAAAAATCAGGAAAATTAGGATAGATGCTTCATGTGATGATCTTTCACGCCCATATTTTATTTTGCATTTTTGCATTTTCCTAATTATTAAAAATGAAAAAGGAGTCCTTTTTGTACTGTTTAAATTAGAAAATACAAAAAAATTATAAAATGCATTTGAAAAAATACAAAAAAATTATATATAGTATATTTATATATAAATTGAGTCCAGAAATTGAAAAAACCTAAAAACAAGAAAATAAAAAATGAAAAAATCAGAAAGCTCCAAAATCCAACAAAAAATAGAAAAATCCTTAAAAAATCCCTAAAATATATTTTTCTCTTTTATAATTATCTATATGTTATTAGTAATATATTAAATTTAATTTGGGTAATTTTGGGAATTAATTTATATTTTTTAAACCCAAATTAAGTACGACCTATTTACTTAGTCCTTATTGAGTAGAAAAATTCCAATAATAATAATAAAAGATATATAATATATATATATAATAAAAACAAAAAAATATTATATTTATATATTGAGTATTTATATAAATATTTAACTTTATTCTACTCTCTCTCTCTTCTTATATATATACCTCTATATATATACCTATATTTATATAATTAAAAATATTAAACAAAAAAAATGAAAATATATAAAAAAAGGAAAAAGAAAAAACAAAATGAAAATTATAAAAAAAAGAAAAAAAGATAAAAAACTATAACATCAAAAACCCACAAAAATAATAAAAATTGGACATGAACAATGAATTGAATAATTGTACAACAAATTTCACCATACGACCTTTCGCCTCCCAGTGTTCGACCTCTACTTGTGCTTACACCTATACACACTTGCATGTAGAGTTATAATAAATTTTAACTCCACATTTTTAGATATTCATTGCATATATTTCCTGTGGGTTAATTGTTGATTGATCCGGGGATCTTTAAGTGGTCACCGTATCGACTGGATGTCTCGCCTTGTGAGATATCTAGACCCTTTGATTTTCCCCAGTCATCAGCCACCAAGAAGGATCACTTCCCGTTGCCATTCATTGATCAGATTATCGAGCAGCTAGCTGGGAAGAGTCATTATTGTTTCCTTGACGGGTACTCCGACTATAATCAAGTGGCCATTGCGCCCGAAGACAAGGAGAAAACGACATTCACCTGTCCGTTTGGGACTTATGCTTTCTGGATGCCCTTTGGTCTATGTAACGCTCCGGCGACATTCCAAAGGTGCATGTTGTCCATTTTCTCGGACATGGTGGGTGACTATTTAGAGGTCTTCATGGATGACTTCTCGATCTATGGCGATGGGTTCGATGCTTGTCTTGACTGCCTAGACCGTGTGCTTCAGCGATGTATTGAGGTCAACCTTGTATTGTCTTGGGAGAAGAGTCACTTCATGGTGACTCAAGGGACGGTCCTTGGTCATATCGTCTCCAATAGGGGCATGGAGGTCGATCCGGCCAAGGTGGATATCATTAGAAAACTCAATCCACCGTCCAATTTGCGTCAGTTGCGGTCTTTTCTGGGGCATGTCGGTTTCTACCGACGGTTTATTCAGGACTTCAGTCGGATTGCCCGACCGCTTACTGATCTGCTGACGAAAGACACTGAGCTCATTGTCAATGATAAGTGTCTTGCGTCTTTTGAGACTCTCAAAGGTATGGTTGTTTCGGCTCCTGTCCTTCAGCCACCCGATTGGTCTCTCCCATTCGAGATCATGACGGACGCTTCAGATTTTGCCATTGGGGCTGTGCTTGGACAGAGGAGGGATGGATTATCGTTTGCCACTCACTACGCCAGTCGGACTTTAGATGTCGCTTAGCGGAATTATACGGTGACAGAAAAAAAATGCCGGCCGTAGTCTTTGCTTTGAATAAGTATAGATCTTATATTCTCGGATCTAGAGTGACCATCTACACAGATCACACCGTCATCTGGTACTTAATGGCCAAGAAGGATGCCGAAGCACGCCTTACCAGATGGATCCTTCTACTTCAGGAATTTGATATTGAGATTAAGGATAAGCCTGGAGTCAAGAATGTGGTGGCGGATTATCTCTCCAGATTGGAGAATCTTGAGGAATCTGAGCCCAGCGCACCTATCACAGAGACATTTCCAGATGAGGCGATCTTGGCTATCACCTCGCTCCCGTGGTATGCTGACATTGTGAACTATCTTGTTGCCAAGACGGTCCCACAAGGTTGGCCCAGGCAGAAACTCGAGACCTTCCTGGCGAAGGCCAAGTTTTACCATTGGGAGGATCTCGTCCTTTATCATGAAGGAGGGGATAGCATCTGGAGGAGGTGCATTCCTCAAGAAGAGCATCATAGCATCCTCACATACTGCCACAAGCTTGAGGCAGGAGGACATCATTCTAGAAAAAGGACAGCACAGAAAGTGCTTCAATCCGGCTTAGGGTGGCCTACTCTCTTCAAGGATTTTGATGAGTTCGTGAAGAGATGTACTGACTGTCAGAAGATGGGAACCTGCGGACAGTGAGACATGATGCCCATGCAACCCATTCACTTTTGTGAGGTTTTTGATACATGGGGGATTGACTTCATGGGCCCGTTTCCTAAGAGTCAGGGATTCGAGCACATTTTGCTCGTTGTGGATTATGTCAGTCGATGGGTTGATGCCATCCCCGCCCGAGCCGCAGATGCTAAAACCGTATGCAAATTTTTGATGGAAAATATCATTTCACGGTTCGGAGTACCTAGAGTCTTGATTTCAGACGGGGGGTCTCATTTCATCAATGACAAGGTTAGGGCCCTTGCAGATAAGTTCGGCATTGACCATCGGGTTGCCACACCGTATCACCCTCAGACTAATGGTCTTGTCGAAGTATCGAACTGGGAGATAAAAACTATCGTGCAGAAAGTTGTCCGCCCAGACCGAAAGGATTGGTCATAGCTTTTGGACTCGGTCTTGTGGGCCTATCGGACTTCTTTCAAGAATCCATCGGGGATATCTCCCTTTCGTCTCGTCTATGGCAAGCCATGCCATTTGCCAGTGGAAATCAAACATAAATCCTTTTGGGCAGTCACTGAGTTACTGTTAGATCCCGAGAGTATAGGAGAACAGAGAAGAGCAGAGTTGGCAGCCCTGGAACAACTGAGAGACACAACCTTTTCTAGCTGCCTACAATACAAGGAGAAAGTGAAAACATGACACGATTCCCATATCAACCATAAACAGTTTGAGCCAGATCAGAGAGTATGGTTGTTTGATTCCAGGCTGAAATTATTTCCAGAGAAATTACAGAGCAAGTGGAATGGTCCGTATGTGGTCAGGAAGGTACATGACAATGGCAGCATTGACATATCCGAACCGTCATCTTCTTCTACCTTCCATGTCAATGGTCAACGCCTGAAACTATATCTAGATCATGATCCGCCGACCATTGACGTTGCCCCCATTCTTCTGGTATGAGATGTGTTCTTTGACTCATATCATCTGCATCTCATACATGGTGATCACTTCTATCTTCCGCTGTACAGATCATCTGTCTATATCATGCTTTCATCTGTTAATCTTTTTTTCTTCTTTTCTTCTTTTCCTTTTCTATCTTCTTTATCTATCAAAAAGGTGTCGCCCCTTGTTGTCAGTTTTCTATACTTAGGACATACTTTGTCCTAAGTATGGGGGGGTTTGCACCCCGAGTTTCTTCTACTAATTTTCGATCCTCTCCATTGTCTCCTCTTCTTGTCTATACTTAGGGATATTTTACCCTAAGTATAGGGGGAGACAACCCGAGCACGATCTGTTCATTCCCACCCTTGACCCTCCCTGCGTTGTGTACAGTCTGCTATACTTAGGATTATTTGATCCTAAGTATAGGGGGACGGTCAACTTCTCACTTCTTCATTCATTTATTCTTTAGACTTGTCTATACTTAGTACGAGTTATATCTTCTCTTTTCTCTCCGATCTATGAGGACATAGCCCAAGCTAAGTATAGGGGGGTCGTATATACTGCGTATATACTTTAGTCATAACTCGTACTTTTGTATTTTCCTAATAATATGGCTAATAATTCTTTAAAATTCAATAAAATCCGTAATAAAAAGATGTTTTCATTCCTCAAATTCTTCTTGCATAGACTGATTAATAAATCAGGTGAAAATGTTTTTTGCAAAATGTTTGAAAAATAGTTTGAAAATCTCTGTGAACATCTATTGGAAACTATTTTGAAAACATTTTGTTACATATTTTCAACCTTTGTAAAAATGTGTGATTTGTAAAATTTATTTTCTTTGTGTGAAATAAAATGTTTGAAAAATGATTTGCAAATGGTTTGAAAAATGGTTGCAAAAATATTTTGAAAAATCTATCTATACTGTTTGGAAAACCTTTGCAAAATGATTTTCAAATGTGTGTACATGTTTGTAAAAATGTTTGTAAAAATTATTTTGGACTAGAGTTTTAAAAAATTCTTTGAAAGACCTGTGTCAAATAAATTTGAGGAATATGTACATCACACCAAAAATCCACTATGTATATATATACTTATAAAAATTGACCACTTACCTTGTAAATTCTTAAAATCCACTTCTTCTATATATAAGAAGCAGCTCCCGTGTAAATATTTTAACCTAGCTTTCAGCCAAAATCTTTGTGTTTTCAAAAATCCCAAAAACATCTGCAAAATTAAAATCCAAAAACATTTGAAAAATCTCTTTGAAAAAAGACAAAAATATGCATCTGCATATGCATCATCATCATCTTTTCAAAAATCCATAAAAAGTTCAAAATCTTTGAAAATTGCATCACAAAAATATTTTCTGCATTACATTGCATAGCACGAGCATTTTTCAGATTAAGTTTGATAGTTGAACAAGTCTAAGTAAAATCCAGAGATTAGAGCTTGATTGGACCTTAAAATCTACCTAATAATAGAACCTTATAGGAACTGGGTTTGAGATACTTCAGGTCTAGTTGACTTAATTCTTTGAGGATCACGAGACTTGGTTCAATGGATTCTTGACTGCTTAAGTAGAGTATTTCGGAGCACACGCACGACTCTTGTTTATAATGACCTAACTTGGACACCTGCACCTTTCACATGGCTCAACTCAGTTGGAGTGGTGAGGGGATTGGATTTGCAGGAATGAGACGCACACAAGTGGAAACACTTGTCCTCCTCTAGGGAGGGAAGTGCACCCCAACCCGTCCAGTGATAAGGAAGTCTAAAGACAGGAGGCTGTGGGTTGCGATAAAGCTTCAAAAGAGGGATAGTCTACTGGCTCAAGAGGAAAAACTCCTTATGTAAATACTGCTGTATATAGTATTTCAAAAAAAAAAGTGTTCAGGCATGTACAAAAATAAAAAGCCTGCAAAGTATGCACAAATGTTGTAAAGTCAATAAGCAAGCTTGAGTTCCAAAGTCAAATATGTGAGCCTGCAGCTGGATGACTTGACTACACTGGTCTTGCATCCGAGGATAGGTAGCTACACTAGCTACCGTCCATTCTTCTCTTCACCCCCTCCTCTTGAGCTGGTTGCCACTTGAACTTAGAAGGGAATACCCCGCTCCTCGAGGATGGAGTTATTGGATTGGGGAATCATTGGGTTGTCATACTGGAGAAGTCAGTTTCTTTGTCATTTCAGTTGGGGAGAGCCACCATCACTTACACTGTACGAGTCAGACTCATAGTCGTAAGAGTTTGCGTATGAATTGAGATATTTCTGACCTGGCTATTGAGGAGACTTGAGCAGGGTTTTGGGATTCTCAAGGACTGTTGGATTTCAGATTCGGTTCTCGTTAAGGTTCCGCCCGCACTAAAATTCCAAAGGTCCGACTTAAGCTTCAAACTTTGATTTTGTGAAGACAAGTTTGACAATTAAACTAAATCTAAGTTCTTCTTTTTCTTTTCTTTCTTTTTCTTTTTGCACTTAATGCATAAGTGTTTGCTAGGGACTAGCAAAGGTAAAGTATAGGGGGATGATGAATCCATATTTCATCATCTTTATTCTATCATTTTGGCCTTAAAAACCCTAGCAAATGCCTGTAACTGGCATTAAATGGAGCATATTAGCATTCATGCATGTACATGTAAATAGTGTATAAAATACTGTAATTAAAGCCAAAATTATAGAATAAATAAAAGAAAAGAAAAAGAATAAAATATTGTAAATATTTTATGACCCGAAACCCCGAGACCTAGGCATCTTGATGAATAGGTCGACAAGGAATAAAGTAGGGGGAGATAAGGTCAAAAACACAGTTCAAATACCTATGATATTTATTCATTCTTTATTCATTTTGGGACCTATTTTTGGTTCCACTTTTTATACATCAAATAAAGAAACTTTATACATAAAAGTTGTAGATAATTAAATAAAGAAAAATACAAAATTGATTTCACTGAAAAATAATATACAGATAAAAAGTTATGGTCTGAATAAAATTCCAGAATCCCAACTTCCCAGACCCGTATCTCACAAATGAAAACTCCAAATGCAGCAAACTCACCTTTAATTGTATATAGAATAAAATAAGCTATTTAATGGCGGTGATTTCGCATTTGGCAGAGCTACGGTTTGAAAGTTGAGTTTTGGACCCACATTGTACAATTGTACAGATTCAAATATTCATTTTATTATTTATTCATTATTTTCATATTTTTATATTTTTATAATTTTGTAAATATTATTTATAATAATTATGTACATTAAAATAGGAATAAAAACCCAAATAAAACTCAAAATAAAAATATATGTATATAAAATACACAGGTATTATACCTATATACATACCAATACAATACCTACTTATATTTTATTTAATATACAAAACACATCAGAAAAATAAAAAATATATATTTATGTTTATAAAAGTATTTTATATTTTTATAAAATCATAAATAAAAATAATAAAATTAAAATACACAAAATAAAAATAAAAGACTAAAATATATAGGTAATATACCTATAAGGGGTATAAAAGCAAACTTGTAAAAATATATCTTATAAAAATAATTAAAAATCAGAATAAAATACTACATAAAATAATAAATATTTTTTATTTAATAATCAACATTTAATTCGTCCATTTTCTATTTTTTATTGAATTTACAAAATCATTTCCAGGGGTTTTTCCTGGTTGGTCCACGTGGACCAACCATATGCAAACCCTAGTTGACCCCGGTCAACTAGGCATTTTCCCCCCATGTGCGCCTGTCATAGCGTCAGTTGACCTCGATTTCAACAAATTTTTGAGGGCGATCCTTGCACCCTTTCGTGTCGTGCCCTCTGTAACTTTTGTTCCTCGATCAATGGTGAATCTCGCCCAGATGATATCTCGTTGGACCACTGCATCGCTGCCAATCCCTTGGTCTTTGGGGCACCTCAGTCTCTGAGTCAAACCAAATATAACGAAGCCCCGACTTCAATTTCAAAATCGAACCCCTCAATCCATAGGATAGCTCCCATTCTTGTGCCCTTTAGCTCGAGGTAGGTGACAGCTTGCTCTTGAGCTCTTCAGATTGGTCGAGCGACGCCTGAGGCGGCTCCAGCCCCTCCCCCTTCGCAGGCGGTCGAGGTACTTCTTCCCTCCAGTTTACACCGTTTAGGCTGCCACTTCAACCACTTATTTTTCGTGCATGTTATTAGTTTTAGCCTTAAGAACAAAAGCCCTCTAGGAATTATGCATTCCATTGTGTGAATCGCCCTATTGATCTTCCTCGCCGGAGCGCACCTCCGGCCAACCACGCACACGACGATTCTCGCTACGCCTCCGCCCTCTCGAGGTCCAGGCAGTTTGCCCTGGACCTTCTAACCATTTTTGCAGGTCAAAGAACTTTGACTCGAGCCTGGAGGCGATTTTGGAGCCTCGCCGGAGCTCACGGGGCTCTACAGCTCCGCCACCCTCTCGCGAGCACCTCGACCATCACCGAGGTCTTTTGAAGCCCCCAGGAGGAAGAGGAGACCTCTAGGAGTCCCTAGATCCATTTTGAAGCCCTAACGTCACAGGAGGCCGGAGATCTTGAACGGAGAAGATCGCCTCACCGGCGTTCTTCTTTGTTCTTGCTCCAAGCGTCTCGACCGTTGGATCGCGGCGGAGCTCCAGGTTTCACAGCCGCCGTCCGATTTTCCATCGCCTCAACCGTTCGATCTATCAAGGAGGATCTGATCTAGGCCGTCCATCGCCGAAGCATCATCGCGCGACTAGGAAGCGCCACGTGGATAAGTGGCCCACGCCACACCGTTGGATCGCGCGCGAGGGGTATTTTGCATTTCTCATCCCTCGCATTTTTGTATTTAAGATTTAGTCCATAAACTTTTGTCTGAAGCGTAAAATTATTTGTAATATTTACAAGTAGGCCCTTGAACTTTCACTAATTGTAAAGAGGTCCAGGCCACGTCACCTCACGTGACCAGTCACGTGAGGCGCGTGTATTTTGCACGGACCCCCTTCTTATTTTGTTTATTTCGTAAATGTCTATTAAATTTTGTATTAAGTGTAAAACTTGTGGGTATTTTACATGATTGCCCCTGGGATTTTTGTATATTGCAAGTAGGTCCTCCCCATGCGCGTGCGTTGCAGGCGCGTAGGTGGGATTTTTGCTAAACAGCCCTTGCGGCTTTGGCTATTGGTTTTTGGTCCATAAAATTAAATATTCAAAGTTATATTTTGTGGAAAATTGCATGTATGCCGCTGGATGTTTTGATATTTGCACTTATACCCCTGCCAGGCTGTGAATTTTTGTGTGCTTGCTCTATTTATTTAAGGTATCATTTTAACTTGAAAATTCCATAAAAATCACACTAAGCTCCTGTTAACTTGCACTTGCACGCATATTTTTATTTTTCATTTTTGTCGCATTTTATTATTTACTAAAAATAAAAAACTTCCCATTTCAGTACTGTCTAGCTTAGAAAATACCAAAAAAATATTAAACACCTTAAAAAATTCCAAAAAATTACTATTGTGTATTTTATCTTATTTTAGTGTCAGTCCAAAAATCACTAAAAATTTCAAAAGAAAAATCCTAAAAATTAGAAAATACCCGAAAACTTCCAAAAAATATAAAAAAATCTAGAAAACTCCAAAAATTGCAAACTCAGGTTTTGTATTTTCCCCATTTTATTCTCTTTATTTTAAAACTAATTTGGGAAAATTTTGAGATCATCTGATATTTTTCCTTCCCATTTTAGTCTCGATCAGATTGTCAATTCACTGTTTTCCTTATTTCAGCTTTTAAAAATACCAAAAATATTTTGAAAAATAGCCAAAAATCCCAAAAAACAGTAAAAAAATCATAAAAAACCAAAAATATTTTATTTCTGAATTTTTGAGTATTTTTGCATGTTTTTATAAATATTTTATCACCTCTTTTATTCCATTGTTTATATATTCCAATATTGAAAAAGAAAAAAATATAAAATAAAAAAATCAGAAAATTAAAAATCAAAATACAAAATTAAAAATTAAATAAAAATATAAAAAAATTGAAAATTAAAAACCCACAAAAATTTGCATTGCATAGTGTAGACAACACATTCACATTCACTCACATACACATTTGTAGATCTACCCTGTCTTGTTCCCTGTGTTCGAACTCTCTGCATACTTGCTTCTATACATCTTTTATGTAGAGTTAAAAATAAATTTTAACTTCAGATCTGCTTATCATTGCTTGATTGTTTGTGTGTGGGTTAATTGTTGATTTTATACGAGATTCATTTGAGGGTCGCCACAGCGACATTGTTGTCTCCGCCTTGTGTGAGACACTACTTTAGATCCCGTGAGTTTCGTGTAAATCACTAAGCAATTGTAATTAAAGCTAAAATTATATCATCTAAGACATATGTCAAGAAAGTAGATGATCGGTGATGATAGGATTACAATCGAAAGTGCATATGTCGATAATGTGCTTTTATGATTAAATAGACAACTCCTTATAAGACGAATAATCACATACAATCTTTACAATCCCAAATTTTGTGCTACCAACATCTACAATGATCATATTATTATTTAACATACACACATCCTCGTCTCTCTACGTGGAACAAACATACATCCTCTATCTTTTTAAGGAAGTAATGGCGAAGCTGTGTCTACAGAAATATAGGTACTCAAATGAAAAATTAAGACGGATGAGGACATGGTTATAATGGAAATAATCCAACTTTGCACGTCCTTGTTTGACATATATGTATCTTCTTTCATGATAGATATACGACCTTAATATATGTAGAGATTCAACCATATATGAATATAATTGTATTCATTTATGTACCATATGCATATATACAAAGGAATAAAAAAATCGTAACGTTATTCGTATATGTTGCGATCCAAATAAGAAAAATCATTCGCATCCATTTAAAAACTGTCAAGAATAGGAATATATTCATATCCGATTGAATCTGCTAGAATCCTTCTCCCTAGACCTAACCAGATCGCAACTCCCAACCCAAATAGATGAACATCTCATTAAGGATGAACTATGTACATTAATGTGTTTCATGTGATTGCTCGTTCATCTTAGAAGCAAGAAAATTTATACTCTGACACCAACTACTTGATTGTGATTCCGACCATACGTGCTTGATCTGATTACTACGGTATTCATATTAGATTATAGAGAGTCCAAGTCCATTTCATCTGAAACATACTGCAATCTCTCCAGCTGAATGGTTTCAAAACAATCATAATAGATTATAAAGAGTCCATTTCATCTGAAATATACTACAATCTCTCCAGCTGAACGCATCAAAGTTTTCAAAAATCATTACATAAAAACTATCCGTACTAACTATATCCATAAAAGGTTCTGAAAATATTTCACCAATTCTGTAGAATAGACTTAGTGTATGTCTTTTCCATTTTTATCTTAAGCACCCATCATTCCTATGTAGTTTAAGGAAACATCTTAATAATCCTCATCCAGGCAAAGCACCAAAAACTCACATCAACACTTGCCATCTTTCCATCTAATAACATCAAAATGATTATGAGATAGACGTAAATGGACAAAAAATATCCAAAGAACTGGGAATTCACCAAAAAATGGAAGCGGAGCATCATGATGTTGATCTCGAGGATCGATTCAACGGTCTCGTCAGAGACCAGAAGGGGCCATAACATGCGAACGCCACCATATAGTATGTGGACATGGTGATGTGGAGCACCTAAACTATCATGATGAATCCCAAGAACGGGAGGGCGGAGCAGAACTTGACAATATGCACGGCATGGATCAATGCCAATTCTGTTCACGATTGAAGTACATAAATATGCACATGAGTACCTCTGAAGAATCGCAACTCTGTTCACGATTGAACTACATGAAGATGTTGAGGTCTGCAGAAAGATGGAATTAGGGAGGAGTTGAATTTCATCAGGAGAGGGGAGACTTTTGTTGAGTTCAACATCAATCGTAGAATTTGGATCGGGAGTTGCGATCTGCTTGGGTGTAAGGAGAAGGACGTTGGCGGATACCTAAGTTTTTTTTGTAGAAAGGAAGAGAGACAAAGAGCAAGGCGGGTCATTCAAGGACAAAATAAGAATTCTTGAACCAAAAATTAATGGGCGGGGGAGCAACACCCCTGCTTAATATATAGTAATAGATAGATAGATATCTCATCCAATTTGACAGCTCACAAGTGGGAGATGGTACGTTTTTGTAATATGCTCAATTTTATATTATCTTCAATGTGAGAAAAAATCGTAGGAAGGACAACATCTTAAGATAAAGAGAATAAAATATTGGACAACATAAACAATCCTAGAAATGGGGTAGAGATAGAAAGTGGGTTGAGACGTGGGAGCAGGAAGTGAAGAAAGAGAGAATCCAAGAAAAAGGAGCATCGGGGGGGGGGGGGGGGATTAGTTAGAATGGATACGGCTCAAAATATATCTCAAGAGTGGACATATATCGTACTACATGGAAGGACGGGACAGGGGGGAGGAGAGGGGGGCGGGAATCCAAATTTTCATTGCGGACGTCTATGTGAAGGGCAAATCATTTACTACGCACGACAAACTGTTTGCCATTTGCGACACACCAAGCAGCAAGCAATTTGTCGATATATGCTCAATGTGAGAATTACTTTCACATCATACTCATTTTGAGTAATATTTTGCAAAGGTATTACCCATGGGGGATTATCACCTTGGATGGAGGAAGAGAATCTCACGGAAGGGGAGGACCTGCCGCGACAGGAAGACTTTGACAAGCTGTGGTGATGGAGATGGCGACCACAATAATTCTCCATTGAGCCCAAAACAAACAAGGCTTGCATCCAGCCCCAACCAAGATGACATCTTCTATCATTTGATAACGAAAATTAAAATAGACGCACATCAATCCATCAACACATGCAGACAATCACTTGCAATCACTTTGTGCTTGTGCCGGACCGGATGAATGGGGGCATCAAGAGTCTCCCTTATAAACTCGAGCTGTGCTGCACCACCTCTCTCGATGCCCTGTAAATACAAACCACTCTAAAAGTATGGCACAGCATATACATCAACAATACACTCATTGTAGACCCAAATAGAAAGAAGATCAAGGCTTCACATCACGCATTCAGCAGAAATCATCTTTAAACCAGTTGGTCCTCAAACACATAGATACACTTTCTTGCAAATCCATGACTCAAAGAAAAGTCTTAAAAAAGGGATTCTATTTGTCAGTGTTTCCCGCACTGATCATGTGCATAAATTTATGCCACACAAGAACACGGGAGGAAAGATTAGCATTGTTCAGGAGCCTATTTAGACAATTGACAAAGCAGCCAAAAGCCACAATGGAACATGCCGAATTAGGCGCACAAAAAACTAGCACAACACTAATTGTACATATATACAGAAAGAATGGTGAGGCCGGCGTTGTATCTAATTTAAGTCGGCCTGGAGAATACTGGTGATTTGTCAGATCACCATCTAACCACCAATCCACACTGAAAATCGAGGAAGTAGTCACAGCACAACACCACATTGTTAATATATAAAAAAATCTATACCGAGAGGCAGAATGGAATCATCGTTTATCTCATCCTTTCAATAAGGGAGGGCTGGCTGGCACCTTCTTCTTGGCAGCTCTCTTCCCAGCATCTACTAAGGCGTCATTCATTTTCCTTGATACATAATTCATAACGTCCTGATAGTGCAGCTTGATTATCTCCAGCTCCCACTTCAGTTGTTCGTCATCATCATCATTTGATGATGGATTATCAACAACATCATTGATGCCATCAAGCTTGGGAGAATCATCTACACCACATGCAGGTTGAATCAAGGGGTCTAGCGATTGTAATTCAGGACAACTTGGTTCCGAAGGAATCAAGGTCACCGTGGGTGAAGTCTCAGTCCTGCAGGAATATAGTTCCTTATTCTCCAAGATTGCCAACCGATCAATTGCGACTGACGGATGCCAATCACTTATGAGATTTACCAATAATGTATCTATCAACTCACTTATGTAAATCCCATCAGTAATGGTAACTTTATGCTCTTCAACCATTCTGGCAGCCATTGTAATAGACGTATCTGTCTCAAAGTGGAAGACAAAATCATTTCGTAAAGAGAGAGCTGTAAGAAAGAGGAAAACTATTAGGCTATCTTCAATAAAAATATGCAGTGATATAACACTAACATTTAAAAATATATAATACCTTTCCACCTTGCAATCTGCAATTTGAAGGAGACAGAATGCTCATCTTTCTTCTCGGCTACCAGAACAAACTCGTCACCATTTTCTCTTTTCCTAATCGAAAGAGCCCGTGAAAGAAATTTTCCTTCACTGAAGCTCGTAATGACGTCAATGATCGGTGGCTTGTCATCATGAAAATCAACCCGAGATGAGCAGGAGACATTTAGATGGTCGTTGATTTTTGTCTCCTCCGATAAAATACAAGGGTTGTCTGGAACTATGGAGCTTTTTAGAGATGGGTATGGCAATGGAAAGCCTGGTTTGCACCCGTTCGACCTGGAAACTCTGAGAAATGGGTCTTTAAGCAATTCTCTAGCAGGAAGACGCTCAGAAGCAGGAGCTATACATTTCTCTATAAAAGCCTTCACTTCTGGATCTACCACTTTCAATAACCCCACCGGCTTTATCCCCTGAATGATCAAATCTCACCGAGAATAAGATTCATGACTAACATGATTATAACAACCATATGTGAAAGCCATTATTTAGACAGGTGGATCTTACTGAGCAAACTTTCTTGAAAATCTGAGCAGAGTTTTCACATTCACTGTAAGGATACTCAGATGTCACCATCTGTAGTATGCACATGCCAAAAGAGTAAATGTCAACTAGCTCATTATAATCCTCGTCGTACAGCTCAGGTGCCACAAACCCAGGAGTTCCTACGATATCAAGCATCGGATAGAATGTAGGGAATTATCAACTATTGCAGTACTAAAAAGAACATATAATACTGTAACAAATTATCATGGCTTGCCTAACTAAGAAAATTAGAATGAAGAATTACATTACTAATAGAGGACATATATTACAAGTGAACAAGAGTTCTTACGACATCAACCATCTGAACTAAACAAATTATCAAGGATTACGTTACTAAAAATAAATATGTTACAATTCACATGAGTTCTTAGTTCTTACCCTATAAAGCATCCAATGGAACTTAACAGATTATTGAGGCTTACAATACTATGAGGAACACATATATCACAGTTCTAACAAATTATTTGAAAAGAACACGCAAGAAAGGGAGTAATTTAAAATTTATACCAAGTACGCTTCGGGCACTGTCTTGTCGCATAACCATTGCCAGCCCGAAATCACCGATCTTCACTTCTCCGTGGTTACCGTTGATGAATATGTTGTCGCATTTTATATCCCTGTGAATGATCGGCGGCTTCTGGCCATGAAGGTAATCCAGTCCCGACAAGATCTGCCTTGCCCAACCTTTGACAGCCCTGATGTCAACCTTCCTGTGCTTGTTGCAGTACCTACAACAACAATCAACTACATGACTCATTCTGTCTGATACCCACAGCACTAGCACAACCGAATTCGGCAAGAAAGGAACTTCACTGTCTCAGGCTGCCGGACGTGAACAACTCGGTGATGATGTTGAGCGTCTTCTTGTCCTCATCGACCCACGAGCCGAATAGCTTCAGGATGTTCCTGTGCTTGAGGGACCTCAACAGCTCCACCTCCTCATTCAGCCTCTCGAGCTCCTGCGGTGGCGACGATGTAACATCCTCGATCTTGACTTGGCTCCACGCGACCTCGATCCCTTCCACCCGGTCGAACGCCTTGTAGCTATCACGGCGCCACCGAACGCCACATCAAAACAAACATACCGAACATAACGGAAACAAACAAGAAGGGTGAAGAATCAAGAAAACGGCAACTTACACGGTCTTGAAAGCGCCTTTCCCAACTTCCTCATTGTACTGTTATAAGTTATAACAACAAACGGGAGATGAGAACGCGAACACAAGAAAGATTGGATTTTTCGTGCGTGGGGTTTTGGGGCTTACGCAGACATATCGACCGGTGGGGTCGATTTGAAGGATGGAATCGTCGGCGTTCATATCGACGAGCCCTAAGAGGAACAGAGCATAGAGAGGGAAGGGGAAGGGAGGGAGGACCCCCCCGCCAGCGGAACGCAGGGCGAGGGGGCGGCGGAGCAGGTGGGGAAGATGGAGCTGCGCGGGAGAGGGAGGGAGGGAGGGAGGGAGGGGGTTGATTAGATTGGTGGAGAAGAGGAGGGGGGTTGGGGTTGTTGGGTGGGCGGAGAACGCTGCCAATTCACGAATGGTGTTTGTGGTGGAGAGAGGGAGATGCGTCCTCGTCACAATATACCTTGCCAATGCCAAATAGCCCTTTCTATTCTAATGTGTATTATATATAGTTTGTATGTACTTTCTTCTGCGTCTTAACATATGCCCCTATAAAATGGTTTAATTATAATTGCACCCCTTTTGAATTTTGCAATTATAGTTATGCCCCTGCCTTCTTTATATTTACGCCACGATACTTTTGAATTTGCACACGTGAGCATAGGTGAAGATGTGTATTTCAATTAATGCCAGAGCATAGGAGGCATCCATGTGTTGTCTCAATTCGGGCATTAGCTCCTATCCTTGGTGTGGTTTCATGTGCCTCCTCTCTGAAGGATATTGAGAAATCCTCAAGCGCATCACGGAAGCGTGAGCGTCGTATCGGATACGACGAAGAACGACTAGTCGCACTAGTTGTTCGGTGCAGCGGAACTTAAAAAATTTTATTCGATGAAACCACATGATCCAAGAACAATTCTCGGATCGTTTCATCTATAACCACAACAAGTATAATGCAATACCTCTTGAAGTGTGGTTGATCGAGTCTCTAAGAAAAGAGACCTCCTGTCTCAAGTCCGATCGTCGGTGAGACCGCTTGCGAGCGCGGGGATGAACCGCGTTGTCCTCGCAATTCAAGAAGTTGATCCAAGCGTAGTTGCTCCTGATCTCGTCGCACGAGATCGAACGTCTCCTTCGTGAGTGCATCACTCCAAGAAGACGGAGAATCGAAGAACGTCGAAGCAGCGGTGCGGTGGCGAGAGCGTCGACGATCCTCTCCTCTAGGGTATGGTGGACGGTCACCAATATTAGAGGAAGAGAGGGTTGTCGTGTATGAAGAAAGAGAGAGAGAGAGAGAAAGCTCCAATAATGCATGTAAATAGAGAGCATGGTATGCCTCTCTATTTATAGGGTTTTGGGATCCATGGATCTCAATCCATGTGATATATACAATCAATGGATGAGATTGATTTATGTCAATCCAATGGTCAAGATTGTTGTTGGTAAAACCAACAAATTTAGGTTAAAATATATTTGACAAAAATCAAATATAAATTAGTCCTAAATCAAACCAATAAATAAGGAGAGAATGTGCATGGAGATTTCATCTCCATGCACCTTCCATGTGGACGGCCACACATTCCTATTAGGAATGATGTGCCGCCCACTCTTTCCATGTGGAGAGCAATCTCATGATAATTCATGAGATTGCATATCTCCATGGAAATCTCTCTTTATTTATTTGCAACAAATTTGTTGGTTTTATTCTTCAAAAATAATTCACAATTATATTTGAGAATATTTCAATCTTGCCATGGAAAAATTGTGAATCATATTCATAACCCAAAACAACATATAATTTACATTGTCAATTAATTACACAATGTGTATCCAATACACATAATAATTAATCAACACATATAAATTATAATTAGCTCTCTCTAATACATTATAAATCACATTTATAATATATTATGAATAATTGGATATTTCTATCCATGTTATTCTTATCCACATTAATTAAATCATATTTAATTATATTGAATAATTTCTTCATACATCAAGATGATTAAATCAAATTTAATCATGATTTCTTCATTGCTTAGATCTTATGGAATTATTCTTGAACCCTTCAAGAATAATGCAATCTCTCCGCAGATACTTGGAGATAAGGACAGGGCGATTGTATTGTTCCACGTATAGTGACTTGGATATTGAGATCACATCTCAAATCCAGATCCCATGGACCTCTCATAGATGCTTGATTAAATCAAAACCGTAAACCTAATCTTCTCATTGCATCTGAATCTCATTCAGATCAATGTCCAGTATATGGACTAAGATTAGGTTACTTCTCTAATGAGAGGAGTCACTAAAATCCAGACCTGTTTCATCACTCCCTCGGAATGGAAGCGTCATGGTTATACAATCGTTTATGATCAAATCACCCTTAAGGTATTCCCAATACCTGTACATCATGCATACTGGAAGACTCATGATCATCATGAAGATATAGATCACTTTTACATTGTCATCTTCATAGTCTGATCATTAAGTTTCTCAATCTTGGTCCTTGGGATATGGTGAAGATCATATGCTTTCACAAAGCATATATCTTACCTTCAAATTCATATCATGCTTCTAAAGCATGATGACCATCATGGAATTTGGTCAATCCCAATACCTCATGAGTGAGCTCATGTCTCCCGGTTCACAAGTGACATGTATGATCCCTTTGAGAGATCATTTACTCATATGCCCTTATATGCACACCAGCTCGCCGGTTTATAGACCTTGGTTAGGTCATCAACCTATTGGTCTGCCAAATGTACATACTCAGACATATAGCAATACATCTGTCTCTGGTCAGAGGATGTTTGCCTGTGATGTGACAGTATTCATCATAGGTATTTGGTTATCTCGATCTCGATAAGTCAACTCATTGGACTCAACTAATCTGATACCTCCGAATCAATATTCCCATGCAGAGGACCTGCATTAAGAGGTCGATCAGATATCAGTCTAATGAGATAGGATTGCCATCTCCCACTCAGACTGGAGATCACTACTTGTCAATCATTGATGATGCTTGATGAGTCCTCTATCTAACTCCTTAGATATTCATCCAAGCATCAACCTCTATGATTCACTTAATGAATCAACAGCTGTATGATTATCAAGTTGGCCATGGTACATAAACCTTATTGTACAGAGGGACCTTATAGTGCATTCATTCATTCAATATCAGAAAGGGAGTGAAACATAATCAATAACTTTTATTGATAAATCATTTATTACAATAACATTTATTGTAGGAATGGTTCGCCTCGGGCTCACATTGCTAACACTCTCACCATCACTCCTTGAATTCTAATGTGACTTTGATTTGCATTGATATGTTTAGGTGTTCTCAATTAGGGATGGGCATTAGGCCGGCCCAACCCAAGCTCAAAAGAGCATTGGGTCGGGCATGGATCTAAAAATTCAGACCAATTTTAATTTGGGTCAAGCTCGGCTTGGCTCGACCCAACTTGAACTGACTCGAGTCCCCGTCCGTTCAGGGGCCCGATTTAGGCCTGAGGAGTGGCCTGAAATAAAGCTCAGGACCTGTCATGAAATTAGGCTCGAGTCTTAGACATGGGGTTTTGCTCCCCTCTCACGACTCGCCCTTCAGAACATCCAAATCTCAATCGCACACCATACACCCCCTCCCTCCCAGTGTCCTCCCACACGGCCCTCCCCCTTTCACCGTAGCCCTAGGCACATGGTGGCGACCTCCCCACGCAGCCCAGGTCCTCTGAGGCTCTGTCTTTCGACGGCCTCACCAATTCCCCTATATCATTCACTCCTTCATGCCCCCTCCTCCATCCCAGTTCCCCTCCCGTCGTGTGTCCCCTCCTCCTTTCGAGTCTCTTCCATAATCAAGCCCTACGCGAGTAGACATCGTTCGATAGAGGCTCTCATCTGCAGAGGCTTGAGACCACTCCCCTCGGTGGCGACCTCCCCACGTTAGCGACTACCTCACTACGAATTGCCCTCCTCTGCTCCTCTAGTTTGAGCATCTAAGCTAAGTTGCTAAGGTATACAATTGTCGAAGAAATGAAGTTTAAATTTGTGATGCAGTTTAAACAATGTTTTGTCACTAGAATGCCATTGAATAGGGTTGCAAACAAATATCGGAATTGTCAATTAGAGAGATTGAGTTACTTGAGCTGTTGATATTGGCCACAACCTCCACATAGCATCCATGATCACCATTGAGCAAAGATGAGGCTTGAGACAACCCGATCCAAAGGAAATGTGTCGAGCTTGAGCCGAACAACAACAAGATTTGAGAGCCTAGGCCCGACCCAAGGACCAAAATATTTAGATGGGATTGGACATGGACCCTTCAATACTCGCCCAACCCAACCCATGTCCATCATTATCTCCCATCACTTTCAAATACCACTAGGTTTACTCTAAGCAAGAATCTTGAAGAGAAATAACAAAAAATAGTCGCAATTGAGCTCATAAGATTGGATCATATCAGCCATCCAAATTACGAGATGAGTCATCATTGAATTCATTAGCGACTTTTGCATGACAATATATATCTCATGATGAACAAACCCACTCCCAAACTGTTTAAGAATCAATAACACCCTTGAATACTAGTACATCAGATACTCAGATGACGTCGAGCATGATTATGTAAGCGCGGATATGCTACGTCACAACTTAAGTTTTTTGAACGTTTGTTGATGGGTCTACCAGAACCCAAGTCTCATAAGTTTTTCGAAGCTAGTTCTTTTTCGATAGCAAAGTGGATCTAGGCCTAGGTTATTAATTCTCAACTTTAGAAGATTAGAAGAGATTTTGCTGTATATAGACCTTAGAAGATATTTCTTAATTTCTCATTTAATGTTCGCTCTAGTGTTTCTACAAAAATGCGACCTAGTAGATTAGAAATTTTCAAGTGATCGATCAATACCCGATCGATCAACATTTTCAAAACCGGTTAATATTTTCTGGACTATGGTTTTTTATTTTTTTTCAAGTCTCTATGTCGATCTTCATGGATTTGAATTGATAGTTAGCATAAGCAAATCATTCAATTCTCTAGTATCGTGCTGCTTTTAGGAAATATTTCTTTTGATGGATAACTATTACATCTTGTCGAATCTATAAAACTTTCAATGAACTCGCTCTTGGAAACAACCTAGCCACTTGTACTCTTTAGACCAAGTTATTCACCTTACATTTTCATATTATAGAAAATCTCATTTCAAGAGGAGAAACCCCATCTCTAGAACGAGGTTGGTCAATCAACACTTGTTGGTCGTTCATCTCTACTACCATGTACCAATTCTTTTTCAACCTTTTCTTCTCTTTTTATATAATCAATCTCTCTTGGTATCATTTGGGGAGTTCTTTTTTCCTTTACAAAAGAATATAAACCAACCCCCTTCCTAATCCTAAAACCTTGTTTCACCATGGCCCCCAAAGGACATCAAAATGAATTTGGTCACGGTCGCTCGGCCCAATCCACCTCATCTCACAACCGACTCTTGTACTTCATGAGTTTGCACCTCAAGCTATGTAACCCACACCATTGGCCAAGCTTTTTCTCACCTTGTGCAATGACAAAGTTCTACTCTTGAGCCACTTGCGATCATTGTGGTGAATTTCTTACTCTTGAGGCTACCTACACTCCACTTGCCTTATTTCAAGCCACTCTCTTAATTCCTAAATCGTGTTTTCGCATGGAACTTTAGGAACAAGACCACCAACCTGTCTCACATCACTATGACATGTTGATGCTCTTCTACACCTACATAAATTGTCACCCATTCAATTGGAATCACTACTTTCTATCTCTCCTTAGTATACTTATGCCCTCGCATCCTCCATCATTTTAGCATTTCCCACCCCGAGAAAAGGCCAAGTACTTCAGAATAGAAATTTGTGGGCTTTATGTGTGAGGTCAAGAATGACCCATCTCCATCGCCACCTCCAAGTACCCAACCTAATTCATTTCTACCATGTTCGGGCCCTACTTCCACAATTTTATCCCCATTCCTACACACTTCAACCTCATGAGACCCTCAATCCACATGCGATTAGCGATGAAAATGAATGTGAATATATTCGTATCTGATCGCTATCGTATTCGTTTTATATATATATTGATGGATGCGGATATGGATATCACTTTGATATTTGCTAATATTCGCATTCATATTCGTATATTCGTTTCCGTACATAAGTAAAGTAACGTATTTATTTATAAATGCGTGTAACAACATTTTATGATTGCATTCACCATTGTTGATATAATTGTTATGAAATTACTATATCTATATACATATTTTATGTGTAAACCACCATAACCATGTTTATTTAGTTAAAAATTTCTGTTATTATTTGTATCCGGTTCGTACTCGTTTTATATTCGTATTCGTTTTTAATGATATGGTAACCCGTTTTTACATCCATCAATATTCGTATCCGCGTTCTTATCCGTATTTTAAAATGGATAAAGATATGATTATACCTATATTTGTATATGTATCTGACTGTTTTCATCCCTATATGCGATGGTAGATGACTTCGATCTTCCTTTCAACCAAACAAGGGATAATTCTTAGGTGCCAATCGATTCTACCATCCATATGGCCCGTTTCCAAATCACAACATCGCCTTCATCAATCTGCAAGCAGTCTCTCTACAACCCCCATCTTACGTGAAAAATCCCATGGAGAAGAAAAAGAAGTCAACCTCCTCACGCTCCCAGAATCCTCCTCCACCACCACCAGCTCAAGCCCAAACTCCTCGGCGTCGTTCCTCTCTGGTTGTTGAAAGCTCTTCTTGTAGAAAGCTCTTACTGTAGAAGAAAGGGAGAAGAATACAAGAAAGCTCTTAGTAGAAGAAAGGGAGAAGATGAGGAAGAAGAAACTCTTATCTCAATATGGATGATGATAATGATGGATACAATAGAGATAACGTTCATCAAGTTGTCAAGCCAAAGAGGATCAGATGAGGACTAGGATCCTTTCACATATCTTGACTACTATCTTTCTATTCTAAATCTAGTCATCTTTATCTAGTTCCCTTTCTTTACATAATTTGTAATATTTCAGAACATGGTAGATGTTCAGGCAATATCGTACACTTTTTATGCATGTTTTATTTGTGGTTCTAAGTTTTCTTGCTTTATCAATTTGTCCTCTACTTGCTTTCTCATTTTTATCGTCCGTGTTTTACTTGATAATAAAAGAAGGAGAAAAGGGAAGTTAATTAAAGTTATGTGAAAAGTTTAAGTTTTTGCTTAAAGTATTCATCATATTGTTAGAGGGGGATTTGCTTAAATTTGATATTTTATAAATTCTTTCCTTAAGCTAATTGGCATCAACATTGGTTTCTTGAAAAGGGAGATAATGTTTTCAAGTGCATAGATATGATCGATCACTTTTCAAATGAAACTTTAGCAATCAACAACTTGACCGATCACCTTAACTTACTCGATCAATCAAGCGGCATTTTGATCGATCTGTATGTGCTTCTGATCGGTCAATTGTGTTTTTCAGGAATGTTTCTAAAGTTGATATTATGCATGATTAGGACTCCAATGGCTACTTTAGATCTCAACTTATATAATCACGTTTATAAAGGCATATACATACTTCTATTGTTAAACACATCCCACAACAATTCAAAATACACACTTTATTCTCCGTTGTCGAGCGTCAAGAAAAGTGTTTTGCGATTATATGCATTGAGAGTCACACACATACTTTTATTCAGTCTCGATTTCTCTACACTTCGTTAGAGTTACTACCTATGAGATCTAATTACAGGTTATTCTAATCATCACTTATTTGAATTTTGATTTATATTGTTGTCGTGCACATCTTGATACATTCTGTGTAATATATATAAATAATTTGCGAGCTTGATTCAAAAGATATCACTTATCCATTTTTACAAAAACCTATTTTGCATGTGACTTGGTGTTTGATCCAAGGTTGCAAGAAATTCGCCGTGTAATCCATAGTTGAGAAAACTTTTGTTGTGTTATACAAAGCAATGTATCATTCCGCGAGAACATTGGTGTGTGACATAGGTTGTATAAGTCTTTGGTTTGTGATCTAAAGCATCTGTAGAAACGGTTGACTTATCTGCGGTAAATAACTTAGTATAGTGATTGGTTCATCGACATGGTCAATTTGGATTCCGAAGTAGAGAACTGAGGTCATCGTTTTCAACCAGTTGGGTTTCAACGTTAATATAAGGTGGTTGTTTATCTTGTTTGATTGATATCTCGTGCTTGTCATTAATATAATGTGCTTGTCGTATTTGGTTGAGGGGTATGGCTAGTGTGTTAAATCTCAAGGCTCATGCTATACTTACACTACAAGAAACTGGATGTAAGGCAATGAATAATTTGAATATTCGTATCTTCCTATGTTAAAGATATAACAACAGATATTATTCGTTATCAAATCATCTTTTGTACTTGTAATTAACAATGAATATCATATTCATTGTTAAAGGTCTATATAACGACGGTTTTTTGTTGAATTATTCATTAAAATCAACACTGATCGTTGCCATATTTAGCAACGATTCGAAGAAAACGACAACGAATAATCGTTGTTATACGATTCGTTGCGAGGAATATAGCAACAAATACCATTATTCATTGTGAATTTAAAGAAGTAAGCAACGAATAATATTCGTTGTTATATATTTAATTAAGGAGTAAGCAATAAGCAACTATGGAAGATATGGCACCGAATATTAAATTATTCGTTGCTTAGGTATTTTTCTTGTAGTGTTATAATTACGTGTGAAATGTGCATGTGATCTATAAGTGTACTATTTATATTATATATACAAATATATGTAAGCAGTATCTAGTATACATACAATATTTGTACATGTGTAACATGCAAGTGATAGATGTATACGTATGTCTATGTATAAGCATTACATATATAATGCGTGCATGTTTGTGTGCATGAGCATGTTATACATGTAAGTATTACATGTGTGTGTCTAGGTACTAATTAATATATTTTCCACTTTTATAAAACTTGATAATTTTATGTTCTTTTTTAATATTTACTAGATCAAATGTGTGTGGTATGTAATGCAGGTGAATTATGGGAATAAAGTGTGTAATCTATGCAAGCTACAATCTATTTTTTTTCTCGAATTCAAACTAGTTAATGCTATGAAGAGGTGCTTCATCAGATCTCCATCCTTAAACATTCTCAATCCTTAACAAGACACTTAATCAAATATAATGACATGCCTTATTCACTTGTCGCAAGAATCGAGGGTGTAGTTTACCATCATCATCGTGACTTTGAAACTTCCACTTCTAAAGAAGAGGAGTTTAGAGTCTCCTAACGATTTGCAGCAGAAGCACCGATAAAGTTTCTTTATACGTATAAGCTTTATGAGAGCTTGTATTCTTCAATCCTGGTGAAACCTATGAGTATGAGACCAATATTGTCTTGTACTTCATCTTTAGACAATGTAAATGGAGTTTGTCGTATAACCCAAAGTATCTAGATGTGCACATGTTTGGTTCTATGTGCAGACCTATTATTCTTGTGGCACTTGCACTAACTACGGGATGTGCTTCTTCCCTGGAGGCGGATCGTCTACTGTTACAGCGGGTGCTGTAATGTAGGGGAGCCGCCGGATCATTCTTAGATGGCTCTTGGAGGGAGTCGAGAATGGTTGGTGTGCATCCCGAAGGTGATCCAGTAACTCTTTTGCGTTACTTCTTCCCTACCTGCTCTTGTGGATTTTGTATGGCAAGGTCAATTCGTAGCATGCATAGCATTCCAGCCTTGGTAATAATCATGAGTAGTGGAAGCATTATCAAGAGATTTTGCAATTTTTTATTTGCAATATGTATTTGCAATGATAAAAAGTAGAGACACACGGGGACACCATCTCATTAAATACAATGATACGTTTTGTCCACTATTTTTAATATAGCAATTAAGGTCATGTTTCTCCCTCCTCGGATTCTAAATACCAAAGTATATGAGCCAAGAGTCATATATGATGGTAAGGATCAAACAATTATTAGGCATAGAATAACCACATCAATCCGTTCCAAACTTGATAATTGAACTCTATTGCGGTGACAATATTGTAGGGGAGGTCCCGCAGAAAAATAGCTCGACGTCGTAATGATAAAAAGCTTAACACATTTTATTTTACGTTTACTTCTTAAATACTTAGACTCCCCTTAGTTCATAGAGATGATAAAGATATGCCTTGAAGTACCGATCTGTTTGTGATATGAATACAATCCGTAAATGGATCTTGACCGACTTGATTAATGGGTACGGATTTTCAGATCTGCCTAGGATTCATTACCGACTACCCCTCTGTCTGTGTGTGTGTGTGTGCGTGCGTGCGTGCGTGCGCGTGCGCGTGCGTGCGCGTGCGCATGCACGTGTGTGCGTGTGTGTGCGTGTGTGCGTGTGGGGGTGCGTGTGTGCGTGCGGGGGTGCGTGTGCGCGTGTGCGTGTGCGTGTGCGCGTGCGCGTGTGCGTGTGTGTGTGCGTGCGTGCGTGTGTGTGGGTGCGTGTGTGGGTGCGTGTGTGCGTGTGGGGGTGCGTGGGTGCGTGTGCGCGTGCGCGTGTGCGTGTGTGTGTGGGTGTGTGTGCGTGCGTGCGTGTGTGTGTGCGTGCGTGCGTGCGTCGTGCGTGCGTGTGTGCGCGTGCGCGTGTGCGTGCGTGTGCGTGTGTGTGCGCGTGTGTGCGCGTGTGCGTGTGTGTGTGCGTGCATAGGGTTAAGATGTATGCCATCAAAGAGTATTTTCGGGGGAGCAGTCGCCTCCTGGGATTCTTGTATTTATACTCTTGTTTTCTCTCATAGTGGAACCTCTCTTTGCCCTTGATTGTTTCCCGCTTACACCAATAAAGTTATTCACGTAAAACCGTGCATGGTCTTCGTGGTTATTGCTTGAAGAAGATACCATATATGAGAAGATATCATATAGTTTGAAGAAAATATGCATGGAAGAGTAGTAATTCTTTTAAAAAATTTTTGATTTTGTGATAATTATGATATTATACATTTTTAAATTTTAGATTTTTATGGCGTAAATGCATTCTTGGCTAAATCTTTTCCCATGATTAGTTGTAACCATGGCCTCAATGTGATAGAACTGGGAGGAAAAGGGTAGAGGACGCAATGACTTGGAATGTGCGAAGATAGTTAAGAATAAGAGAGAAAGAGGAAGAGTATATAAATTAAAACCTCGATATGATCCACACAAGAGAGAAAGAGGAAGAATATGTAAGTAAGTTGATGTGAAGATGTCGAGACCAATACTTTCATTCAGACGAAACAATTTTACATAGGATGGTCTTGATCTCTCAATTAAATAGCTGTGTCATGTCCTTTGTTTGTGGATGGCATGTGGTAGAATTTTGACGTTCTACACCATTGTTCTTCGTGAGTTTCTGCACCAAGGCGTTAAGAATATATACAGTATCCCCTAGCACTGATGCCAGATTTGGGGGTGTGGATCCTATGTTTTACAACAGAGTTTGTTGTACCATTGGAACCGCTCGATCACAATCAAGTGATGCACATGAAAAGGCCCACTAAAACCACGAATCCATGTGCACAGCTCTATTGTGATCGAGTGGATCTGATGGTACAACGGACTCTATTGTATAGCAGAGGATCGATACCCCAACTTTTGTTAACGAAAAGCAAAAGAAGATGTCGTTCAAGAACTTGACAACTCTACCAAGAGTGCATGTTGAGATTGGCTCCACCCATTATTAGATGTGATCAATAATCAAAAGAATGTATTGGTACTCTTGCGACATGGTGAAAGGACTCAAAAAGTCAATAACCAATGTGTCAAAAACCAATGTGTCAAAAATCTCAACATGGATTATAGAAAGTGTGATCATGTCTCTTTGAGATGTATTTCTAGTGATTTTGCAAGCCATACATGATAGTTCAAACTAAATTGCATCGCTAAAATAAGTGGACTAGTATAGGATGCATTACATCACCTTGATTAATGTCTTCTTTCCTGAGTGGTGTACTCAGCTTGTTTCGTTATCATGTTACCTCAGGGTAACCTGATTTACCCCTCTACATTGCTGGTTTGGAATTCCATCACAAATCAGCATGACATCACATTCCTCATTCCATCCCTCTCCAAACCCCTAACCATCCAAACTACTATTCACAATAGATTACTCCAACCTATCCCAACCCAGTTACCAAACATACCATAGATGTGATAATGTGAACAGATGTCCAGGACTTCCTTCATCGGGAAGCCTCGTCTTTAAGTCAAGTCAACCCCTCTTTGAAAAGCATGTAGTCTTCCAGTTGGTACTATCGATTTAGAAAATGATTTTCTTAAGTATTTAATAGTGACAAAAAAGTTGACCATATAAGCATACCAAGGTAGTTAAATGATCGAGAAGGTAGACTTGTCGTGGAACAAATTGAGATAGGATTTAAAGAATCAGATGGAGAAGAAGTCAACACCATTATCCTTTACTCCACTTGACGGTCAAGTGATCGATGTAGATCACAACATGGACTCCTAACAATTATAACCAAAATTTTTCAAGTCGAGACCACATTGACAATATATTTCTTATTGGGGATTAATTCTATTAGACATCATCCAATGTCTTGCTAGCATAGTGAACGATACAAGGTTTGCAATGAGAACAAGTCTGGTCAACCATACACAAGTAGGACAATGATCAAGAGATGGAAACATGCATAGTGTGATGCAATGCAAGGATTTTTAGTGATTTGACAATCTAGATACTCCACTTGCTTACAATCCTTTCTTGATGATCATATTACACAAAGAATTCCATAGAAGTGTGTATATTATTGTAATTCAAATTGATTCATTATTAAGTGAAAGGGTTTGGATTGCATCTGGGTCCTACAACAAGAGCTAGAATCCATCCTCTTTTTGAGGCACAAGGAACAAATTCCCAATTTTACAAGCAGGACAAGAGGAGAAGAGGACATTCCATTCCATTCCTTTCATTTTTTGTAGATTACAAAATGGGTACATGAAATACTTTAGCTTAAATTAGCATTCTAAGAAACAAGTGGATGAGGGCACATCACTGCTAAGCCCCCATATTAGTACTCTTCTTATGGAAGAATGTAACGCACGTGATGGACTGACGCCCCTCGAGTAAGGAAACCCCTACGAAACGCCATTCACAATCTTCTGTGATTTCCTTCTGACACTCGATATGCTACATTGGGGGCAAACATAATCTAAACCATCCGTCTTTGCATAGTCCTGCAGCCAAAGCCACTCTTGTTACAACCATATTAACACAGGGAGCATACAAAAACCAGTAAAATGCCAACATAAATAAGGTGGTACCTTGAAGGCACCAAGACCCTGTCGCCTGTCGCATCCAAAATGCGCCCACTCACCGCACAGACCACAATTGACCCAGTCACCTGGTGCGCTACTGTTGAATAACAGGTGTTAGGAAAAAGAAGATGATGCATAGATGCTAACTCAGAATACTTAAAGTGTAAGGAGGTGATCGGATATCCAGACCTATGGCACAGTAAGCAACATTCCCCATCGACATCATCGTGTGCTAGTTCATATTCCAAGAGATATGTTTCATAATGCCTCTTCAAAGTGTTTCCAACTCCCTTGAGGTAGAATAAAAGAGATCAGAAATACTGTTGTCACATAATGCAATAGAATCCAATATGTGATGAATCAAACAAGATGATTGTAAGGTGCATCTAGCTATTTCATAGGACATGTAAATATCATTACAAAAAGTTTTTTCATGCAAGCATCTTCGGGGGGAAAATCCTTAAAGCAGTATCCTTGTTCCATTCAGAAGACCCTCAACCTCGAGATCTTCAAAGAATCAAGTATTAGATTTCCTCACCATTTCAAAAGAATGATATCAGTCACCAATGTGGCACTAACTTTTCCTATTACGGTCAGGGAAAATCATGAAAAAAACATGTGTATCCAGAAAAATCAACATCTTAAACCTTTTCCAAGCAAACTCTATTTGCCAAAACCATAAAAACCCTTTGGAATAACGAATATGCAAAGTTTATCTTGCGTTGATGTTCGGTTGGTCTGACGGAAAAGGACATGATAAATACTACTACATAGGCATAATAGATAATGCAATCATGATGTGAGCGCCTATCATGAGGTAAATTTTTTTTCTAGCTAGCTGGTGATCATAGTATTAACACTAACAAATAATGATGAGCCTAAGTTGTGGTGCAATAAATTATCTGTAGGACTCAATTAAATTCTAACAGATAACATCAGAAATTGGAAAAACTTCTTACCGTCATTCTGTTTGTAAGAGTGTGATTTTTCATCTTGGAGAAGACTTGTCCTTTCCAGTTGATGCCATTCCCGACGTGGAAACCACCCCTAGAAACTACCTGAAAAAAGTGTGTAGACAAGTATAATACACTGAAATTCAGAAACAGGGACAATACTTCAAAGACATAAAAGCAAAAACCAACCTCTCTGTACAAATTATACAGGTCTAAACGTTTTGCATTGAGTATAGCATCTGGAAATTCAGATAACCCGCCTGAAGGGACAAGACGACTATGTCCACGGAGGATTAAAAACTGCATCACATCCCTTAAAAACTCTTCCTACAAAATGGATAATAAGATAACAAATTTAGAAAAGTATAAATTCAAGAATAACAAACTAACATTTCCTGGTGCCATGAAATAGAAAGTTATCCACAAGCAACCTGAAGAACCTAGCAGTGACAAAAGGCCACTTCATTAAATGTGCAGCCAACAATCGTGGCAAAATTACACACTTCACTTTTAGAAAGAACTAAACCCAAAGAAGAAGGGATTTTGCACAAGTGCCCTTCCAGGTTTTTCCAAGAACATATATGCCCCGACCTTTTTTGCAATTACAGTTATGCCCATATATTGCAAATTCATCATCATGCCCTTCCATTGTTACACACAAGGCCTTATATTAAACTGATGGAAGGGCACAATTGTGGATTTTGTAATACGTTAAGTCATATGTGTAATTGCAGAAAAGGGAGCGTTAGTTTTATTGGAAAAACTCGAGAGGGTAAAAGCCTAAAAAAGGAAATAGGATATGCCAAACCCTATAAATGGCAAGCCTTCATCGATTTTAACAGCCCTCTAGAGGACACAAATTAAACATTTTATTACTATTAATGGGACATTTCCCACTTGGACCACCATCCCTTCTCTTATACAAGCAAGAAGTAGATCCCTCCTAATAACAAAATATTCATTTTTTTCAACATGGTATCGAAATAGCAATCCTCGACCGATGGTCGATATCCCCTACCCAAATAAGCCCCCTCCCTCTAACCAAAATCCTAACAACATGTCCCTATGTTGTCATATTCATCTTGGCCACATCCTAAAGTCGATGCCACCGAACCACCCACCTACTTTAAAAAAAAATCTCAAGTCTAATATTCGCTCAGATTCGATTTGCTAAAAAAACATATTCATATATGATTCACAAAATAAAGGAACCGAACCTAACATAGATTTAGGCTTGTTTATATAAATGAGCCGAACGTGAAGTTGGTAGGCTCGTTAAAGTTCGATACACATGCATATACACACAATTTACAAATCCTACCTTGTTCATGTTATACCATGTTAAGAAAACGTTATCCCAAGATAAGTTATCTAAGGATAAATGGTCACATCGTGGTTATAACTACCATTATGTCTTTGTTTACAGTACTTATTTCATATCCTTCGAACTCAAAAAAAAAAAAACAATTGATGAACCTCATTTATCCCTTATCTCATCCTATTCCTTACCCTTATTCAAACAGATTATGACAAAAATATATTGCAAATATCTTTATTCAGAGATAGAATCCTTATTAAATATTTTTAAAGATAAGAGTGAGATAAAGGAAAAAAACATGAATATTATTCTAATTACACATGCAAATATTCGATGATATGGAGCTTGCAGCTCATGTGCATGCAACTTCCATATTCATCATCTCTCAGCAATTCATTTGTCTCGAGAATCACATGTACATGTTTCCATGGCACATTCATATGCACTCATCCTGAGACAAGTTCGATCCATTCACAACTGCTGCTGAGGAATCGTTCACGCATGCTAAAGCCCAAGCGTGACGGATGCAATGCCAAAAAAGCATATGCTAGGCACACTAGCACACACATGATGTGGGTGGAGAAAACTCTAAAATTCTGCAATGCTCTCCTAGGAGATGTTCTCTGACACGATGAGTTCATATAGTTAGTCACAAACCACCACTTGAAAGATGAAGACCTCTTTCCTCACGGCACTCGATGGACAAACTAGGCCTTGTTGGTGTGAAGAATGATGTGATTATGAAATGGAAATAAATGGAGGAAAAAACATGTATTTGTTATGGAAGTGTGAAAATGTGCCAATCAAGTCATGGGTTTGATCCACTCTCGTTCCCTAGATCGCCTATGAGGTACTACATCGGGGTTCCCCCAAAGGGGTGTGAGCTCCTATGGACATGCAATCTCTTTCAATAGGAATACGTCAAAGGCATCACAGCCTCATACTGATATAATCCATGTGATATAAAAAATATGTTTTCTTTCATAATACTACTATTTCATGATGAGAGGCCTTTGAAAGGTTTTATGGTATACTTTTCTCTATATGTTCCCCCTTTCAAATCCAATTTCCAGCACACAAAAACATGGTTGGATATTTTCTTGTAGGTATCAATCATGTATACGAAGTTGTAACTCTGTATACCGACTATGTAAAAGGTCTATAGTAGGTTATATTGAGTGTCTATTTCTTTATCCACTACGCCAACAGCAGATGCCACATTTGCGTAGCGGTCTCTCCTATGGTCGAGGACATGGACTTGTGACTAGTAGATGTGGGTCAATGAAATAGTACACATTGCAACAAGCCAATTCATATGGAGGACAAACACAGCGTTATCGACCGGTCTTTATACATTCAGGCCACTGCTAAGAAGTCCAGCTAGGATTTCTGTGTCTCTGGTCGAAGTATGATGAGTCCATCACTCGACTCATCCTGCATTTGTCACTGTTGATACTGCTCCAGATGATGAGTTGTCTAGCAATTTTGATAATGAACTTGACTGGTTGGTTGATTCTGGTGCATCATATCATCTTTAAGGGGATGTAAAACAATTTTACTAGATTATCCCTACAGGACGGATGGCTATACAGCCTATACTAGTTGACGGATGACGTTCTCCCATCACTAAAAAGGATGAGATGCAACTCTCTCTCTCTCTCAGTCCCAATATCAGGGTTTAGCAAGTCCTTTTAGCCCCGGAGCTTACTATAAATTACTCAAACTACCAAGGACTGGAAATGTCGAGCTGTATCTATTTTATGTCAATACCTAATGGGGTGACTAAATGTGGTTGTGAGGAGAAGGGTGACCATCTCCTAATGTAGCTTCCATATGCCAGAAATGACACCACTAATGACATTACGGTATTAAATTTTTCATGGCACCTTCACTTTGATCATCTCCCTTCATAAAAACTCAACCTTCACTTTGGCCATCTCCCTTCATAAAAATTCACGAGTTCTTCCCTGTGTATGCCCTAAATCCCAATTTCAATGCAGCTCACTTGAGCTTGGAAGCATCAATGCAGTTCCTTTCCAAAGCAAGATGTTATCACTTCTAGCAGTCCTGAGCTTCTACATGACCATAGATTTCAACAAAATTTCCCTCATGATTATGTGTCCTCATCTCATTAATATGCCCCATGATTTTCATTTCAAGGAATTCTGCGATATATCACCAATATCATTAAAATGTGAATAATTCCTTGATTAATTTCCTAAAATTCATTCGATATCGGCAAATTTTCGCTCTATTTCGCCACATAATGTGTTTCTATGGAGAGAGTTGTTTACACTACTTTTGCGAGTCCTCTTGTTATAATAAGAAGCTCGAGATCACGATTTTCTATGCAATTCCGTATGTCACTACTTTGTAGATAATTATTTGTAATGATCCTATATATTAGGGATTTTTACATCCATAACCCTATACACTTTCTTTATTATGCACGTAACCATCTATAATTGCAAAGTACATGGAGAACCATAAATAATGTGTAACTTCTACATGACAGAACCCTATATTAACCTCCATCTATTTTCTCTGTACACGGAAAAAGTTCAATTTTTACATTTTACCCTTTGAGTTCACAAATTTTGCAAATGGACGCCGTCTTCTTTTCTCATCCCTCACTTCCAATGTGATTGTGCGCATTTTTAACACATTATGCGAAAGAGAACGTGTCTCCTCATCCTTCCAATCCAATTCCAAACACAAATCAAATGTTAATTATATGAAGATCGACCATCACCATCTTCTGAAACCCAACCATCACCACCACCTGGAATAGAAGCACACATGGAGCTCGACTATATAAGAAAACCATTGAGCAAGAGCGAACAGGACCTGAAGCAGCTTGCATGCAAGAACATCAACCATTACAGTCGTGCGCTACATCGAGTGATGCCTGAAGCTTTCACGCAAGAGCCTTGCCGTCATCCGCCACATCTAGAGCAGAGACAATGCCTGAAGCCATCTGCGAGCAGCATCTCCGAGGAGCATCGTATCAGTCATGGCTTGGAGTAAGAGCAGGAGCCAAAGTTTCCCAATTCCAGAAGCTACAAATCGAGGCACGCGTCCTATCTATGGTCAAGATTGCATCTTATAATCGAATCCTAGTCACGTCGACCACAATAATCATCCACATCGCGTCAAAGATCTCCAGCTTCAGATTGAACAAAGTCCTCTCCACCTTAGAATTAACATAACAAGGATTATGTTAATTCTTGTAGGGCTTGATACGGGACAGACGACGTTCGAGACTAGATCACAACCACCACTCTACCAACCAGATAGGAGACATACAACACTCTCATTCGAGTTGTGGTCTCCTTGGAGGTTCAGGGGCAAACTATTGTTATTGCTACTTTGGAGGTTCAGGGACAAGCTATTGTTAATGCTACTTCATCTGGACGAGTAGGTTGTGTCTCATACATGTATTATGGTCATGGTTACACAATGCCAGGACAAGGACGCATCACAATCCACTACACTTTTTGTGGCAAATTGGGGCATACTGAGGTTGTCTACTATAACAAACATGGGTATCCATCACATGTTGCTTGAGCCGTCACAACTAAGGGTGTAGCCAATCTACAATAGTCCTCAAAGAGAACTTTGAGAATTTAATGCACTGCACAAACATGCTCAAACATTGGTATACTACACGTTCTTGGCAAGATGACCATTCAGAGACTATTGTCATCATCCGCTCGGGTACCTATGTTGGCTCTAACGTAAAATTAAATTGGTTGATTGATACATGTGCCTTCACTCATCTTTGTAGAGAAAAGTACTCCACCAAATGTGACAGGTTCATCCAGAAAGAAATGTCCAAGTTGCGGACGATGCATTTTCTCCTATACAAGAGGAAAAAGATGTATATGTCACCCTAACATCAAGCTCAACCATGTTCAACTTATTCGTGAGTTTCCTATCAACCTATTTTCTATTAGTTGGATTGTCAAGGAACTGAATTATCGAGCTATATTTGATGTTATCTTGTATTTTTCAGGACATCTTGATTGGGAGGATGATTGGAGCGGGTCGTAAAGAATCTGATGTCTACTATATTGTTCAGTCCACCAAAACTAATGCATTCTATGGGACACGGTATCCGTTTCTTCATAAATGCTCAATGACAACAACGCTTAGGGTATACTTCCCTGCATAAATTTTGCATGGTCCTTCCCCAACTTCCTCCATTATCAGCATAGAGTGTGAGCTCTACAGATTGGAGAAGCATCATCGGAGTTCATTTCCTCCTCCTAGTACAGTCTACCATTTTTTGAGCTTGTCCACCATGTTGTTTTAGGACCTAGCGGATATCCTGATTGCATGGGGAATCGATGTCTATCTTATTCGTGTTGATGACTTCTCCAGAATCTTATGGATCTTTAATCCTGAAAAATAAATCTGATATCTACCTAATTATAGTCAAGTTTTATTAATGAAAAAAACTCAATTTGGTGCCGATGATCCTTCGATCTGATTATGACAGAAAATTCCTTTCACATGATATGCATTTTTTTCTCTCAACGTATCATACAGACCATTTGTGCTCATACTTCGAATCACAACACAATGGGGTTAGCGAACGAAAACATCTCCACATTCTTGATATTGCCCAAACTTTGCTCATAAACTATCATGTTCCACCTACATAATGAGGGGATGCGTTATTGATGCTTTTCTCGTAACTATATGCCCCATGACTCCGTTGATGAGCTAATTCCCTTGATCCTCTACCCAAGAAAGGGGTGTTCCTTATTCCTCCGAAAGTATTTGGGCATGTGGCCTTTATTCACCTTCTTGGTCATGATCAGATCGAATTGGCTGCAGATTTGACAGTTATAAGGTCTTTATGTTCACCACCACATACATATTTTCTCCTTCCAAACCCAAGAGTCTGTCGCTTCCTCCACTGTGGTCGACAACAGCCTTGCAAGATAATGGCCTCTACGGGAGGGTGAAATGACTTTCTCCACCTTATATTTGAGCTATCTTATCAAATATGTGCCTTGGTGGACATCTCCACGATGACATCTAGAGGGGATCTCTTTGTCAATGTAGTTACTGCCCCAACATTTGCCGAAATCCTCTTTATTGCGATGAGGTCGTAAGACAACCCACCCTATCAAAGCATTGTTATTCAAGGGCATTGGTCCATCTCGAAGAAGTGCTCATCAGTAAACCACCTTCCTACTAATATGGCGTTGCCCAAAAGTTTGTGACATTGTGTATCTCTAACTGTAATAATCCATGAGCACAAACCATGTCATTCCCCAAAATCACCACATCCCAACGAAGTCAATGTTGAGTGCTCTCCTATTTATTGACATAGCATCCCAAAGACAATGTGTTGTCAGAAAATAACTTTGATAAATGATCAGAATCGATTACATAGCGGTGAGTCCACCACATTTTGCTGTGTCTGCATGTACAATATACTAGTTTTCGAGAAAGCATTCTAACAATGCATCTACCTCTCCTCCATCGCGAGCAGATGATAAGGTCCCTGCAGGTATGAGCAAAGTGTCACCAATAGCCACCCCTGAAGCACCGACCCCGTTTTAATCTTTAATCCAATCTATTGCGAAGATGGCATGCGATAGCCGCATACATCTAAGTTGAGCTAATCAGAGGCTCGCACTTCTTTCTCCTCCTCGCTTCATGTCACCTTCCTCCATTCTCCTTCTCGAGTCAAAACCTTTGAAGATCTTTGGATGAATCTAGTAATTCTCAATATTTCAATCAGTGTTCGAAAAGGTGGTCCAAGCAGCCGCATATGCGGAGGCAGTCCCCCAACTGCACTGAGTATACTATACTCACTCAATATATGGATTATGGGGTATACTCGGCCGAGTAATCCATATATGCAGCCGCATATGTAATAGAGAGGTAACTCTGCTCCTCTGTCACCTTCTTGACTTCCACATGAGTTGCTCCTCCGTCATCTTTTTTTCCTCTGTCAAGGTTTGTTGATTGCTCTATTTAGCCCTAAATTTCTCTATTTTTAGATTCAGCAGTAACGACCCTCTATTTTTTAGATTCTCCAGCAACAACTCTATTTTTTACATTTTCTCATAACTGCATGAATATAGAATGAATTACATATGTTTACCTAAGATCTTTTATGTGATAAAATGAATATAGATGTCGAATTTGCATGGAATTTTATAACTGCAGAATAAATAACATATATTTAATTCAAAATGGTTGACTTTTTTAATATTTGACTTTGAGTAGAAAAATACACCATTTACTAAAGTACAAAGGTTCATGATCGTGTTTACTAACCAGGTTACACTTCCAAAAAAAGTTACCTTCCAATTTGGACAAGGATATCTACAATTTTTCTATCTTCAATCAATTTACAACATTTTTTACTCTCTCCACCGTTAACTTAACATATTTATCTTTTGAAAATGGATGACTTTTGGAAATATTTTGGTTGATATCACATTGTACAAAAAGTCTTCACTTCATATTTCTTCTATGTTATATTTTTTTAAACATAAATATCTAATGTTTGAAATTATTATTATATTTTTAATTATTTTTTAATTAAAATAATAGAAATCGCATAATTCACATATACTTCCACATAAACTTCCACCTACCCGCTTACTCGCTCCAGACCGCCTGACCGAACAAATACTGCATACCAACTTTCTGAACCTTGATTTCAACAAACGATATAAGATGTGATACAAGTCAAACCTCCTAATTATACCTCTATTTTAGCAAATAAGTATGCATACCTCAAAGTAGGTTATCATTAGATAGTACGAGGCTCTTATGGACAAGCTCATCTATGTTATTGTGATCGATGAGCTGAGTAAGCCAATTTATGAGTTACCCCATGAAAGTACATCTTTATGATGTGATGCATGTTTTGAGATATCAGAATGATGCACCCGAGAAATGATTCTTATTCAAGGAAGGGCACCTCTTTACATATAGTTGATTACTCTAATGCGTATTACGTTAGTAATATGCATATCAGGAGCCCTATTACAAGGATTTGCACCTTTGTTGAGACAAGCTTGTTATGTTGCATAACAATAAACAAAGTAGGGCTGTCATTCAAATGTAAAATCCAAGTAGATAGAGCATCGAGATCTGGGACCCATGAAAGTACAGTGTGACAACCAAACTACCATTCTCATTGCAAACAATCGTGTCTTAAATGAAAGGACATGTGGGATTAGTTGTTGGTGCACTCGATATTTGATCCAAAGAGGACTCCTTCAAACTCCGCATGAACTGTCTACTAAGCAGCATGTGGACATCCTCGCCAAGCTGCCAGCATGGAGCCTACTGATTAATGGATGTCCAAAACGGTATATATGCTCCAGCTTGGGGATTGGTAAAGCCTTTTTTGCTGTCTTGTTCTTTTTTAATTGTCGTAGCATTCCTTCCCTCATATAAGAAAGAGGTAGATACAACATAAAAATCAAGTCTTCTGTTTTTTAAGGAGCCCAGCAGATAGAATTTGGTAAATAAATATAGATGGGTAATTATATCATCTCATGGATCCAGTTGGCAATAGTGTTTGGTGTTTGAGTTTTTCCCAGTTCCCTATCGGATGAGAATTTCCGAGAAAGTGAAGTCCAATTCAAAGATCCACGTGATACTTAGTGTTGATTGAGAAGATTATACAAAAGAACCAACTTTCAGACTGCTCCCATGCGGTAATTTGAAACCCATGTTGTCACAAACCACATTACAAGGTTTTATTCTACTTAATTTATTAGTTGAGAGTTTCATTCTTGTATAGTTAAGCTATAATCCATAATCCACGGGGTAACTCTACTTACAGCGGTCCACTTAAACAGTTGAGCTAAAATGTAGTGTTAGATGATTCTGTTCTTCTATCATTATTTCTATTTTGCTTTTCTCTGTGCTCGGTTTATGTATTTGAAAAACACTATGGTTGATTAGGTTATGTAACTTATCCACTAATCTCATATGTGAGGGAGGTTAGAGTTTCGTTGAGAAAACTAATTTCAGTTCCTCTTATTATACAAATAGAGTTCGTTGGAAGTGTATAAAGCCCAGATAATGTTGGTGCAAAAAGGCAGATAAAATTGAATAACCGGACAGCTTACTTCTGAGCAGACTGGAATAGGAGCACGACCACAATTATGCTTCTTAAGAGGTAATGGATTTAAAGATATGATCTGCTGAGCATGGAAAGAATTTGAGGACGTCTTCCTATGAGTCACAGGTGGGGCTGGCATATGTTTCACAGATGGAGCAACAGCCAAGCTAGGCTTTGTTTGATTGCCGTCAAAAAAGTCAACCTGAGACATTCCTGAGAAAGGTAGCATCTTGTGCTGGCGAGTATGAGGTACAGGCCTCATAGCTGCAACTCTCAATCTCTGCCTAGCATGTGGTACTTGCATATTTCTCCCGCCCACGCCATTCAGAGCTTTGGTGTCTTTCGTAATTGAATTCATTTCTAAATCAGGGGTCGGACGTTTCCTGCTTGGAACAGGAGAAGAAAACCAACTTGGATTGCACCATGGAATATAGTCATGGGCCATTTGATCATCTTTTCTACTAGAGAAGAAGAGGAGGCGCTCAGCATCTTCCTTCTCAAATGAGGCAACAGGTGACCCTTGAATACCTGCGATTCCTAGCGCAAGAAAGCTACGATAACAAACTTCTGGTGCCAGTTGCCTCAGCACCTGTCAAAAGAAATGTGTCAGGAGAAGTTAGAAAAACAACTTTTCCACAAGTATAATGCACATTCAGAAATAAAAAAACAGACAATATTACTTGAGACAACAAAGAAATTTGATGACTTGGAAATAGAAATTTACCTGAGAAGCCCACAATGGAACCTTCATGTGAACTTCAAGTGTTGATGCTCCACATGCTACTGAAGAAGATTTGCGTGGTTCAGGGGGGCATAGTATAATGTCATCGCCATTCAACACAGCTTGGATTAGCCGGCTGTTTTCCACTAACTCATGTTTTATGTGAGTTTCTAGCAACTGCTTTGACCAAAAGATGAAAATAAATCAAAGGTTTAGGAAAAAGATTTGTACTAGAGAAAAAGTAAAAAAATTCTAAGAAAATGGACCTGATCATCAAAACATGTCTGGGCACTACCAGAGACCAAAAGTGATACATGAGCAGAACTGCAAGTTGTCATATCGCATCGCATAGTCACAACCCCACGAGTCAAACTCCCAGCTTGAAGGGGTGGTGGGGCAGCACTATAAGATAAGATGGGATCCATTAATATAAAACGGCAATGTTGCATCACACTAAATATGTTGAATGCAGAACTTAAAATGAATAAAATCTGTATCCACTTCATGCATTCAGTAAGTGGTGGCCCGTCAATTTTCACATCCCGTCGCATGGGCGTGACACTTCATTCTGAATTGATAATGACACATAATTGGTACCCATAGGATTTTACAGTTGAAAACAATCAAAATTGAATTCAATTCTCGCTAAACTAGTCAATCATGTGCATGAGATCCCAAACGTGCTAAAATCTGATGTTTTATGTGTCACCATGTTCATGTCTTCAGAACCCTGAACAACATGAATACATATGCCATATATACTCTATGAATAAGAATCCAGAGCTTACATGGTTACAAGCAACAATATTTGGGTAAATTAATGACGAAAACTGCATAAATATATTTCTTAAAGGAATATTGAACAACTGTCAACGGAAGCATGTTAAACGCTTCAAGAACTCATTATATCAATCTCGAATATAACGCTGGTATAAGACATACCTAACTCGATTGTGAAGTTTGCTCCCTCGAATCTAATATACAAGGGAAAAAATAAAATAATTGTATAAGTTCATGGCCAACATTTCAACCTAAACATGTCAACTCATTATTTGAAGAAACAAAACTCACTTCAATTTTCAAAAGTGCATTGAGACCCTCCTCCAAAGCATTCAACAAGCTGGAATCCTGTAAGAAGCACGGAGGGGGATTACAAAAAATGTTGCCTGAGGAAAGAAAAACAGGCAACAAAGAGCCATCTAACAACGTAAACACACCACATCATGTTCTTTTTTCGAAAAAGAAACATCATGTTATCTTACCAACTTGTCAGGCAATCCACAGACAAGGAATCTCATGTCAACTTCGTCATCATAGATCTTTATAGCAGGAAGTGCTTCAGATGAGCCTTCTTCCTCATCTTCAGGATTTCTATCCAATAAGGGAACAACGATCTTCGGAGCTTCCCCAAGTAAATATGGACCTTGTTTGCTACTAAGTTTGTGACCACTAGAGGAAACATTGTTACATTGTACATACAACATAAATGATGCCTGAGCCAGCTGAAAGGCATCCCATATATGGCTACACGAGCTGTAATCAGAAGGCAAAATGATGATAAGAATGGGAATCAGTTCTTGTCCGATTTTAGAAATTTAAAAAATAATAATGTGCACCTCTGTATAACTGAGAGTAGCGCTTGACGGAACTGAGAGCCTGAATAAATAGAAAATCTTTGCTTCCAATATATTACATATGGAACACCCTATAAGCAAAAACAAAATAGTTTATAATAAGCAAATGAGGATTATTTGCTCCAATTTTTCATGACGCATAAACTACGCAAGCTAAAGAATACATTCCTAATCCAATGAAATCATGACATGGCAATGCTCAAGCACAAAATTGCAGTGTAGGAAAATACATCAGCCAGAGCTGAATCTAGTCCATATTCAAGTGCAACTGAGACCTCAAGGACAAAATTGCGATACAAGCAAATACATTAGCTGAGCTCGTTCTTGGCAACATTCAAGTAAATGGCATTTTACCTTTGCACAAAGAGCTTCGGCAGCTTTCTCGCCATTTGGGGCATCCAAATACACCTAAGATCAATTCCCAGGAGTCAGAAACGCAATAATGTGAAGAAATATGAAAATATCATGCTGTAGATATTACAGAACCTCCAAACTCAGGTCACGCATCCTGATGAATAACAACCTACTACACCAAGTTCCTTTCTACTATAACATGTTGTGATGTCGATTAAATTCAAGAAAAAATCTCATCATGTCATAACTGGTCTACAGAATAAGCATGGTTCCAGCTACCACCAAGATGAAGTAATAAAGGTGAAACTACGCATCACAGATGATCATCTCGTAATAAGCAACACATTGTATCATCCATATTCTTCAATAATTTCAACCCCATATACAATATCGAGAACGTTTGAGACAAATGGCTATTACCAAGTGGGAGCAATCCATACCCAAAATTTTGATGACTGCCTTGAAACACTTATAACCACGTCAACATCATTCTTCTCCAAACATGTCGTATCTCCTAACTTCCAGTTCAGTTGTCATTGAGCTTGCATTCCATATACCCCATTTAGTGTTGCTCGGTCAAAACCCCCTACACTCCAAAGCTTCGCCTTTGTGATGCATCTTTGGTTTCCTAATCAATCAAATCTTCTATTTCATCACAATCCAAGTATTCACTACACATTGTGTCATAGCTGTAGATACCTAAATACGGCCCCAATCTATTGCCCACACGGCCACTCAAGGGCTCCCCAACGGTTATTTCGTAGGTATAGTCACAGATTAAATGTTTTCCTTCTTATCTCCAATTCCCCATAAACAACAGCTTGATGAACATAGACACTTCAAGAAAAGTGTAGACTCGTAGTTCTCTAATTAATGTGGCATCAAATAAGTTCCACCACGAAGACCTCCCTAGAAGGGCATAATTAAATGGAAAGTTGACAGTAGTATAGGAGCAAAACTGACTATCAAGACTATCTCCAACTTAAGGGTAGTTAACGTGATACGAAAAATGTTAGATTCAGCCCAATATAAGTCAGAATTCAGAAAGCGCAAATATTTTGATCATGTAACAGGTGTGTTCTACCCAGGTTATCCGATTCCATGAGATCAGCATAATTTGTGTTTCCTATCGCTAATTTCGCGATTCAAACAAAAGATTAATAAAACTGAGCTAGCTTACTGACAATAACCGAAATGAAATCAAGGCAATGCCTTACAATGGTAGGCAACGGCAACCCAATAAGTGTGCACAAACTCTCTGGCTCCAACAAGTCCATGCCACCCCAAAGAATCGAGCCCACTTCCTCCCCACCCTCCATCACCTCCCCCTGCAAGTACAAAACACTCGGATTCACCGCCCTCTGGACCTCCCTGAACTTATCAGTTGATGGATTCGCAAGTGTGTGCACCTGCAACAGCACACAACACCAACTAATCAACTACAATATATATTCACGAAAACAAAATAAAAACCATACTCACGATAGCCTTGGAAAAAAAACAAAATCAAGTAGAAAAAACAGCAAGAAAAAAGAACCTCCAGGCGCCCAGACGAAGCCATCTCGGGGAAGGGATACACCTTTCGGCCCTTCCCATCTCCCCTGGGCTTTCCCGCACCCCTCCCGCAGACAACAGCGAGAAGCGAGCAGCTCTTCGTGAGGCCGTGGGAAGGCAACATCTCTACACGCTCATCACACCTCCGCAGCCACGAACCACGCGATTCCCGCTCCAATTCGCACGACCCACCTCCAAATCCACAAAATCTCCAGGTACCCACAAAAGATTCGACCTCAATCCTCCGCCAGAAACCCCTAATCACGCCGAGACCGCGAATCCGCAGAGCCACACAAGGGGAAAAGTGGGGAGAAGGATGAGTAAAGTGCGGAACCCGAAGAAACCCTAATGCCCAATGGCCTCCTCGCACTTAAAAATCCCACAAAAAGAAGAGGAAAAACACCAGTGGAATTTATATATAAATAATAGTAGTAATAATCACAAACAGGGAAGCAGGACAAGGAAAGGGGCGCATCTCAGCATCTATTGCTCCCCAAAGAAAAACGAAGAAAAAAATAAATATCAAATGAACCCAAGAAGACTAATCAAATCCACAGAAGAGAACAAATCAAAGGGACGACCACCCCCAACTCGGAAACGGAAAGACCCGTAAATAATTAATATGCCCGCAGTTGCTGCTGCTATGCAGCTGCTTTGCTGTCCTCTCTGTACGAGATGAGGGAAGCGGGGCAGAGGAAACGAGGAAAGGTTCGATCTTTGGTGAAGTTCCCGCACATTCTCGATGTGGGTTCTTTCCTCTTTTTCATGATCATCGCAACTTGGATTCGATTTCCCCCCTCTTTGTTTTTTTCCCCTATCGGTCTCTCTCCGGCTCTCGGTTTCTTGCTTTCCAGATTCGAGTGAAGAGAAAAAATCCAGCCGTTGTTTCGGGTGATTGGAGGAATCATCATCATGGCTTTTGGGTTTGATCCGACGCGGGACGGTTGGTGCGGGGGTTTGGATTGGGATTTGGTAGTGTTCCCGAGGTTCTCCTCTCTCTCTCTCTGTGGGGGAGTATGTGTTCTTGTTTTTTGTTATTTTCGTTCCAAGTCGAGGTTAAAGATCCGTCATTAAATATTAATTATTTAACAGAGGTGATTAGTCGCCTCTTGGCTTCTCCTGCGCGGTTAAAGCCCGCGGTGTGGTGGACCTGCGGAGCAGGTAGAGATAAGTTATATCAATTCGTTGATAAACCAGAATGAACGGTAAAAACACATGGTGCGATTGATGTTGATGTTTGGATGAATTCGTTGATGTGATATCACATTGATTATGTATTATGTTAATTTTAATTATTATTACGATGTTAAATTTTATGGGGATTACATAAGAACATTACACGAGGGATGTGTCCAAAGGACGTGGGGGTTTCCACATGGGGATTAATAGATTGAGTGTAGGAATGGAGGGTATTAACAATGGAAGAATGGGGGAGGTAAGGGGTCCTATGCACATGTGAATGTGGGGTATGTTGGACTAAGGAAGAAGGGTTAGTGAGTAAGTATGTGACCTTTTTTGGGGGATTTTTGCACTTGTGACCTTCTGAGTTTTTTCAACAACACGTATGCTTCTAACTTTTTTATACATATATGTATATGTTCTTCCATATTTTACTAATTAATTTTTTTCGTTAATCTTATATAGGAGCACAGATGTAATAATTAAAAGGTACTATTGTAAATTTTGTAAGATTATAGGGGCACGAGTGAAATTTGAAAAAAAATGAGATATTACATATTAGTGAGTTGGAAAAACTCGAAAGGACACAAGCGTAAAAATTCTCTTTTTATTGCTTGCTTTCCTTTGTTGGGTATTTGATCAATTAACAAGCAATAAGTCGATGGATAACTTGACTGTTTGTTTTGATTTTTAGATTGAATGTTTGTTGCCCAAGGGAATGGATATTTTTTATATTTTATTATTGATGGAATGAATTGATATATTATAATTTCTTTTATGTAAGTTCTGTATTGTTTATATATTTTTTATGGATAGTGTTCTAAGTTAGTGGTGTATGTAGCATATCAATTTAGAATAAAATATCAATTTTATCATAGTAAATATGCATCTCTATATATGAAGAGATTGGGGAGTCTACACCCATGTACGGATAACTTACCTACACCCGTCTCTTTTCCTATCTATTTTTTTTCCTTTTTTTGAAACGAATCTTTGGAGAATTAGATCACAATTTATCATCGTGACGTCATTCAAATTTCAACTTAAATCGAGATTTCTAATTTATACATTAAGACAATCACATTTTGACGGTCTTAAATTTGCTGAAATCGAGTCGTTCATATGGACATGTTAGGAATACAATGTTTTACGTAAAATTTAAAATACATATTTCACTTAATATTCGAAGTACCTCAAAAGATTTATTTTAAAAAAATAGAGGGGAAATGGACAAGGGTAGGTAAGTTACATGCACATGAGAGTAGGCTTCCCAATCTCATATATAAAATATTTTTTTCTCGGAATCATATAATTATATTTATAATTAAGCCATATGTCGCACATCATAAGTTATCCAACAAATCTCAATATCCACGAGTTCAACATATCATTATTTCCTCTACAACTAACCACATACATGAATAATTGATTTACCTATTAGTATAGTCCTCCATTACGAGGCCTATCAAATACATAACTTCAACTATTTCAATAGAAGTCCATAAAAACCATTTGTGTGAGTAATTTGTAACTTTCGACTATAGAGTGCAGAGACAATAATTTCTAGTTTTCGAGATGAGTATCATGAAGGGAAAACCACCCATATATTATAGATACATGAGGCCCAAAAAATGGATGAATATATGGGAAATTAACAAAATCAAACAAAAATATTCATAAGTTCTGTTTACATTGTACACTATTAATAAAATATAAAATATGTACATACAATTTATTAAAATATGTACATACAATACAATAAAAGAAAAATAAAATCAAAAATATTAAAATACAAGTATTTGTGCGTGCAGTTGAGCATTAAAAACCGCCTGCTCCATTACATTCCCCTCCGACGAGTTAACCAGAGATAAGGGTGAATCTCAAACGAATTCATAAAATCTTGGTGCTACAGAGATATCTCGGGACAACGCCATCGTGCCCTAGGAAGCTCCATGAGAAACTGAGCTATTCATTGAAGCCTTCAAGCAAGTATATCGATCACGGACACTTCTACCTGAGTCAACCCAATATTGCTTAACCAAACTAGATTTCAACTTCCAAAAACCTTGTTCCGAAGGGTTTCACTTTGATTTTTCATGAAACAATATGGTGGCGATGAGTGCATTATTTCGCATGTACTTGCAAGATAAATAAAGTAGAGTTGCACCTACTATATAGGGGTCGGAACTCCGTAAGTGCTATGTTCATCAAGCTCCCCAGGCCATGGAATGCCGTATCGATATCGATATCATTTCGATATTGTATCGATACGATATTTCGACGATATATCGACGATATATCGCTGAAATATCGCCCATATCGACGAGCCTTTGTGAAGAAAATGCCTGGAAATCGGGATATATCGCCATATCGGTGCCCATATCGATCCCATATCGATATCGATATATCGGCTATATATCGCGATATTTCCTTCCATGCCCCAGGCGCATTGCTCGACCTCCAAGCCATTATGTAATCCAAGGCGTGTAGCTAAGCTCAAGACAAAGCTAATAATCCTATCTTTGATCAATTCTAAGCATAGCATTCCTCTCCAAAGCAAGATAGAGCTGATCACTCATGTCCTGAGCTCTACTACTACTTTGTCGAGCACAAAGGGTGACCATTTGAGAAGAAGGCACTTGTAGTTGACACATAGCATAACGAACGGCCAAATCAGCCCTTGCAAATCTAATGCAAGTTGTTGATCAATGAAGCAGTATAAAAATACAAAAAGATCCGCACCATGAAATTCAAGTGTTGCACATGTACCCTTAAGTGCCCAAGGGGCTCCAAATAATTAGCATTGCTCTTAATTATGATTAGGTCCCTCTTGGATCCAAAATAATTGGATAACTCTTATTTATTTTCATTTCAATCTCCATTGCTTATTTTTCATTTTAAAACATTTACCGTTCAAATTTTGATTTGAAATTTTTATTATAGCATCTCCATACATTGCTCTAAAGTATGTAAAATAACTAACTCACTGCTTTGTCATTTGGAATGATTTTTGTGAAGGATAATTCATGTAAGTAATGTTTAGTTCAATATAAAACTTGGCTTGATTATGCTTCATTAGAATTGAATGTCAATGTTTGCACTTAATGAAAGATCTCTTAGTACAATTGGGGTTATGTATCATGGGGATCTTGATATCAGCAGTTATTAATCCAATAGTTAGATCATAGAGGTTGGTGTAAGGTTGTAGATCTAAAGAGTAAGATTGATAACACAACTAGCATAGTCAACTGATATTCTAGAATGATCTCCAGATTGAGAAAGATATAGCAATCTTTCTCTAAAGACTGATTCTTGACTTACCTCTCGATGCATGTCCTCTGCGCAGGAATAAAGATTCGAAGGTATATGATTAGATAAGTCAAACTGTCGACCAAAAAAATGTTGATGAAGGTTAAATGTTGACCAAAAGTCAAAATGTTGACCAAAAGTTAAAATATTAACTTTATGTCAAAGTGTCTTGATGAGATCAAGATGCTAAAGACATGAATCTTGTACAATCACGAGTAGGCATACATCCTTTTAACCGGAGACAAAAATACATCTAAATGCCTGAGTATGTACATTTGACGGACCATTGGGTTGATGACTAATACAAGGTCTATATACCAACACGCTGGTGCCCATATGAGGAGATATGAGATGTGTGATCTCTCAAAGGGATCATACAAGTTCATACTCTATAAACTAGGAGATTGCGCTTACTCGTGAGATATGAGGGTCACATTGAATTCCATACATGGTCATCTTGTTTATGAAACAAGATAAGAATTTAGAAATATTAATATGTGCTTTTGAAAATCATAGGATTGATTTTGTCACCCAATGATTGTTGAGAAATCTATTTATATAAGCTCAACAAAGACAATCAAACAAGGGTTTGAACTTCGGGGTAATCAAAGTCTTCCACTATGTAGGATGCTTGAGTATTGGGAATACTCTAGATTGTCGAGACCATAATAGATTATATTCCATGACATTACGAGGGAGTGATGAATTAGATGGATTTTAGCAACTCCATTTTATAGCTATATGATTGAGAGTTAATTGGATTAAATCTCATATCATACAACCCACTTCTAGTTCCCATTTCTAATGTCCATTTATAGATCCAAATGGTAGGAATGAGAATGGAAGTAGAAATGGAACTCAAAAAATGGAATGGATCCAAATGATTATGCCCATCAATCGTTTAAACCTTGATATTGGGTAACCAAGTCGCTATACTATACATGGATAATATAATTACCTGGACATTATCTCCAAGTATCCGCGAATGCTACTCACAAGATCTAATTGTATTATGATTCGTAAGTTGAGATATCAATATCAATACAACAATTATTATTATCACGTATATGATTAACACGGGGATGTATGAATATAATTCAAATTGGCAATAATGAATATGAATATAGATTCACATTTATATGAATATAGATTCACATTTGTATGAATATAATTCACATGCATATATTCAAGATATTTCTGAATCTGATTCACATATTTCACATAAATGTAAATTCGATTTACATTTTATTTTTGTCTAATGAATTGGATTCACTTGTTATGAGGATGATTATATAAATCTTCCAATATTGACACTTGTAATTTAACTAATCAAAGATAGCTATATTAAAATGTCAAGTCCTTGATGGAATAGGAAATAAGAGGACCGACATGCATAGCCATCCGAAATAGAATCAATGTCTCTCAATAACGGTCATTCCCACAAATAGCTGAACTCTCCATGGTCGTCCCCTTTATGTATTTAAAGAGGGACATTGCATATCTTCGAGAGTCCATACATGGATTCAATTCTAAATTATCTGAAAATGAAGCAAGCCTCAATTTCCATATCCATCAATACATGACAATAAAGAACATAGTAGATCTATACATGTACAACATCATGTGAGTGTATAGCCCAAACCAAAATGAACCCATGATTCTGATAGGAATGATCGATTTTCTAATATCACAAAATATATCATCTGAATTTATCGAATGAATTCTATTAGTATTCCTCGTAGTAAACTATAAGTTTGTGGATTACAAAAGAACACTCTGCCCCAAACTCCTCCCCTTGCACATGTGCCTCCCCCTCTACGCCCGAGCTCCTCCCTCCACCCTGAGCTCCTCCCTCAATCCTCGCGCCTCCACCCCCGCTCCTCCTCGTCCCCCTCCTCCACAGCTCCTCCCACCTGCCCGCGCTCCTCCTCGGCCCCTCATCCACATCCAGCTCCTCCCCTCGTCCTCGTGCCTCCACCCCCGTGCCTCCCCCCTCTGCCCCTACTACTCCCCCTGCAATCGCTCCTCTGCTCTCGGTCCTCTTCCATGACCCCTCCCCCTCCTGGCCCTCGTCTCCTTCACCGCCCCTTCTCTCTTCCGCCCAAAGCTCCTCTCCTTGCCAACGAACATACCCCTCCGACCCCAGGTCCTCCCCCCGCCCTTGCACCTCCCCTCCGCCCACGAACCTCCCTCTCCACCCCCAGTTCCCCCGCCTAGCAGGCCACCTCCACCTTGAGGTCCTCCCCCTGCACCCTCATCCACCCAGATATCTCTCTGTGCCTCCTTATGTCATCGCAGATGAAGGAGGAGGTGGTAGGAGAAGGACAGGTTGGAGGGTGAGGAGGAGGGAGGAAGAGTGAGAGGGGGTCGTGGGCTTTTTTTCTGGATATGCCCCTCTTAACTATACCATGATTTTGAGAAAATCATGGTTAAGTTCAAATTATTGATGGCTGAAGTTACGGAGGGGCACAAGTGATAGAACGAGAAGAAGTCGGGGGCACGACTGATATTCCCAAAAAGGGAGGGACATAACTGAAATTACAATATCTCATAGGGGCATAATTGATAAAACCCCCAATAAATATCTCCCTAATCAGAAAGTGCCCAATATCCTGTAAATTAGACAAGACAAAGAAAATTCACAGCTTAAATATTTTTTGGACTTTTTTTAATGATTTTAAATGATTTTTATTAGTTTTTCAGTGTTTTGCAATTTTTAAGTATTTTTAATGAATTTTGGATATTTGATAGGTAATAGTAAAGTATAACTACCATAATTTTTTGGTGATTTTTGGAGCTATATTGTATTTTTATGATTTTTATAAGTTAAAACATGAAATAAAATCTTGTTATTGTATTTTTATAATTAGGAAAACAATTATAGATACCTTAAAATAGATATATGTGATAAAATACAATGTAAGGTATCTAGTATAATTTCCCTAACATTTTTGGAATTAAGGAAGTATTTAAAATAATAACTTACTTGACTTATAAAATTATAACTAACTTAACTTATCCTAGGTGCATGTATGTGTTTATAACTTAACAAAATTGTGGATCAATACGTGCTAACTTGGTAAGAGTTGAGGAGCTACTGATGACTGAAAAAATGATGGCTCGGGTATAAGGTACTAAATGGTCGTTGCGACCCAAGCAATCAGACTCGATCAATCAAGAAAAAGAGACCACCAATAAAAGATAAAATCAACTCGAAATCAATAACGATCTTGCTATTTTATTAACCTGGTATAGCGACCAGGGTCGATCACAAGGAGCACGTAATGGCCTCGCGGCCTACGAAGTAGTCAAAAAGAAAATAAAAGGAAAGAAACATGTATTTTTGGTGGTTTTTAATTCTTTTTATATTTTTTGGATTTTTAATTAATTAAGAAACTAAAGAAAACAAGAACACAAGGCAATTCAACTATTTATTTAATGCACTAAAAATCAACCAAAAATTCAAATAAAAATATTTTTGTGTATTTTATAATTTTTACTGTTTTTAGTTAATTTTTGGGATTTTTCTGATTTTTATTTAATTTTCTAAAAATGAAACAATACAAAAAGATAAAAACAATGTCCATCCAAGTTTAAGGGGTTTAGATAAAATATCTAAAAACCCCCAAAAAGCCTAGAGGTAATTTTCCTGTATACTACAAAGAAAATTTAGCCACTGGATTTATGATTTTTGGGTTTTAAATTATTTACTAGAATTTTTATGAGTTTTTAAGTGTTTTTCAATTTTTATAAGTTTATGTAATGAAAAATAGCCAAAATTGGCTAGAAAATCAAGCAAGCCAAAACAAATAGTAGATAATTTTTTTTGTAATTTTTAGATAGGTTTTAATATTTTTTGTGATTTTCAAAGTCAAACAGTAATGAAAATTGATGTTTTTGAATTTTTAAAAATATCAAATCAAAACAAAAATATCCCCAAAAATTCCAGAAAATTTTACACTATGGCAGGAGCCATGTGTTCAATTTTCGTTGGATTAGGAGTTGATTTGCTATTTTATTAAAAAATAAAAGTTAGGTACTGTGCACAGGGACCTGAGTGCAAATACCAAGAGTTCTGGGGAGTCCGGTGCAAAATACCCAGGAAAACACGCGCGTCGCGCGTGCCTGGGGCACTCAGGGACCTAAATGTAACGAAAACCAAGTCCTAGGACTATTTGGTAACAGGTACCAAAAGTCCGAGGGTTAGTTTGTAATTAACCCACGAATAAACGCACATGCACTATTCATTCACGCACAGGGGTATAAAAGCAATTACCTAAAAGTTTTCATTCATTTCAGAACAAACCAGAACTACAGGGAACAAAGTGCAAATAGCCCAACAAAGCACGTGTCGATGCACGTGCTACACCATACACAGGGGCATAAATGCGAATGAAATAAAGCACAGGGTCCACGATGCAATTGTACCAAAAACTAAACAACTAAACTATATATTTACAAGACTAAACGCGAAATAAAGTAAAAGGAAGGGCCTAAGGGTAAATTACCCTTTATTAATGAGGACGGCTGGATGGGCGCCACGTGGTGAATGGACGACTGCGATGCGGGTGGCACCCAACGAAGGAAGCCCTCGGGTGGATCGGACGGTCGGGGCTTCGCCACGTGCTAGATCTGGCGGTGGAGATGCGTCACTGCTAAGCCTCGGCCATCGGACGGCTTGGATCAGTCCTCCTGAGGATCGTGCGGTGGCTGCCGCTCCGTGAATGAAGGGCTCAGATCGAAACTGGAGCGGGAGGCCGATCGAACGGTGGACGAAGGTCTTGGAAGAACTGTCTGCCGGCGAAGTTCGCCGGCCCAAGGCGCACGCTCCTGACCTCCTCGCAGGGCTCTGGTGATCGGGAAGAATTGTCGGGGGCCTCCGCGTCAAATGGGACTCTCCGATGAAGCGACGGAGCTTTAGGGAGCCCGGTCAGCTCCGGCGGAGAAGCGGCTCCTGGCTCGAGTCGGAGGACCTCAGATGGCCCTCGTAGTACCTGCAAAATAGGTCCAGAAGACTCGCGGGTCGAGGGCAAAGTGCCTCGACCCCGCTAGACGTGGTGAAGGTGGTCATGGAATCGGTGCGGGCGAGCTCCGGCGAGGTGATGGACGGAGGAGCTCGAACCCCAGCTCCTGTGCGAGCTGGGTTGAATGGGAGTGCGGAGAATGTGCACGGGAGGAAGGCGGAGGCGATGGTAGATTCCGATGGTCGAACGGAATAGTGGGATGGTCGGAATCAGCGAGAAACGACGGCGTCACGAGTTGGGGATAATCGGAAATTAGAGAAAAGAAAAAGGAACTGGGTCTACCTGGGTGGAGGAATCGACTGTGGGCGAGCTTGCGAAGCTCTTGGTCCTTGCCTCGAGGAGCGTCAACCTCCGAGGCTCGAGCTCCTGCTCTGGGTGGAGCACGACGGTGGTGACTCGCTGGATCAGTGGTCGGAACGCCCTCAGCCTCGCTGCAACACCTCCGGGGCGAGCTGTCACTTTCGCGCAGAAGGTGGAGGTCACTGGAAGGAGGAACGACAAGCCAAAGATGGGAAATGGAGTGGCGGAGCTCGAGCTTTATACGGTGGAGGGTCCGGGAAGATGAGAGCGGGTAGGGCAATGGACTGCGCGGATCCCGAGGCGGGGGCTCCGGCGAGGATGTCGGATGTGCTGGGATCGACACGGACTCGGGGTTTAGAAGAATGGTGATCGAGTTTAGGCACAATAATCGGGAGAAGTCAGGTCACCCGCCTAAATCCCGTGCAAGGTGGTCCTGGGGGGGGGTGACCGGGGGGTCAACGTCCCCGTGGACCAGTAGAAGCAGGCCACGTGGAAAAGATTTGTAAAATCATTAATAAATAGTAAATGACCGATTTATTAAAAAGTCAAAACATGAAATATTTTTGTTTTAATTTTTTCTATTTTTTAGTGATTTTTAATTAATTTTTCAAAGTAAAAATAAGGTATTTACATTATATAGCTATATATAGGTATATATACAATATAGGGATTTTAATTTTGATTTTTAATTTGTTATTTTTATACAATTTTATTCCCATTTTATATTTTATTTATTTATATCATAAAATAAGGAATAAAAAGATATTTTTATTATTTTTATACATAGGTGAAATAAATAGATATGTACATACATATACATGGTATATTTACAATATTATTTTTTATTTTTAATTTTGTTATTTTTATTTTGTTTTTGTTTTAATTTATTTTATTTATTTACATCATAAGACATAGAATATGTACAAGATTTTTGGAAATTAATTTTATTTATTTATAAGGCTAAATAAATACAAGGTGAATGGACTATATACAAGGTGACTATGTACATGAGTGATGTTCTTGTTTTCTTTTTAATTTTTCTATTTTTATCTTCATTTTATATTTATAAATATATACAAATATTTACAAGCCTATTTTAATCTATTTTTGAGAGGAAAATATTTTTATTTTATTTACATATATATTTACACACATGAGCCCCTATCTCCCTTTACTTTGGCTTTTTTGCGGTCAGGCCCATGCCGAGCCCTCCATTGCGTTAGGTTGCTCAATATTTATTCTAAATATTTCCCTCTTTTTCTTTTTAATCTTTATTCTTTTATTTTTGCACAAAAACATGCTAATTATTACTTTTTACACAATGCATGCTTTTGGTAATTATTTATATTTACAACTATATACATGCATTTGCAAAGGTTTTTGTAGCTAAAATATAAGAATAAAGAGTGATGAATGAGTATTCATCACCCCCCCTATACTTAACTTTGCTAGTCCCTTAGCAGACACTTATTTGAAAAAGAAGTGAAAAAGAAATAAAGAAAAAGAGAATGTACATGGATCAAGGTTGATTACTAAACTTGCCTTCATTAAATTAAGGTATGGAGCTCGATCAGATCTTTGGATTATTAATGTGCCGGAACCTTATTTGGACTTAAGTTTAAAACTTAACAGCCTCTAAGTTCCACTAATCTATAATCAAGACTCCTCAATGCTCCAGATCGGAACAAGTCACAAACCCTGAAGACCATGAATCTTTTCTTGCCCTGTGAATGTGAGGTCTAAGCTCTCCACCTCAGAAATGGCAACTTGACAACCCTCCCCAACAAGGTAACTCTATGACCTCAATCTGGCCACTCTTTCCTCGAGGAGCGGGGTGTTCCCTTCTAAGTTCAAGTTCAACCGGCTCAAGAAGGGGAGGAAGAAGAGAATGGGTCAAGGCCAGTGTAGCCATGTACCCTTGGGAGCTTGACCAGTGTAGCCAAGTCTCCCTGCTGCAAGCTACATCAGGTGGATCATGAAACTCAAGCTTTGCTTATTGCACTCTATATACATACTCCAGTGGGATTATCATTTTCTATCAGACCCACCACTTTTTTGGAGTTATTTTCTTTTTGCATTTTTTTCAAGTGCATCTATACAACATATACATGTGCAGCATATATACAAGGAGTTTTTCCTCTTGAGCCAGTAGACTATCCCTCTTTTGAAGCTTTATTGCAACCCACAACTCCCGTCATTAGACCTCATGGCAACCAGACCAAGTTGAGACGCACTTCCTTCACTAAAAGAAGAAGAGAGGTTCCGCCTAGAAGTACTACCCTCATATGCTACCCCAAGTCAAGGAAGACTGCCTCCTCACCACCTCATCCGTAGAGAGCTCGGTGCATAGTGCTGGTGTCCAAGTAAAGCCATTGTCTATATGAGTCATGTGTTGTTGTTAAGTGCTCTACTTAGGCTCATTAAGATGACATGTGATCATAGCCTAGTGGACTCAAAGAATTAAGTCACCATGGACCTGAAAAGCCTTAAACCTAAGCCCTATAAGGTTCCTCTTAGAAGTTAGGTGGATTAAGATCTTAATCAAGCTCCATTTCTCAATTTGATTCCAGGCTAGTTTAAATGTCAACTATCATCCAAAAAAAAAACTATATACACATGTACAAAAGATGCTATTTACACAAAGTTTACAAACATGCAAAATTTTTAAAAAATGTTTTGAAATCATGAATGGATGATGCATGAAGTGCAAGTTTTGCAACAAGTATTTACACATATTTACACAAGATTTTTGCAAACTTCTGATTTTCAAAACATTTTGAAAAAAATTTGTACTATATACATAATTTTGATAAGAAAATATTTACACAAACTTTACATAAAAGATTTTTGAAAACATTTTTACAAAAATAATTTGTACACTAGCTATTTATGTGCAAATAAAAGAATGTTTATGTACATTAAAAATTTTTAATTTTTGTGATTTTTAGGGTTTTTAGCCATTTTATTTATTAACACACTCACACAAAGTACGAGTTATGGCTAAAGTATATATGAAATATATACACCCCCCTATACTTAGCTCGAACGATGTCCTCAGAGTCAAGAGCGATGAAGAAGACATAAATCGTGCTAGGTATAGGGAAGTGAAAAGGAAGGCTATATACAAAGACGAATGAATGAATGAACGAATGAATAGCAAGTCAAGAGGATCTCAGGTCTTTCCCCTATACTTAGGATCAAGTAATCCTAAGTATAGCAGGCTGTACACTAAGGGAAAATCGAGTGGAGAATGTACGGGGTCTACCCCCCCCCCCCTATACTTAGGGTAAAATATCCCTAAGTATAGGCAGCAAAAACAGGGGTAGAAAGAAACAAAAGAAGTACCCGAAGGTCCTACATCCCCCCTATACTTAGGGTAAAGTGCACCCTAAGTATAGCATAATCAACAGATGAAGAAAGGGATGTGGGACTAAAGAATGTAGTGATATAGACATCTGGATCTATACAAGGCGGAAGATCAGTGAAACTCAGGCGTGAGATGCCTTAGATGTGAGTCAAAGACCACATCTCACGCAAAATGAATAGGGGCAAAATCAACGACCCGCGGCTCATGATCTAGAAATGGCTTGAGCCGCTGGACGTTCACTCGAAAGGTACTCTCAGAAGACAACTCAGATATATCAATGCTACCGTTGTCGTGTACCTTTCTCACCAAGTAGGGTCCCTTCCACTTGCTCTGTAGCTTCCCTGGAAATAAACGAAGCCTCGCATCAAACAGCCATACTCTCTGACCAGACTCAAAATGCTTGTGGCTAACATGAGAATCATGCCACTCCTTCACTCTCTCCTTATACTGTAGGCTGTTTGAGAAGGCGGTATCTCTAAGCTCCTCCAGGGCTGCTAACTCTGCCCTCCTCTGGTCTCCTACACCATCTGGATCCATAAGTATATCGGTAACTGCCCATAGTGATCTGTGCCTCAGCTCAACAGGTAAATGGCACGACTTGCCATATACGAGGCGAAAGGGAGATGTGCCCAATGGTGTCTTGAAAGACGTCCTATATGCCCACAAGACCGAGTCCAAAAGTTGTGACCAATCCTTTCGATCTGGGCGGACGACTTTCTGCAATATAGTCTTGATCTCCCTGTTCGACACCTCGGCTAGACCATTCGTCTGTGGATGGTAAGGTGTAGCAACACGATGGTCTATACCGAACTCGCTAGCAAGGGCCTTCACCTGGTCGTTGATGAAATGAGACCCCCCATCTGAAATCAAAACTCGAGGGACCTCAAACCGCGTGATGATGTGCTTCCTCAAAAATCTGCAAACTGTCCTCGCATCAGTGGCTCGGGCGGGGATAGCCTCAACCCAACGTCTAACATAATCAACGGCCAACAGAATGTACTCGAATCCCTGACTCTTAGGGAATGGACCCATGAAATCGATGCCCCATGCGTCAAAAACCTCACAGAAGTGAATGGGTTGCATCGGCATCTGATAACCGTCCCGCACCCTTTGTTAATCCGGTCAAATTAATGTCCAAATTAATGTTAGTAATTCGTTGCAGTCGGATACGAGAGGCTAGTCAAAAACCCACTTATCGATTAATGTTAAGTTAATTTTAAGCGGCAGATTTTTTTTACTTGGTGGACTCCAAGGTCGATCTCAGGGAGGCATCTGTCTCCTTAGGTAAATTTTAAGCAATTATCCAAGTGTGTGATTTTCAGGGAGTAATTTTTTTTGTCTTTTTCAATTTCTATGCGACTTATGCAAAAATGCAGGCTAATTTAACGTTTAATTCAATTGGGATATCAAATAAAGACCAAAAATTCTAAAAATTGGCAGATGATTAATGATGATGAAAATGACTACACTGATTTTTTTGGATTTTTCAGACACTAAATGGATTTACTGGAAATTAAATATGCAGACAGGGTGATTTTCAATTTTTAATTTTTAATAAATAACAAACCACAAATTCTTCAGAACTAAAATTATCCTAGATGGCACTAATAATAAGGGATCCAGGAAAATTGAAAGATCTGAGTTTCAATGTGAAAGGAATTTATTAAAATTAAATTAAGAAAATCACTTAACAATTTATTAGGCCTCGATAGGTGTTGCAAATGACATGAAATTTTTATGGTATGTTAAGAATATTGTCCTTAAGCTACTATGAATTTTTTGATGATTTTTGGAAGTACAGAGAATTAACTACAAATTAAAAGGTGTTACTGGGCAAAATATCTCAAAAATGCACCAATTAATTCATTAATAATTCTACTGAAATTACAAAAATGTGACACGTAGACCAATAGACAGAGGACAAGTTTCTCAACAAAATGCAATTTTTAGATTCGAAAAATGATGTAAAATGCAACCTAGGGTTGCGTGCAAACACAGGGGTGTAAATGCAATACAGAAAAATAAAAATACAATAAGCAAATATGCGGACAGGGACTAAAATGCAATTATTTATAATGTTGGGGACTCGAGTGCAAATTTTCCACAGGGCACGTGCTCCTCACGTGGGCTCAGCTTCACAGGGACCTTTTTGCAAATATGGAAAGCTCCAGGGGCCTCTGTGTAATTTTCCCAGGTCGCACGTGCTCCTCACGTGGGCGGCCTAGGCTCGGATGGCTGCGGAGGCTCGGGCCGAGGTTCGGGCGACGGTGGAGATCTGGAGTGAGGCTCGGTGTAGCCTCGGGTCGTCCGAGCCTAGGGTTGGGGGCAAGGCTCGGTCTTCGTCGACGTGGCTGGCTGCGGGCCTTTGGATCAAGATCGATCCAAAGGATGGCGGTGATGATGCGTGGCGAGATCAGAATCCGTCAGATCTGGATAGATCTAACGGTGGTCGATGGAGGCTGAAGATGATGACATGGCGTTCTCCTGAGCGTGGGATCAATGATGATCCTACGGTCGTTGGCAGCTCCGGTGGGCGGGCGACTGTGGCTGACTGCGAACCGTTCGATCGAGATGATCGACGGCCTCTGGGGCTTCTTTCCTCGACGGCCCTCCGCCTCCTGCGGAGGAGAAGGCGGGGCTCCGACGTTGTTGTCTTTGCTCCGCCCTTCCCTCCCGTCGTCGGTGAATGTCGATGGCGAGTCGGAGGTATCTCGGAAGATGCGCGGATGTTCGACGAAGCCTCCGGTGACCTCAGGAGTGAGAGAGGGCTGTCGGAGGTTGCTGGCGACGAAACTCGAAGATGACTCCGGCGAGCTTCCCGTTCAATGAGACCGGGGGTACCTGGAAGTGTTATAGAGAGAGCCGGAGCTCGTGCGTGCGTTTGTGGAGAGGTGGAGGTGGTCGGCGAGGCCTAAGGCGTGCGGAAGATGGGTAGGCGATGGTGCTCCGGCCAAGTGGCGGAGCTGAGCTGATGAAGGTTGACGTGCGTCGTCGGGGGTCGTGAAAGCTACCGCAAGGATGGGAGCTTCGACGCGAAGCTCGGCGAGATGGAATGGAAGCGAGAGGTTGATCGGTGGCGGCGAATAAAATCGGAGAAGATAAAAGAAAATTAAGAAAAAGATCGGAGATGGATAGAGGGGTTCACCTGGGGATTGGACCTCTCTCTTGGGGCCCAGGTCGTCGCTCGAGGGACCGGTGATGTCCTGAGCTCCAGCAGCTGCTCGGAGGAGTCGCTGCGACACGACGGAGTTGCCGTGGATCTCGTCGGGAGAAGAAGCCCTTCGTCGCTCACGGAATCGTCGAATTGCTGTCACCAATCGAAAGCTCAGAGCTCAGGGAAGTTCTCTGGAGTGGCGGATGCGGCTGAAGTTGGCCGATGGTGGCATATTTATAGGATGGAGTTGGTGGGTTGGCTGGTGACGAGGTGAGGTTTGTGGTCGACGTGGGGCGACTCTGGTGGGAGTCGTGGGAAGCGAGGGTGAGGGAGGAGTGCTCTCCATCGTGGTGGTGTTGGTGGTCGGAGAGGGTGGATGAGGTGCTGCCAAGAATAGGAAGGGGGCGGCTTGTTTCGCAAGGGGAGAGATCGTGGGCGAGTGGCGTCCGGAGGTAGACGACGGAGCTCCACCGTTGGATCTGGTGATCCAACGGTGATGATCGAAGCGGTATGGACGTGTGTGATTAGATCAAGGCGCGTAGATGATGGGCCGTGATCGCGCCATGTGGAGGGCGCTGGGCGAAGCGCGGGCGAACGGCTTGGATGAGGAGATGGAGAGGATCGAAGGGACGAGGAACGCCAACGGAGGAGCGGCTGTGATGGGCTCGATCAGATGGTTCATCTGCCGCCACGTGGCGAGCTCTGGAAGAGGCGCGAGCGGATGGTGCGGATTGAAGGCATGAGATGATCTGACGGCCCAGACAAAGGGCGTGCGTGGAATACCTGGAGTCGTTGGATCTCAGGAGGAGATCCAACGGCTGGAGGATGAGGCGGATGAGGCAAGGGGAGCGGCCGCGTGGCGCAACCAGAGGGCGCCACGTGGCCTGCTGTGAGTGGCTGGAAGAAGATACACGTGTAAAGAGAAGAGGGGGCCGAATTTGGAAAAACTCAAAACATGAAAGTTGTAGATCTCGATGAGATCTACAAGTTTCATGTTGACCAAAGACGGAGATGAGGTTAAATATGATACATAAATACAAAGATACAATTATACACCTATGTAGTATACAAAGTGGCCCCAAAAACCCAACTTTCCCATACAAGCTCCAAATTCAATGAAATTAGTCTCATTTTAAAGGTCTTTTAATGTGTAGTATTCTAAGAGTAAGTAGACCTAATTCAGAGTTTGTATGAGGGCTTTATGTGCATTTTAGTGTACAGGGGTTCTCAGGCTTTATTGGCTATTTTACAAAGGGGATTTTTTGGCATTCTTCCCTATATGATTAACTAAGGAGTACAAATTATAGAGAAGAGATTATTTTAGTGAATGGGTATTTTACAAGTGATTTTTGGCTTCTTATTTAAATGCAAATGGACTGCTAACATGTATGAATCATGAATGTATGCAAGAATGCTATTTATACAATATAAAGGGAAACACGCATCTATTTTCTCGGGAACAAGGCTCTATTTTTTACTTTTGAAGTGATGAATCACAGATTCATCAACCCCCTATACTTAAACCTTGCTCGTCCCTGAGCAACTAAATGAAATGCAAGAGTGAAATGATTTTGGGTTCCATACCAAGGTCATGAACAAAAGTTAAAAATGGGGCCTGACTCGACCTTTGGATTAGTTGTGTGGCGGAACCTTATTTGGACCTGAGCTTAAGACCTAACAGACTTCAAGTTCCACAAGTCTTCTATTCAAGACTCCTCAACAGTCAGGTCAGAACAAATCCTCAAACGCAAATTTCTGATGACTATGATTCTTATTGTACTGTGTAAGTGATTTGTAACTCTCCACATCAGAAATGGCTCGAAACCAGCCTCCTCTAACGAGGTAACTCAATAACCGGGTCCAGTAACTCTTTCCTCGAGGAGCGGGGTATTCCCTTCTAAGTTCAAGTGCGACCAACTCAAGAGGAGGGGGTAGAGAAGAGAATGGACGGTAGCCAGTGTAGCTACCTATCCCGGGATGCCTGACCAGTGTAGCCAAGTCATCCAGCTGCATTTCTTTACTAGTATACAGTCTCCGACAGGTATTTTATTTTTTCTTGAACCTGTCTGATTTTTTTGGAGTTTTTGCATTTTTTTTTCAAAGTGCAGCATGTACATCAGGAGTTTTTCCTCTTGAGTCAGTAGACTATCCGTCTTTTGAAGCATTATTGCAACCCACAGCATCCTGTCCTTAGATGTCAACACCACCAGACTAGGTTGAGACGCACTACCCTCCCTAGAGGAGGACGGATGTTTCCACCCGTGTGCTACTCCAACCTAAAGGATTCTACTTCCTCACCACCTCATCAATGAAGAGCTACGTGCATAGTGCTTGTCCAAGTTAGGTCATTATCTAAAAGAATCCTGCGTATGCACGAGATATTCTACCTAGACTAATCAAGATGACATGTGAACATAGACTTGCGGACTCAAAGAATTAAGTTACTTGACCTGAGAAGTCTTAACTCCAGTTCCTATAAGGTTCCTCTGAAATTAGGTGGATTAAGGTCAAATCAGGTCCATCCTCAATATCTACTCATAACTTGGTCCAGAACCCACTAGCTTTTCACTTTGCATATGCAAAGTTATGCAGATGAGATGAGATATCATGCTATGAAAATGCAAGACTCTTTTTCTTTTTCTTGGATGCAGAGATGATATGCAAGAGTAAATAAGAAGCCTCTTTTCATTTTTATTTTTCATTTTTTTTGATTTTTACCCACCCGTAATTATTGTAAAATATATACAAAAATATGCGAAAATACGCGAAAGTACGAGCTATGGGTAAAGTATATATGTAATATATACACGCCCCCTATACTTAGCGTGTGCTATGTCCTCAGAGCACGAAGAGCGAGGAAAAAGACATAGCTCATGCTAAGCGTAGGAGAGCTAAAGGAACAAAAAGTATAGAAGTCGTCTCGCCCCCCTATACTTAGGCTCTGGCAGCCTAAGTGTAGAAGAAGATCAGAAATGGGGCAGGCGAGGGAAAGATGGGTAGTGGCTGAATATACAATGCGGGCATCGGTCCCCCCTATACTTAGGCTTAGGTCAGCCTAGTATAGGTAGGAAATGAGTATGAGGACCAATGTGATCTGGAGAATGTACAGTAAGCCGACTTAGGTGACCCTTCCCCCCTATACTTAGGATCTGGTTATCCTAAGTATAGTCCAAGATAGTGCTCTGATGAGGCGGGGTTGGGTTGCTGAAGTCACGGGAGAAAGGGTAGGATGTACAAGAATGATGATATACACAGATGAGTCGGTGTGAATCTTTCAAGATGCTGCTGATGGTTGGAGTTCATTGCTGCAAGGTCTCATACGCGGCTCGATGTGAATCTGCTGTATCTGTCTCGCGCATGAATACAATCTCCTCAACCTGGACTAACTGCTCATTGGATTCGACGACGTGCTTCAACAGCTGTCCATTCACTAGGAATGTCGGTGCGTCCTCTGCGAGATCTGAGATCTCGACACATCCACTATCATGCACCGTACGGGCGACAAATGGGCCTGTCCACTTAGACTTCAACTTGCCTTGGAAAATCTTCAGCCTAGCATTGAACAACCATACCTTCTGTCCAGGAACAAAGGTCTTTCATCTGATATATCTATCATGCCAACGCTTTACCTTGTCCTTGTACACTAAACTATTGTCATATGCGCGGTTTCTGACTTCCACAAGCTCATTCAGATCCATGTCTCTCTGCTTCTGACCCAGGTGTGTGTTCCAGTTGACCTTTTTGATTGCCCATTCTGATTTGTGCACTAACTCTGCGGGCAAATGGCACGGCTTTCCGAATACCATTCGGAATGGGGAGGTGCCTAACGGTGTCTTGTAAGCCGTCCTATACGCCCAGAGGACTTGATCCAAGATCTGAGACCAGTCCTTCCTGTCCGGGCGGACAAGCTTTTGCAATATGGTTTTCACCTCCCTATTTGACACCTCAGCCATACCATTGGTTTGTGGGTGGTAAGGACTCGCGACACGGTGTTCGATGCCGTAGTCCTTCAGGAGTTTCTTCACCTCCCGATTCACAAAGTGGCTACCCCCGTCTGATATCATCATTTTGGGGATCCCGAATCTAGAGATTATATGCTCTCTGATGAATTTACAGACAGTCCTGCTGTCTGCGACTCGGGTCGGGATAGCCTCCACCCATATGGATAGATAATCTACCGCAAGGAGGATGTATTCAAACCCGTGGCTGACAGGGAATGGGCCCATGAAATCGATGCCCCAGGCGTCAAAGACATCACAAATGATGACCGGCTGCATTGGCATCTCATCCTTGGAACCAACGGTTCCTCCCATTCTCTGGCAAACTGGGCACGACTTCGCGAAGGCGGTGGCATCGCGAAACAGAGTCGGCTAGTAGAAGCCACACTGAAGTACCTTCCATGCGGTCCTCTTCCCGGAGTGGTGTCCTTCTGCCTCTAAGCTATCGCATAAAGAAAGGACACTCTGGTATTCCTCCTGAGGAATATAACGTCTCCAGACACAATCCGGTCCTTCAAAGAAAAGGATCGGATCCTCCCAATGGTAGTGTCTTGCGTCCGACTTTAGTCGGTCGATTTGGCTCTTGGGCCAATCTTCGGGAACTTTCTTGGAGACAAGATAATTCACGATATTGGCGTACCATGGGAGTGAGTCGATAACAAAAATCGACTCGTCAGGGAAGGGGTCTCGAATTGGTGAAACCTCGGAAGTATTAAGATCTTCGAGACGAGAAAGATGATCGGCCACTACGTTTTTCTTTCCAGGTTTATCACAGATGTCCAAATCAAACTCCTGGATAAGTAAAATCCAACGAAGAAGACGCGCCTTCGCATCCTTCTTTTCCATCAAATACCGTAGTGCCGTGTGGTCTGTGAACACAGTTACCTTGGATCCAATTAGGTGAGATCTGAATTTGTCCAAGGCAAACACTACCGCAAGAATTTCCTTTTCTGTAACTGTATAGTTACGCTGAGCAGAATCAAGCGCTTTGCTTGTGTAGTGAATTGCAAACGGGACACCATCTCTTCTTTGTCCCAATACAGCCCCAACAGCATAATCAGAGGCGTCCGTCATGATCTCAAAAGGTAGAGACCAATCTGGGGCTTGTAGGATGGGTGCGTCCATGGTCATTCCTTGTAAAAGCTTAAAGGCCTCAAGACATTTGTGATCTACAATAAACTCCATGTCTTTGCCTAAAAGCTCAGTTAGCGGTCGGGCAATCTTAGAAAAATCCTTAATAAATCTCCGATAGAATCCAACATGCCCGAGGAACGACCGCAACTGTCTTACGTTGGTTGGTGGCTGGAGTCGTCTGATCACGTCCACCTTGGCAGGGTCAACCTCCATTCCTCTCTTGGAGATGACATGCCCCAACACTATGCCCTCCGTCACCATGAAGTGACTTTTCTCCCAGGAGAGCACCAGATTAACCTCACAACATCTCTTGAGGACTCGGTCTAGATTCCTAAGACAGGAATGAAAGAATCGCCGTGGACCGAGAAGTCATCCATGAAGACTTCCAGGAATTCACCGACCATTTCGGCGAATACAGCAATCATGCACCTTTGAAAGTACCTGGAGCATTGCATAACCCAAAAGGCATGCGCCTGAAAGCATAGGTACCAAAGGGGCATGTAAACGTGGTCTTTTCCTGGTCCTCCGGAGCTATGGCTACTTGATTGTAGCCCGAGAACCCATCTAGGAAGCAGAAGAATTCTTTCCCCGCTAATCTTTCTAAAATCTGATCAATGAACGGTAGGGGGAAATGATCCTTCTTCGTCACGGCATTCAGGCGTCTGTAATCCACACAGACGCGCCACGACGTGGGTACTCTTGTCACGATCTCCTCTCCGTCCTCGTTGGTGGTCGTCTGAATTCCCGACTTCTTCGGGACAACATGATTGGGGCCACCCACTTAGAGTCGGATATTGGGTAAATGAAACCCGCGTCGCACCATTTTTCTATCTCTTTTTTCACGACCTCTCGTAATTTGGATTCAACCGGCGTTGGAATTCACGAGAGGGTTTGGCTTCGTTCTCCAAGTAAATATGGTGCGAACACAGAGCGGGATTTATCCCATGGAGATCGGAAATGCTCCAGCCTATCGCCTTGCGGTTTTTCTCCAGGATCTCTAGCAAGCGAGATTCCTGCTCCTCGGTCAATTGCGAACTGATAATGACCGGAAATTTCTTGTCTTGGCCCGCAAGGAAGGCATATTTCAAGGTTGTGGGTAGGGGTTTGAGCTCAGGAATAGTGTGATCGTCTAAGAAATCTGGCTCAATCTGCTCTGGTTCAGTGTTGGAAGTGGCCGGATCGTGTTCTGTGATAGCTGCCACCAAGCGCGGGCTCTGGAGTCGGATCGTCAAAAGTTTCCATACAATCGGCAAACACCTCGTCCGACTCGTCATCCTCATCTTCCGATTGTCCTAAAGATGTAAGGACTGACAGGCCCAACTGGGCCTCTACGTCATCGAAGATGTAGGGCGATGCAGGCTCAGAGCTGTACTCGTTCCTGAGGATCTCGCAGACTGACTCAGGCACTGGATCATCTTCAAAGGAGATGGATACATCGGTGCTGGCTGGGTTCTGTCTCCATGGCCCAACTAAGTCTACATGCTCGCAGTCTGTTCCGGTAGAAGAGTACTCAGTGCTGGATTCAGAATCCGGTCTCTGCCATCTTGTCTGCTTCATTTCAAGTTCCTCATCTCCTCCTGGAGTTTGGAACTGAATCTTCCCATTCTTATAATCAAATAAGGCCCCTGCTTTTCTAAGGAAGGGCCTACCTAGAATGATCTGGGAATCTCTCCAATTATGAGGGGTTTCTATATCCAGACAGTGAAGTCCACCATGTATTCTTGCCCCTCGACTTTGATCACAATGTTCCTTAACTCTCCTTGGGACCTCTTAGTAGATTTGTCAGCGAACTGTAGAAGAGCTCTAGATTTCCTAAGAGGTCCGAGATTAAGCCGCTCATAGAGGGCTGTGGGCATCAAATTGATCGAGGAACCATTGTCCAGGAGAGTGCGTGCAAACGCGATGTCATCAACATGACTCACTACATAATGTGCACCCATGTCTCTTCGTTTCCGAGGAAACGAGTTCTTTATTGCACAAGTCGTGGCTACTGATAAAACTTGTTTCTCAACACGGCTTTTGGTCTTCCTGCTAACCCTAGTAGGTGTGCATCTCATCTTAAGGTATTTTTTGGAACGCAGGGGTCATTTCCACGAACTTGTCAAAAGGGATTGTGACCTTGATGTGTTTATTGCAAAATTCAGCCATCTCAGGGTCATCTTTTTGGATTTTCTTTGTTTTCTTCTTTCCACCTTTGAGAGCTCGGGGGAAAGGGATTATTGACTCCAACTCAGGTTCGGAAACTGAAATCTTCTCATTAATTTCGGGAACTGAGTTCTTAACATGACTCTGACTCTGATACAGACTCTGACTCTGACTCTGACTAAAAGGAAAATGCTGAGGCGAAACCGGTGATGCTTCTTCCGCTTCTTCTGGACGATCCTCCTCAGATGGAGGTGCGGGCTCTTCATCGGTGTCGTCTGACTCTATGCAAATGCGAGAATGCTGCTTCGAGGACTCAGATGTCCTCTTCTTCCGCTGGCGATGGTGGTGGTGATGCTCCTCCTCTTCTTCCTCCGAGTTCTCCTCAGGTAGAGTCTCGGAGGCTCCTTCCTTATGTGCTCGTGCCCGATCAGGTATGGTCACGGTCCTTCCGCTCCTGAGGGACATATGATTGACATTATCGTACGAAAGGATCTCATGTTCAGATAAATAATTATCTGAATGATATACCTGATCTCGAGGTCGGTTCTGGCCCTGGTGTAAGCTGTTCGGGTTGGCCTGAACCTGTGCGGGGATTGGAGTCCTTGGCGCCATTTGTTGGTCCTGGTTACGAGAGACCCGATTGATGTCGGTCCTCATGTCCAGGTAGTCATTCTGCATCTGTTGGACCCTATCAGACAGGGTCTGGATCGCCAAGGTAAGGGACTCCAATTCGGTGGGCTGGGCTGGCTGCTGTGCAGATGCGGTCCTGTATGGGCCCTGCTGGTCGTGCCGATACTGCTGCTGATGGGACGGTGCTGGCCCCTGCTGGTAGGTGCGCTACTGCGGCTGGTACCCCTGTTCTGGCCTGGACTGGAAGCGCGGGACGGCGACGGGCCTGGTTTCTTGGTAGACTGGGGATGGGCGGTGTGGCTGATCCTTCCCCATCTCGATTTGCCGGACTATCGGGTCACGGCTATACCAAAGCCCGTTGATCTCGTATACTGGCGGAGGCTCCTCGTATTCCGTTTCCACTTGTGGGGGTGCATGATGGTTCTGCTGGGTATAAGTCTGATCCCAGCTGCTCTGAGACCCTGGTGCCTGTTCCTGTACAAGATGGACTCGATGTACAGGTATAGGTGGTGCAGAAGGGACATGTAGCTTGATCTTAGCTACCTTTTCAGAGAGTTCCTCCACTTTCTTTGGAAGGCTCGAAAGAGACTCCATCTCCGCGACTCTCTTGTGGATCTGCTCGACCATGGTAAGCTTGTCGGCAATCATCCCCATGCTGGGGATGAGGTCCTCAGTCAGATCTGCTACAGTCCTTCGAGTTGTCTCATTGGATAGGATTGAGGGAGACAACTGATAGGCCCTTGTGGCCTGTGACCTGCCGGTTTCCGCCATCTGTTCTAGGATCTTCCATACAGCGTGCTCGTTCTTGTTCAGATAGCTTCCTCTACAAGCGGCGCTGACTAACCCCTGCATCTCCGGGTTAGACCACAGAACAAGGTCTGGACTAAGATCGCCTTCGAAATGCCGTGGCATGGGCATTTCTGCACTAAATCATTGAACCTGTCCCACGCTTCATGGAAAGGTTCACTGGGTCCTTGAGCGAAGCTGGCGATCTTCGTTCTCATCTGGTTAGTTCTACTGAGAGGGTAGAACTTCTTTAAGAAAAGATCCTTGAACTGCATCCAGGTAGTACATACCACCCCTAAGTTTTTCAACCAATGAGCAGCCTTATCTCCTAAGGCAAACGGGGTGGCCTTCAGTCGGATATAATCTTGGCCAACATTGGGATGGCTAAGATTGTTGCACACCAGTTCGAAGTCACGGAGGAAAGTGTATGGTTCTTCACTGAGGTTTCCGTTGAACTTCGGAAGCAGACTAAGGAAGTGGGGCTTCAGCTCGAATGCCTGGGCGGGAACTGCGGGTGCTAACCAGTTCTGGATCTCGTTCTCCGCCGGGTTGTAGGTATCGACCATTGGTCGGTCGATCCCTCCAGCTACTATAATCTGTCCCATCCGCGCCGTGAGATCTGCATTTTTTCTGTTCGGCTTCGGCGAGGCGGATTAAGAATCTGTCGTATCTGGTCCTCATCATGTGGCATCCTTGGCGGCATCTTGTCCTCTAGTTCTGGGGATTGGGAAATAAGATCAGTGTTAGAGGGCAAATCAAGGAAGGGATTACTGAGGCGATGGTCTTCCTCGGCAATCTTGGAGGAGATAAAAGGGTTGGTTTGAGAGTAACCACCCTGAGCATGAGAGAACCAGGACTCAAGAGGGTCATGAGTCTTGGGGTGGTCCAAGGTGCGCTCGGATCGATGAAGATGAGTTACTTGGGGAACTCATAGAGAAATCGGTGAATAATGCGTCGAGATCTCCCCAGTCACTCATCTTGATGAAGCGAGAAGAAGATAGGATTTTACTCCTACCTGAAGCAAGCAAAATTCAATCCATGACCCTGGGTTCACACTCAACACAGTGAAGGACTCGAAATCGAGTCCAATTAATCTTGTAGTTTTTAAGTGTGATTTTCAAGCAAAATAAGCAAGGATTACGCGGCCTATAGGGAAGTCGGCTCAGAGCCGGATGCGTCTTCCCTGTGTAACCTGTCGCCTAAGATACCGCCACTCCTTCCTTTCTTCGCTCCTATCCCAAGCCAATGGATTCAATGACCACGCCCCTATCTACCTGCAAGCAGGCGGAGGCTGACAAGGCCGGAACTTCACCTCGGGGGGTTACTGGCAGCTTGTCGCAGAGTACCGCAATTTCGCCCCTATCTACCTGAGACAGGCGGAGGCTACTTGGTACTAGTCAAAGAATCTGAAATTATTCGGCTTGTGATATTTGCTAGGATCAGTTAGAACGTGATATGGAAGACGGGGATTTGGGCTCTACCTTAATGTGTTCACACACACTCAAGTACCCTCACTCAGCCTGAATACAAGGTCGGGGGATTAATCTCCCGCAAACAATTTTCAAATTTTATTCTTTTTTTGGTCAATACTGTTTAGCAGTCCCGATTTTAAAGTTAGGTTGTCACTTATTAAGTCCACCACAAAGCACGCCTATCGGACAGTCCCAATTTCCTGTTTAATTTAAATGAGAAAATCAGAGGGGGAAATCGAGAAAAGCCGATGCAAGTTGAAATCGATGATGCGTATGCTGAGTAGAGAATACTTACAGTGATCCCTTCGCTTTTTTTATGCAGGATGCAATACAGAATTGAAAGCTTTTTACTCTACATGCCAATGCAAGCGATGAAAGCCGCTCCTAGACAGGCAGTTCTATTAGCGTGAAGAACAGTTTAATTTGACTAAGTACTGCGGTCTAGGTGCGTCTTTTAAGTGTATTGTGTGGTCCTATGGATTACGAGCACAAACAATTCCTAGATTGGCTCGGGGAGCCGCTAGTGCAAGCTGATTTACATTCACTTACACAACACACATGACACGGTTCCACTATACTTACACACGCGAGATCCCAAACGGGAACCGCTAGAAATGATGCGAAAAAGAAAAAGAAATAAATGAAATACAAAGCCTCTCTTCCACTCAAGAAAAATTTAAATGCTAAGTCTTCGAAGCGTCGTCGACTCCTCGCGGTCCTCGCACAAAAATAAATTGAGGTCAGAGAGTGGCACAAAAATAAAATAATGCAAGAAGTAAAGGAGAGAGAAAAATAATTACAAGAAAACCGGGGGTCAGACTACCCGGGGAAGGAAAATCAAACACTCAAAAATTCGCTAAAATTTAACCTAAGCCGTGCCTCCCCGGCAACGACGCCATTTTGATAACCGTCCCGCACCCTTTGTTAATCCGATCAAATTAATGCCCAAATTAATGTTAGTAATTCGTTGCAGTCGGATACGAGAGGCTAGTCAAAAACCCACTTATCGATTAATGTTAAGTTAATTTTAAGCGGCAGATTTTTTTTACTTAGTGGAGTCCAAGGTCGATCTCAGGGAGGCATCTGTCTCCTTAGGTAAATTTTAAGCAATTATCCAAGTGTGTGATTTTCGGGAAGTATTTTTTTTGTCTTTTTCAATTTCTATGCAGACTTATGCAAAAATGCAGGGCAATTTAACGTTTAATTCAATTGGGATATAAAATAAAGTCCAAAAATTCTAAAAATTGGCAAGATGATTAATGATGATGAAAATGACCTACACTAATTTTTTTTGGATTTTTCAGACACTAAATGGATTTACTGGAAATTAAATATGCAGACAGGGTGATTTTCAATTTTTAATTTTTAATAAATAACAAACCACAAATTCTTCAAGAACTAAAATTATCCTAGATGGCACTAATAATAAGGGATCCAGGAAAATTGAAAGATCTGAGTTTCAATATGAAAGGAATTTATTAAAATTAAATTAAGAAAATCACTTAACAATTTATTAAGGCCTCGATAGGTGTGCATATGACATGAAATTTTTATGGTATGTTAAGAATATTGTCCTTAAGCTACTGTGAATTTTTGATGATTTTTGGAAGCACAAAGAATTAATTACAAATTAAAAGGTGTTAATGGGCAAAATATCTCAAAAATGCACCAATTAATTCATTAATAATCTACTGAAATTACAAAAATGTGACACGTGGACCAATAGACAGAGGACAAGTTTCTCAACAAAATGCAATTTTTAGATTCGAAAAATGATGTAAAATGCAACCTAGGGATGCGTGCAAACATTGGGGTGTAAATGCAATACAAAAAAATAAAAATACAATAAGAAAATATGCGGACAGGGACTAAAATGCAATTACCTATAATGCTGGGGACTCGAGTGCAAATTCTCCACAGGGCACGTGCTCCTCACGTGGGCTCAGCTTCACAGGGACCTTTTTGCAAATACGGAAAGCTCCAGGGGCCTCTGTGTAATTTTCCCAGGCCGCACGTGCTCCTCACATGGGCGGCCTAGGTTCGGATGGCTGCAGAGGCTCGGGCCGAGGCTCGGGCGACGGTGGAGGTCTGGAGTGAGGCTCGGTGTAGCCTCGGGTCGTCCGAGCCTAGGGTTAGGGGCAAGGCTCGGTCTTCGTCGACGTGGCTGGCTGCGGGCCTTTGGATCAAGATCGATCCAAAGGATGGCGGTGATGATGCGTGGCGAGATCAGAATCCGTCAGATCTGGATAGATCTAACGGTGGTCGATGGAGGCTGAAGATGATGACGTGGCGTTCTCTTGAGCGTGGGATCAATGATGATCCCACGGTCGTTGGCAGCTCCGGTGGGCGGGCGACGTGGCTGACTGTGAACCGTTCGATCGAGATGATCGAACGGCCTCTGGGGCTTCTTCCTCGATGGCCCTCCGCCTCCTGCGGAGGAGAAGGCGGGGCTCCGACGTTGCTGTCTTTGCTCCGCCCTTCCCTCCCGTCGTCGGTGAATGTCGATGGCGAGTCAGAGGTATCTCGGAAGATGCGCGGATGGTCGACGAAGCCTCCGGTGACCTCAGGAGTGAGAGAGGGCCGTCGGAGGTTGCTGGCGACGAAACTCGAAGATGACTCCGGTGAGCTTCCGTTCAATGAGACGCGGGGTACCTGCAAGTGTTAAAGAGAGAGCCGGAGCTCGTGCGTGCGTTTGTGGAGAGGTGGAGGTGGTCGGCGAGGCCTAAGGCTTGCGGAAGATGGGTAGGCGATGGTGCTCCGGCCAAGTGGCGGAGCTGAGATGATGAAGGTTGACGTGCGTCGTCGGGGGTCGTGAAAGCTACCGCGAGGATGGGAGCTTCGACGCGAAGCTCGGCGAGATGGAATGGAAGCGAGAGGTTGATCAGTGGCGGCGAATAAAATTGGAGAAGATAAAAGAAAATTAAGAAAAAGATCGGAAATGGATAGAGGGGTTCACCTGGGGATTGGACCTCTCTCTTGGGGTCCAGGTCGTCGCTCGAGGGACCGGTGATGTCCCGAGCTCCAGCAGCTGCTCGGAGGAGTCGCTGCGACACGGCGGAGTTGCCGTGGATCTTGCCGGAGAAGAAGCCCTTCGTCGCTCATGGAATCGTCGAATTGCTGTCACCAATCGAAAGCTCGGAGCTCAGGGAAGTTCTCTGGAGTGGCGGATGCGGCTGAAGTTGGCCGGTGGTGGCGTATTTATAGGATGGAGTTGGTGGGTTGGCTGGTGACGAGGTGAGGTTTGTGGTCGACGTGGGGCGACTCTGGTGGGAGTCGTGGGAAGCGAGGGAGCTGGCGAGGGTGAGGGAGGAGTGCTCTCCATCATGGTGGTGTTGGTGGTCGGAGAGGGTGGATGAGGTGCTGCCAAGAATAGGAAGGGGGCGGCTTGTTTCGCAAGGGGAGAGATCGTGGGCGAGTGGCGTCCGGAGGTAGACGACGGAGCTCCACCGTTGGATCTGGTGATCCAACGGTGATGATCGAAGCGGTATGGGACGTGTGTGATTAGATCAAGGCGCGTAAATGATGGGCCGTGATCGCGCCACATGGAGGGCGCTGGGCGAAGCGCGGGCGAATGGCTTGGATGAGGAGATGGAGAGGATCGAAGGGACGAGGAACGCCAACGGAGGAGCGGCTGTGATGGGCTCGATCAGATGGTTCATCTGCCGCCACGTGGCGAGCTCTGGAAGAGGCGCGAGCGGATGGTGCGGATTGAAGGCATGAGACGATCTGACGGCCCAGACAAAGGGCGTGCGTGGAATACCTGGAGTCGTTGGATCTCAGGAGGAGATCCAACGGCTGGAGGATGAGGCGGATGAGGCAAGGGGAGCGGGCCGCGTGGCGCAACCAGAGGGCGCCACGTGGCCTGCTGTGAGTGGCTGGAAGAAGATACACGTGTAAAGAGAAGAGAGGCCGAATTTGGAAAAAACTCAAAACATGAAAGTTGTAGATCTCGATGAGATCTACAAGTTTCATGTTGACCAAAGACGGAGATAAGGTCAAATATGATACATAAATACAAAGATACAATTATACACCCATGTAGTATACAAAGTGGCCCCAAAAACCCAACTTTCCCATACAAGCTCCAAATTCAATGAAATTAGTCTCACTTTAAAGGTCTTTTAATGTGTAGTATTCTAAGAGTAAGTAGACCTAATTCGGAGTTTGTATGAGGGCTTTATGTGCATTTTAGTGTACAGGGGTTCTCAGGCTTTATTGGTTATTTTACAAAGGGGATTTTTGGCATTCTTCCCTATATGATTAACTAAGGAGTACAAATTATAGAGAAGAGATTATTTTAGTGAATGGGTACTTTACAAGTGATTTTTGGCTTCTTATTTAAATGCAAATGGACTGCTAACATGTATGAATTATGAATGTATGCAAGAATGCTATTTATGCAATATAAATGGAAACATGCATCTATTTTCTCGGGAACAAGGCTCTATTTTTGACTTTTGAAGTGATGAATCACAGATTCATCAGCATCATATCACGCTGTCCACAAGTGCCCATCATCTGACAGTCAGTACTCCTCTTCACGAACTCATCAGAGTCCTTGAAGAGGGTAGGCCACCACAAGCCGGATTGGAGCACTTTCTGTTCCATTCTCCTCCCAGAATGATGTCCTCCTGCCTCAAGCTTGTGGCAGTAAGTGAGGACGCTATGGTGCTCCTCCTGAGGAATGCACCGACGCGAGACGCTATCCCCTCCTTCGTGGTAAAGGATGGGATCCTCCCAGTGGTAGGACTTGGCCTTCGCAAGGAAGGTCTCAAGCCTCTGCCTGGGCCAATCTTGTGGGACTTTCCCAGCAACGAGAAAGTTCACAATATCAGCATACCACGGGAGTGAGGCGATAGCAAGGATCGCCTCATCTGGGAAGGTCTCACAAATGGGATCAATCTGCTCAGACTCCTCAGGCTGCTCTATATGGGAGAGATGATCCGCCACCACATTCTTGACTCCAGGCTTATCCTTGATCTCAATGTCGAACTCCTGGAGTAGAAGGATCCATCTAGTAAGTCTGGCTTTGGCATCCTTCTTTGTCTTGAGGTATCGGATGGCGGTGTGATCAGTGTACAAGGTCACTCTAGATCCAACGATATAAGATCAAAACTTATCTAGGGCGAACACTACAGCTAGCATCTCCTTCTCTGTGATGGTATAATTCCGTTGCATGGAATCCAATGTGCGGCTAGCGTAGTGAATAGCAAAGGGGACTCCATCCCTCCTCTGTCCCAGCACGGCCCCTACGGCAAAATCGGAGGCATCCGTCATGATCTCGAATGGGAGAGACCAATCAGGCGGCTGGAGAACAGGAGCCTCAATCACACACTGCTGGAGAGTCGCAAAGGACAAAAGACACTTGTCATCGACAAGGAACTCGGTGTCTTTCGTCAAGAGGTCAGTCAACGGCCGGGCAATCTTGATGAAATCATGAATGAATCTCCGATAGAAACCAACGTGCCCCAGGAATGACCGTAGCTGCCTCAAATTGGACGACGATGCAAGTTTTCTAATGACATCAACCTTGGCCGGATCAACCTCCATGCCCCTGTTGGAGATGATATGGCCAAGCACCGTCCCTTGAGTCAGCATGAAGTGACTCTTCTCCCAAGAAAGCACCAAATGGACCTCTATACATCACTGGAGTACCCGGTCTAGGCAGTCAAGACAGGAGTCGAATCCGTCGTCGTAGACCGAGAAATCGTCCATGAAGACCTCCAAACACTCCCCTACCATGTCCGAAAAGATCGACAGCATACATCTCTGAAAAGTCGCAGGGGCATTGCATAGCCCAAATGGCATGCGTCGGAAGGCGTATGTGCCGAAGGGACAGGTAAAGGTGGTCTTCTCCTGATCCTCAGGAGCAATGGCCACCTGGTTGTAGCTCGAGTACCTATCCAGGAAACAGTAATGGCTCTTCCCTGCCAGTCTCTCAATGATCTGGTCAATAAAAGGCAGGGGGAAATGGTCTTTCTTGGTGGCCTGGTTGAGTCTCCTGTAGTCAACACAGACCCGCCAAGAGGTGGGTACTCGTTTAGCAATCTCCTCTCCCGACTCACTGATCACAGTCGTGATGCCCGTATTCTTGGGCACCACATGCAAGGGGTTGACCCACGTGGAGTCGGAAATGGGATAAATAAAATCTGCGCTCCACCATTTTGAGATTTCCTTCATGACGACCTCTCTCAGGTTGGGATTCAGCCGCCGCTGGAACTCACGCGACGGCTTCGCCCCCTCCTCGAGATAGATATGGTGGGAGCACAACGCTGGACTAATCCCATGGAGATCTGCTACGCTCCATCCGATTGCCTTGCGGTTCTTTTCAAGAACCCCCATCAAACGGGATTCTTGCTCTTCAGTCAGATCGGCGGAGATGATGACTGGGTACATCTCAGGCTCGCCCGCAAGGAATCAATACTTCAGCGAAGTAGGGAGCGGCTTCAGCTCTGGACAGCTGGGTGCTGGCAAATCTGGCTTCGGAAGAAGATGCGTGTATGTTTCCAAGTCTGCCTGGGAGAATGAAAACGAACTCTCGCAAACTGGATCTGGAGAAAGCTGCACAACTGAACTGTCTTTGATCTGCTCGGCATCTACCTCCTCCTCAGCTGTAGGCTCTGTGGGACTCAGGTCTGGCATCTGATCCTCGCAATCTGCCTAATCAGACTCTGAATCCGAGGGATCTGCATCAAACAAGGTGGCATCAGTACCACCGTCACACAAGGTGGTCTCAGTACCACCATCACTAAACTCTGTGTCGCGGTCGAGAACCGGCTCTGCTGCCTCTGAAGTATCCTGAACCAGGGATGTGCTCTCCAAGCTCTCTTCTACTATCAACTCGGCATCAGCGGTGTCTGGAAATGAGAGGATGGCATGTGCTGCAGGGTCTGCCCATGCTGCCTCATCGTCTGTGATCACAAAATCACAGTCCTGGTGGATGTCTAGCCCGGCATCTGTCAGCTGCTCTGTATCAGTGCTGGTCTCTGAGCATGCTCTATCTCTCGCTCTGCTGTCCTCGACCGTCTCTATTTGTACACTTTCGCCCTCAACGCGAAAGTATACCTTCCCGCTATCATGGTCAGTCACCTCCTTGGCTGTGGCCAAGAACGGACGACCGAGGATGATGGGGGTATCGGCCACTGAATCAGGGATCTCCATGTCCAACACTACGAAGTCCACGGGGAATTTCAGGCCCTGAATAGTGACGACAACGTCTCGCAACAACCCCTTCGGCCTCTTGATAGATCGATCAACAAACTGAAGGACTGTCCTGCTCTGTCTAAAAGTGCCCAACTCGAAGCGGTCGAGAAGGGCTGCCGGAAGGAGGTTGATAGACGATCCGCTATCTAGTAGAGTCCGGTCGAACCTCTGCTCTCTGATATGACATCTGACATATGGGGCCCCTGAATCTGGCCTCTTGGCCGGCAGACGGTTCTGGATCGCGAAACACATGGCTTTCGTCAGCACATGAATCTCTGAATGGTGGTTCCTCCTCCTCCTCCTGACTGTAGTCCTGTCTCTCAAAGAACGCTGAAGAAGGGGGATGTGCTGCAAAGCCTCCTGAAGGGTCAGCTGTATATGGAATCGGTCAATCATTCTCTGGCTGAACTCCTCCTGCTCTCTCTTTTTTGGATCTTTTTCTTTTTTCTTCCCTTTCCCCATCAGAAGGGCTCTAGGGAAGGGGATCACAGGGTCCTTCTCAGATGAAGGACTAGGAATAGGTCTAGACGGCTCGACGGCCAGATCCGCACATACATCAAGCACCGCAGTGGGACCAGAGTAAACTAAACCTTTTCCTTTATTCACAACATTATTCCGAGGTACATCAGAATGAGGAAAGACAACAACTCTCTCAGAATGAACACCGGTGGCCTCAGTACCACCATGGGCTGGCTCTGCTGGACGTCTCACGGCCTCAGTACCGTGTGTTGACTCGGCGTCTCGGGTGGCGTCAGTACCACCTCCTCGAACTGGTGAAACGGTGGCCTCAGCACCGCCGGTGGAATCAACATCCTTGGTGGCATCAGTACCACCGTCATCATCATGAGCGGCCTCAGTACCGCTCTCCTCCTCCTCATCTGGCGCTCTAAGTGTATCCTCGTGCCGTCGCTCAGACGAGGCGCCGCCTGCTGGTGCCCTACCGCTCCTAAGTGTGACAAAATCAGCATCAAAAAGATCTGAAGACATATCATCAAACGGATCACTAGGAGTGGCATGCTCAGTGTAAACTACCTGCTCAGACTTCCGCTTCAGGCTGTTGGGGTTCGGCTCGATCTGGGCAGGAATAGCGGCCTTCCCTCTCACAATGTCCCGCATCTCCTGGCGGAACTTGTCCAACTCCCATCTAAAAGTAGCATGCTGGTCCGTGAGGAGGCGGGCTATGTCGTCCAAGGCGGGGCTCTCGTATGGTGGACCATGGGAGCCCGACGGGTAGCCACTCTGGTAATGAGGCTGCTGGAACTGGTGCTGTTGCTGCTGAGAGGGGTAAGTGGGAGGATGCTGCTGCTAGTGTGGCTGGTGAGGCTGCTCTCGCCTCCAAGACTGTCCCTGCTGATAGGGACGAGGAACGAAGGATGACTGCTGCTGTAACTGGTAGACTGGGTGCTGCTGCTGCTGGTGATCTCTCTGCTGGCTGTACTGGCCTCCCTGACCAGATGGCTGCTGCTGGGGCTGGGCACCTCCGGTCCCCCACTTGAATCCGGGATGGTCTCATCGGATCCCAGGCTGAGGACGGTCATACCAAATCTCGTTGACATCCATCAACAGCTCTGCATCGTACTGGGCTGGCGGGAGTACTGCCAGAGGTTGATCCGGCTGGTATACCACCATCTGCATGTTTGGAGATGGTGGTGACTGGTAAGAGGGCTGCTGCTACTGGTACAACTCCGCATGTACAAGGTGAACCTGTCTAGGCTGCTGGTGTGAGCCGGAGCGCTGGAACGAGCTGATGCTGCCGCCGGTATCGCCTCGCGACTGAAGACGGGTCTGTGGAGCCGTTTGTGCCTCCTGGAGACACATGAGCTGGGTATTCATGTCGCTCAGAGTCTGTGCCATCTGCTCCATCTGAGTGATGCCCTGGCACTGCTTCTTCTCGATCAGCTCCATCCGATCCAACTTCTCGCTGATAATACCCATATCTGCAGCGGACGACTCTGCCTGTGTTGCTGCTACTGCGGATGAACTGGATGGACCGGTGTCGACCCGTGCTATCCTCTGGTACTGCACGGGTCCTAGCTGCTGCTGGGGTCTGCCCTGAGTGTACAACCTGGTCTGGGACATCACCATGTAGTTCTCGGCCATCTCCTCGTAGATGCCCAGACCTGGTCGTGATCCTTGGCGAAGTAAGACCCGCCACAAGAAGCATTCACCAAGCCCTGGAGCTCTGGTGTCAGCCCGCTGAAGAAGCTCTGCACAAGGTTGGGCTTCGAAATGTCATGGTGCGGGCATCGGTCAGTCAGCTCACGAAACCTCTCCCATGCCTCATGGAATTGCTCGTTGGGGAGCATGGAGAAGTTGCTGATGAGGGCTCTCGCTGCATTGGTCCGCCCGAGTGGATAGTACTTGTTCAAGTACTCGGTGCGGAGCTGCTCCCATGTGTAAACGAACTTCCCCAAGTGCTTCAGCTAGGTGGCTGCTCTGTCGGCCAAGGAAAAGGGGAAGGCAATCATACGAATCGTATCCTGGTCCACCTGACGGTCGTGGACAGTACTGCAGATCATGAGAAACTCCTGGAGGTGAAGATGGGGCTCCTCTGTAGCGAGTCCGTGGAAGCGGGGGAGTAACTGCAAAGTGTCCGGGGGGAACTTGAAGTCCCCCACGATAGCTGGAAGTACAACCCAGTGGTGCGTCAGCGTCGATCCGGGGTTGTGTAACTCCCGCATCGGTCTCAGTGGTCCTCCTACTGCGGCTGCGGCGACTGCTGCGGCTGCTGCATCAGCATCATCCGGGATCCTCGGCCTGTCTCTCCTCTGCTCTCGCTCTGCTCTCTCTGCTCGCATCTGCTCCATCTCTCTCCTCATGTCGAGCATGAATGCTCCCTGATCCCTCAACTGCTGCTGAACGATCTCTAAGGAGGCGATCAGGGTGGAGTTGATCGCGCTCTGGTCCAATACGAAGTGCTCAGGCTGTGGACCTCGGGAGCGATCCTCGGAACTGCCGGCCATGGCGTCTGCAAAATCAAATGAGCCAAACTCAGGTGCTGATAAGTCTGCTAGTCTCTCCTCTGGATCATGTCTCTCAGAACCGAAAGAAAGGAGGTCGAGGGGGAACAGGGCGGAGTCATACTCGGGCTCGGAGAGCTGGTCTCGGCTCTCGCGGGCCAACCTAGATGAACGGGTAGACGTGCCCGAAAGCAGTGCAGCCAGAGGCTGCCTAAGAGAGCGTCTACCCATCATCGTGATCTGACGAGTAAGGTGGATGAGATCTGGAGAAACTATGATCGGCAACCAAACCCTCTGTTCACCAACGCGACACGAGCTGAAGACCGTAAAGGCTCGGTCAAATTATCTTGTCAAATTTTATTAGGTGAACAAACAATCTATCAGAGCGCTTACGTGACCTGTTGGGATACCCGATGCTACCCCAACTGACTGGCCCGCACGGAAAAGTCGGTAATCAGTCGGGAATAGCACCGGAGGGCTCTACCTAGTGTGCGGGTCACTCTCTCGCGCAATCAAACCAATCAATGAGGGGGTTGCTCTCCCCAAGACAAATTTTTAAGTCAAGTGTCTTTTAGGGTCAATAGCTTAAACAGTCCCAATTTTATGGTTTTTTTCTTTTTAATCTTTTTCAATAAAAGCAAAAGGCCTAACGAATTTTTCGGTTCTCCTGGTTATTTAGTCAAAAACAAGGGGGAGAAGACGAAAAAGCCGATGCGCGATGAAATCAATGATGCATGCAGAGATAGAAATGCGTACCTTCCTCCAGCACTCTACATGCAAGTGATCCGTGCAGAAAAGTAAAGACTGAAAGTAAACTACCTATATGGTGCAGCGGTGAAAAATCGAGTCCTAAATAGGCAATTCTACTCGAAGAACCGTCTAACTGGTCACCGATCCTTCAAGCCAAAGGTCCGGTCTCAGTCTACCCCTCCTCCTCCCGACACATCGGGTTCAGGAGCAGCGCTTGGCAGGGCAAGCTACAGCATGTAGGCTACGAAGGGGATGAGTCAATTATTTTTATTAATCAATTATTAGTAGGTCCAATTAATTGCACTATAGGAACAGGCAAGCAATTAGGTGTGGGGACCCTACTAATTACGGCACAATCAAGCAGAAAATCCTAAGTCTAGGGGCTCGATAAAAATCGCTGAAAACCGTAAAAGGCAGCGAAGAAAACAAAAGCCGCGAAAAATATAAACTAGCTACTGGGTCCCCCGAGTACACCGGTGCTCGGCGAAACAGACCCGAGAAAGAAGTCCAAAGTCTCTGAGTGTCCCTGTATTATTACAATAATAATCGAACGAATAATAAAAAATCTAAACTAATCCTACTCTAATCCTCGCCCGCTCGTCTACTCTCTCACGCTCTCCTGCGGCTCCGTGCAGAAGGGAGCCGCCTCCAAGTTCCTCGGTTGCATCGGCTTCTCGAAATCGGCCACCTCGATCCTCGGGCCCTCGCAAGAAAGCAGACAAGTGTCAGACCAATAAAATAAGCAAATAATAGCAAGAAAATAAAGGAAAGGATATATGTACAAAAATGCAAAATAAAATAAATCAAACAAAAATCAAACAAAGACAAAAATAAAAGAAAATCAAATAAAAACCAAATAAAGCAAAAATAAAATAAAAACAAAAAGCCGCGAAAAGCCGCGGACTCTAAAAAAGCCGCGGAAAGCCGCGAAAAAGAAAATGAAAATCAAAGAAAAAACTACTAAGCCATGCTCCCCGGCAACGACGCCATTCTGATGACCGAAAAAATGATGGCTCGGGTATAAGGTACTAAATGGTCATTGCGACCTAAGCAATCAGACTCGATCAATCAAGAAAAAGAGACCACCAATAAAAGATAAAATCAACTCGAAATCAATAGCGGTCTTGCTATTTTATTATCCTGGTATAGTGACCAGGATCGATCACAAGGAGCATGTAATGGCCTCGCGGCCTACAAAGTAGTCAAAAAGAAAATAAAAGGAAAGAAACATGTATTTTTGGTGGTTTTTAATTCTTTTTATATTTTTTGGATTTTTAATTAATTAAGAAACTAAAGAAAACAAGAACATAAGGCAATTCAACTATTTATTTAATGCACTAAAAATCAACCAAAAATTCAAATAAAAATATTTTTGTGTATTTTATAATTTTTACTGTTTTTAGTGAATTTTTAGGATTTTTCTGATTTTTATTTAATTTTCTAAAAATGAAATAATGCAAAAAGATAAAAACAATGTCCAGCCAAGCTTAAGGGGTTTAGATAGAATATCTAAAAACCACCAAAAAGCCTATAGGTAATTTTCCTGTATAGTAAACACTACAAAGAAAATTTAGCCACTAGATTTATGATTTTTGGGTTTTTAAATTATTTACTAGAATTTTTATGAGTTTTTAAGTGTTTTTCAATTTTTATAAGTTTTAAGTAATGAAAAATAGCCAAAATTGGCTAGAAAATCAAGCAAGCTAAAACAAACAGTAGATAAATTTTTTTGTAATTTTTATATAGGTTTTAATATTTTTTTGTGATTTTCAAAGTCAAACAGTAACGAAAATTAATGTTTTTGAATTTTTAAAAATATCAAATCAAAACAAAAATGTCCAAAAAATTCCAGAAAATTTTACACTATTGCAGGAGCCATGTATCCAATTTTTGTTGGATTTGGAGTTGATTTGCTATTTTATTAAAAAATAAAAGTTAGGTACTGTGCACAGGGACCTAAGTGCAAATACCAAGAGTTCTGGGGGGTCCGGTGCAAAATACCCAGGAAAACACGCGCGTCGTGCGTGCTTGGGGCACTCAGGGACCTAAATGTAACGAAAACCAAGTCCTAGGACTATTTGGTAACAGGTACCAAAAGTCCAAGGGTTAGTTTGCAATTAACCCACGAATAAACGCACATGCACTATTCATTCACGCACAGGGGTATAAAAGCAATTACCTAAAAGTTTTCATTCATTTCAGAACAAACCAGAACTACAGGGAACAAAGTGTAAATAGACCAACAAAGCACGTGTCGATGCACGTGCTACACCATACACAGGGGCATAAATGCGAATGAAATAAAGCACAGGGTCCACGATGCAATTGTACCAAAAACTAAACAACTAAACTATATATTTACAAGACTAAACGCGAAATAAAGTAAAAGGAAGGGCCTAAGGGTAAATTACCCTTTATTAATGAGGACGGCTGGATGGGCGCCACGTGGTGAATGGACGGCTGCGATGCGGGTGGCGCCCAACGAAGGAAGCCCTCGGGTGGATCGGACGGTCGGGGCCTCGCCACGTGCTAGATCTGGCGGTGGAGATGCGTCGCTGCTAAGACTCGGCCATCGGACGGCTTGGATCAGTCCTCCTAAGGATCGTGCCGTGGCTGTTGCTCCGTGAATGAAGGGCTCAGATCGAAACTGGAGCGGGAGGCCGATCGAACGGTGGACAAAGGTCTTGGAAGAACTGTCTCCTGGCGAAGTTCGCCGGCCCAAGGCGCACGCTCCTGACCTCCTCACGGGGCTCTGGTGATCGGGGAAGAATCGTCAGGGGCCTCCGCGTCAAATGGGACTCTCCGATGAAGCGACGGAGCTCTAGGGAGCCCGGTCAGCTCCAGCGGAGAAGCGGCTCCTGGCTCGAGTCGGAGGACCTCAGATGGCCCTCGTAGTACCTGCAAAATAGGTCCATAAGACTCACGGGTCGAGGGCAAAGTGCCTCGACCCTGTTAGACGTGGTGAAGGTGGTCGGGGAATCGGTGCGGGCGAGCTCCGGCGAGGTGATGGACGGAGGAGCTCGAACCCCTGCTCCTGTGCGAGCTGGGTTGAATGGGAGTGCGGAGAATGTGCGCGGGAGGAAGGTGGAGGCGATGGTAGATTCCGATGGTCAACGGAATAGTGGGATGGTCGGAATCAGCGAGAAACGACAGCGGCGCGAGTTGGGGATAATCGAAAATTAGAGAAAAGAAAAAGGAACTGGGTCTACCTAGGTGGAGGAATCGACTGTGGGCGAGCTTGCAAAGCTCTTGGTCCTTGCCTCGAGGAGCGTCGACCTCCGAGGCTCGAGCTCCTGCTCTGGGCGGAGCACGGCGGTGGTGACTCGCCGGATCAGTGGTCGGAACGCCCTCAGCCTCGCTGCAACACCTCCGGGGCGAGCTGTTACTTTCGCGCAGAAGGTGGAGGTCACTGGAAGGAGGAACGACAAGCCGAAGATGGAAAATGGAGTGGCGGAGCTCGAGCTTTATACGGTGGAGGGTCCGGGAAGATGAGAGCGGGTAGGGCAATAGACTACGCGGATCCCGAGGCAGGGGCTCCGGCGAGGATGTCGGATGTGCCGGGATCGACACGGACCCGGGGTTTAGAAGAATGGTGATCGGGTTTAGGCGCAATAATCGGGAGAAGTCGGGTCACCCGCCTAAAGCCCGTGCAAGGTGGTCCTGGGGGGGGGGGGTTGACCGGGGGGTCAACGTCCCCGTGGACTAGTAGAAGCAGGCCACGTGGAAAAGATTTGTAAAATCATTAATAAATAGTAAATGGCCGATTTATTAAAAAGTCAAAACATGAAATATTTTTGTTTTAATTTTTCTCTATTTTTTAGTGATTTTTAATTAATTTTTCAAAGTAAAAATAAGGTATTTACATTATATAGCTATATATAGGTATATATACAATATAGGGATTTTAGTTTTGATTTTTAATTTGTTATTTTTATACAATTTTATTCCCATTTTATATTTTATTTATTTATATCATAAAATAAGGAATAAAAAGATATTTTTATTTTATTTTTATTATTTTTATATATAGGTGAAATAAATAGATATGTACATACATATACATGGTATATTTACAATATTATTTTTGATTTTTAATTTTGTTATTTTTATTTTGTTTTTGTTTTAATTTATTTTATTTATTTACATCATAAGACATAGAATATGTACAAGATTTTTGGAAATTAATTTTATTTATTTATAAGGCTAAATAAATACAAGGTGAATGGACTATATACAAGGTGACTATGTACATGAGTGATGTTTTTGTTTTCTTTTTAATTTTTCTATTTTTATCTTCATTTTATATTTATAAATATATATACAAATATTTACAATCCTATTTTAATCTATTTTTGGGAGGAAAATATTTTTATTTTATTTACATATATGTTTACACACATGAGCCCATATCTCCCTCTACTTTGGCTTTTATGCGGTCAGGCCCATGCTGAGCCCTCCCTTGGGTTAGGTTGCTCAATATTTATTCTAAATATTTCCCTCTTTTTCTTTTTAATCTTTATTCTTTTATTTTTGCACAAAAACATGCTAATTATTACTTTTTACACAATGCATGCTTTTGGTAATTATTTATATTTACAACTATATACATGCATTTGCAAAGGTTTTTGTAGCTAAAATATAAGAATAAAGAGTGATGAATGAGTATTCATCAGCTACCAGTACCATGTTATATGTTTCAAATAAGAAAAAACTTGAAGATATCCAGAAAATTTCCACTAAAAAGAGTTGAATAAACTGGAAGCGTCTCCAACCTTTTGAGTGTAAACTTGGAACAAGAGGAAGTAGGCCACACCTCGTTCGAGCCTGGCTCTTGCTGAGTCCGGGTTCATCCGTCATCCTAGAATTGCAGCTATCGACTATCTGGGTTCTTTGTCTGAATGCAGCTTCGGGCTTACCTTACTGGGCTTATCAGCGGAAAATGAGATCAGAGAGCGGGCCTCCGAGTTTCGGGCAAGGGGTTGATCCAGAGGTGGATACGGCGGTGCCCCAATCAAACTCAGGGTGGAATCCTAGCCCCGCTCTTGGATCTCTGGATGAGTGGGTAATCCCAGCTCAAAGTCAAAGCTAGCCAAGCAAGTGACTTTCAAGCCAGTCGAGACGTCGACAGCTAGTTTCCCGCCGCCTGCTCCCATTGATCCCACTACCCCGCAGCTAACTGACTGCTGCTTCACATCCTGGCGATTTCCTTGGCCCTGGTCTAGAGTCGCTAGCCCCCTGCCCTCGTGCCAATCTGAGCCTGACTGCAAAGTTTAGTGAATGCTCCCGGAATCGGTTGACTGGGCTGAGAGCGGGCTTGATTTCTGATCATGAATAAATGCACTGAGGTGGGTGAAAGTACATGCCTCCGACTAAGCAAAGCTAAGCTCTTTGTGCCTAGGGGTTCCCCATTCGATCTGGCCTTGCGCTTCGATTCCCCGATCTGAGTTTGAACTGAATTGAAAGTAGCCTGTATAGGATTTACTGAATTCCGCATAGCATAGAAGATAGAAGAATATGACCGATTCGAATTTGATCGCCAATAAGCGGAATGAGAAGGCAGACGGAAAGGGAACTAGTCGAAGACCCCTAGGACTAAACCTGCCTCGTTGACATTCTGATCCGGGCTATACTAGAAAAAAGGCTTGAACCCCAGCTCTTATCGACTTTTGTTAGGCCAATTTGACATGGCCTGGACCAAGAGAGGAGTTGGCTTTACGCCTCACTAGTAGAAGATGACTCAATTGACTGGCTTTGGTCGGCTACTTTCCTAGCAGAACTCACTCCTGGCTCAGGGGAGCTGAACGGCAGAACCCTTGGGCCAGAGCCACTGATGAAACTGCCGGCCTCAAATCATTCCATATATATTTCTGAGACCTAGGAAATGACGTACGTATTATATAGAATCCTGCTTGAGTTTTGACGACCGGGTGTGTTGATTCAGCAGACTATAGAAAGCTTTGAAAGTGCGGTTAATTAATTGAAGGTTAAGGATAAGGAGTAGATCCAACAACCCAGGGATATAGATATAATGGGATGGCCGCTGCTGAGTAGAAGATGAAGAGAAGATCAGGGGGGTCTGAGATGCCTCACGTCAGGGGGAGTCTTAGTACGTCACGTCAGAGGTGAACAAGGCGCTCAAATTAGCTCAAAGAATTACCCTCGTCTGCTTCAGTGATGAATAGGAAAAGTGCATTCCTCCCGGAATTATGTGATGAATAGGAAAACGGACTCTCTACAGGAGATTTGATCCTGTCCAACCTTTCTGAAACCCTCCTAGGCACCTCACAACTCTCTTCCCACTGAGCCCACATAGAGAAAATGTAGGACTGGTGCCAACTGTTCATCACAGAAGAAAGGACTCACCGAGCCGGTATCACTAACTAATACGCGATATAATAAAGCTAATACTAATTACGCGATATAATTGAAAAAGAACTGTCTTTTCTGTATACTTTACCCGGTTCCGTTGCTACCACGGGCCTTACGCAATCGATCGGATCATATAGATATCGCGATATCCCTTCTTGAACACAACATAGGTCATCGAAAGGATCTCGGACGACTCACCAAAGCACGAAAGCCATGATATTTCAGAAAAAGGATTCCTATTTGAAGAGTGCATAACCGCGCTCACACCAACCCATTCATTTTGGATCCAATTCAGGATTTTCCTTGGGAGGTATCGGGAAGAAATTGGAATGTAATAATATCGATGAATACAGAGGAAAAGGTTCTCTATTGATTCAAACGCTATACCTATGAGTACGGGATAGAGGAAGAAGAAAAAAGCCTTGTTCTTTGGAAGATCTATCTCGTGTCTGGTACTGCATGGTTCCACTCTGCAAGAACTCCGAATCATTCTTCATCCTCTTTATGAGAAAAGATCCGCTTGCCCCGAAAGGACCTGGGGAAATCCCAATGAATTGGGCCTTTCGATACAAGAAAATAGATTGCCACAAGGGCACCATATTCTCGGAGCCCAAACGATGTTCTTTCTGAAATCCTCCTCTATCTGTTGCGGGTCGACAACTCTTTCCCCTTCTTCAAACTCCGATTCGTATTTTCCATATCCAAATCTACGATCAACGATGGAACAAGATCCATTTGGCTTCATATCTAACAGATTCCTTGGTTTGGATCGAAGAAGCAATGTCACTCGATTATTATCAAACTGACTACAATCTTTTTCTGTCTGTGAGCTTCTTTCCACTAATAGATGATCCAGAGGAGGATCAAATTGTAGAGGGTATGTTTTCCTATTCATCATGGGTCATGCTTGACAAGACCTAGCCGTCACTAATCTTTTTTTCCTCTCGGTCGATAAATGGAAGGGGAAAGTGGTCTTTTCGGGTTGCCCTATTTAGCTTCCAGTAGTCTACGCATACCCGCCAAGATGTGGCAACGCGGGTTGAGATATCTTCCCCTCGGTCATTCTGGACCTGAGTTCAGCCAGCCTTCTTGGGAACCACATGAAGGGGGCTGACCCACTTACTATCCGGAATGGGGAAAATGATCCCTGCGCTCATCCATTTACAGATTTTCGCCTTAACCACTTCTCTCTGATTGAGATTCAATCGCCTCTGAGGCTCCCGAGAAGTTTTGGCATCATCCTCCAGGAAGATCTGCTGTGTACAATATGAAGGGCTTATTCCTCTTCAATCGGAGAATGTCCATCCGATAGCCCTAGACTTTCTTTTTAGGACCTCTATGAGTCTGGCTTCCTGTGTATCATCTAAATGAGCATTGATTATCACAGGAAGGGTCTGATCGAAAGACATACTGGAGGTCCTTTGGGAGAGGTTGAAGTTCAACCTCGGGAGTTGACCCAGCTACGAGGTCTATTGTTGAGATGTCCTACTGTCGAAAGGTATCGGAAGGGTCTTTACCCGCTCAGTTGTTGAATGACCGAAGGTAGAGTTGTGCAGGAAAAATTCCCCAACTAGTATATAAGATGGTATGAGAAAACGGATGTCTGACTTCCGTGATCTCCGCAAAGAGCGGAGGAAGGGTTTTGAAAGACAACATCTTTCCATTCCACTTCTTTTTTTTCACTATGGAACCTCAGGGACGATGACTTTTGGAAAATTCAATAAAAAACAATATCTGGGTACCGGCAGCCAGGTGCGCGCCTCCGACTCTCCCCGTAGCGAGATAGAAGAACTCAGGTATGTGGTGAGCAATTCCGATTATATATCAGGGAGACTATTGAGAAGGGGGTGGCCAGAATCTACTATCAATCATCGGCGGAAAGGGAGAAGTCTACTATATATTAGCCTGTTAAAGGAGAAGGGTCCGCACGCATCACTAGTCTCAGCCTGACTGACAAGCTAGACTTGATCTACAGGTGAGTCTCTTATCTTAGGAAGCAAGCCAGTTTCCAGTGAGAAAGAATTAGAGAAGAACGCCTTTTTGATAAAAAAGAAAGCAGCTTTGATATAAGCAGAGACAGAACCATTCCCTAAGCTAAGGAAAGGACTTAGAAAGCAGAACCTAAGCGCTGGGTCCAGAGTGAGCATCCATGTATTCCCTGTCCCTTCCTGGTCTATAGAGGGGAGTTTGAATTCCCCCGGGGGGTCCAGACCAGGTAGAATAGAATTCCTTAGTCTGCCATGGGATAGCAGTTGAAGTCTTTGTCTCTGCTTAAAGAATAGTTGCCCAGCCAATTGCGCTAGCCCCTCGACATTCCAGTGGGATCTGTGCCCCTTCGAGTATTTACTGTATTGAATATCGCGACTCTTTGCCTACCCCTAAGTTGTCGTTTCCTATAGATAAGTAGAAGTCTCTATGAAAGCTAGCAGCAGCCCCCCAGACCCCCTTTCCCCTCAAACTATCATCAATCTGATCAGCTCTTGCATCACAAAGGTCTCCTACTCCTTGCTCATTAACGACTCATCTCATGGGATAATTTCTCCCTCTAATGGCCTAGGGTTGCCCCTGGTCTCCATTTTTCTTTATATTTTGAGCTTAATCACCTCCTCCTCAAAAGCCTGAATTCCGCTTGCATTGAGGGCATGAAGTTAGCTAGAACAACCCCTCCCATCTCCATCCGCTGACTCTACTGGTTGGGAAAGCTTCTCCCCGTGAAGCTAGGGCACTAGGCAGACTCCTTGATTACTATTGTAATTATTCGGGACAAAAGGTGAACTATAGCAAATCCTCCATGATTTTGAGTCCCAATTGCCTATTATATCTATTTATATTAGGAAATGCTCACTATTTGTGGAATCTTCAATGGAGATCTTTATTTGGCCTATTGAGAATGCTAGACTGAAGACCTTAATCGCGTATGATTTATATTGTAGAAAGAATAAAAAGGGGCTTCTTTTGATTTTAATAAATAGTTAAAATATCCAAAAATGCAAAACAAGGATGTGGCATGAAGGTACATGCTACCAGACATCTAACCCTATTTTTGCATGATTTTAGAAGCTAAGATGTTATTTTTAATACATGAAATCCAAGCATTCATAAACTAGCAGGGGCATAATTGCAAATAAAATAAAGTCCATGGGCTCAAGTGCAATTTACCCGAAAATATACAACGTATTTATAAATTTAGTAAACTAAAAATAAATACAAGAAGTTGCATGGGCTTGCATGCAATTTGCCCAGCTCACGTGGGACTACACCTAAGTTGAGCTGGATTGGACCCAAAAGCAAATACAATAAGTACAGGGGCCTATTTGCAAAATATATTTTTTATTTTAAACTCTGCATTATATTTACAGGACTAATAAATAAATGTACAAAAACGACGAGACTAAGGTGCAAATTACCCCATATACGCATAGATTCAACAACGCTACTTCCTTCACTAATACATATGGCAACTCCAGAGCACCTGATGACGCTTCACAGATGAACGCTTCTGATCAGATCCTGGATGAGATCCAATGGCTGCGACTTCACTTGAATGGATGCTCACGATTAAAATTGGGGTGCTTGATGGATCCAACCGTTATTGCTCTTCCTGAAGAACATGGAAGAACATGCAGTCGGGACTCCTTCAATCGCCGCCCTCTCGCGACTCCGACGGTCTCTCTTTCCTCCAAGGCTCAGAATGTTCCTCAAAGGCATCCATGGCGTCACGATGCTTCAGAGATGGCTGGGAGCCAGTGGTTGATTCCTAGATGCTCGGTGAAGTTTGAAGCTCCAGGTACCTGAGGTGACTACAAAATTGACTCGCACTGGAGTCCTTTATGCTCTAGACCCTGCAATGAACTTCACAGAAGCGTGAAGAGGGGTTATGGAGCGTTATTGGTGGGGGTGGACGGCAGATGGGGTGTTGCGGTGTGCCTCCGACGAGCGGAGGAGGTGAGGCACATATCTCCATATCTACAAGGGATCTGGGTGAGATGAGGTGTATGAGGCATGAAGAAGCGATAGGGGAAGAGAGTGAGGGTAGTTAGCGAGTCGGGAAACAAGGTTTGCACAGTGGAAGGGGTTCGTCGGAGCGGGGCTCCGCGAACTACGGGGACAAATTTAAAGCTAATACACATAACTAAAATCGCAAAATAAAGGCACGAATCAAACCTAGAGACTAAACTAAGCTAGGAAAAGTTAAATGGTGCAGCTCATACCTGGGATTTGACCAGGGAGCAGAGGTGGTCGGCGACGGTCGTCTGGGAGCACCTCCTTCGCCCTCCAACTGCCGTGGAGCTTCAGGGGACTCCCCCTGTCACGGGGATACGCACTAGGCCGAAGTCGAGGGGTTCTAGGGTTCATGAGATGACCAAAAAACAAGAGGAAGATAGGAGGTTTTATTTATAGACATGTGTGTGCACCCTTATTGACTGGAGATTTTATTAGAATCGAAGCTATGTACAAGAAATATACAGGCTCGACGTGGATCCTGGAGAATCATAGATTAAATCTCATGAAGGGATCGTGGGTGATTGAGCAATGAATCGAGAGGGAAAATGGCATGAAAACAGGGGAAAAGACGGGTGTCAGAAGTCAGACGTCCTGGAGGGGGAGTTGACCAGGGGTCAACCATCGACGCGATCTGATTGGTCCAAGTCAGACCGCTAGAAGACAAAACAACCCTTCTTATTTAAATTTAATTAATTAAAAATGGTATTTGATTGTATTAATTTATGATTATAAAATAAAAAATGTTTATTATTTTATTTAGTATTTTATTATGATTTTTATTTATTTTTTGAGGTTATTTATTAGGAGTTAATTATTAGGGTTGTATTTATAGGTATATTCATCTATGTTTTAATTATTTTTATTTTTGTTTTATATATTTTATTTTATTATCTATTTCCTTATTTTATATATTTATAATTCATTTTTAGGTATATAAACATATTTTTATTATATTTTTATGATGCTATTTATACCTTAAATAAATAGAGGTATAAATTATATAGGTATACTTATTGGTATACTTATTGTATATTTATCTATGTATTTTGTACATTATTTTATTTTGATGTATTTTCTTGTATTTTATTTCTGTTTTATATTTTTAATAGAATATAAAATAATCTTTACAAGAGTCTAAAAATATAAAAGAATAAAAGAATCGAAGAATAGATTTCCGTTTTATTTAATTACAAGTACTGGCATAAGTATTTTACCTATGTTTTTATATAGACTTATTTTATTTTGTGTTTTCTTTATTGTTTTATTTTAGTTTTAATATATACGTAAGTTTAAATACTACTTACAAAATAATAAAAATATAAAATTGTAAAAATAATAAAGAATGAATAAAATGAATATTTTATTTGGATATACTATAGAATGAGGTTCCAAAACCTAACTTTCTCACACTAACTCCAAAAAATATGAAACCACCTTCATTAAATCGCTTATTAAAAATTATATACAGTTAAAGTGATTTTGATATATTTTGAGTTTTTATTTGGAAGATATGGGTCCTGTGAAGTTGTGATTTTGGCTTTTTATTCTGTGTATAAAATAAATGTTGTATCTTATCTTGTACAAACTCAATTTTGTATTTTTATTCACATTATTATCTAGAACTTTTATGTACAAAGTTTCTTTATTTGGTGTATAAATAATAAAGAATAAAATTGGTGTCAGAAATGCTTTATTGAGAAATAAATAAATATGATTTTTATTGTATTTTTGGCCCTTATCTCCCCATACTTTATTCCTTGTCGACCAACTCAATTCTTGAATTTTGTCTCACATTTAGGGTCATAAAATACCTTTGGTATGTTTCTCTTTTTCTTTTCTTCTATTTATTCTATAATTTTGGTACTAAAAATAATATTTTATATACAATAAATGCAATAAATAATGAATGCTTTATTGTACAAATTAATGTTATTTACATGCATTAACTAGGGTTTTTAAGGCCAAAATGACATAAAGGTGATGAAATGGAGATCCATCACCCCCTGTACTTGCCTTTGCTAGTCCCTTGCAAACACTTATGCAATAAGTACACAAAAGAATAAGGAAGAAAAGAAAAAGAAAGAATAAATAGAAATAAGTTTAGTTATCAAACTTGTCTTTACAAAATCAAAGTTTGGAGCTCAAGTCAGACCTTGGTGTGAGAATATGTGTGGAACCTGGTCGGGAACCAAATCTAAAACACAAAAGCCTTCGAGAGTCACATAACTCGGTTCAAACCACCTCAATAGCCATTCAGAACTTGCCTACATCATACACAAACCCTTATGACTATGAAGCTAACTTGTACAACGTAAGTGATAGTGGCTCTCCCCAATTGAAATGACAAAGGAACTGATTTCTCTGGAATGACAACCCAATGTTCCCCCAATTTAGCAACTCTTTCCTTGAGAAGTGGGGTATCTAAGTTCAAGTGCATCTGACTTAAGAGGAGGGGGTGAAAAGAAGAATGGACGGTAGCCAGTGTAGCTACCTATCCTGGGTTGCCTAACCACTGTAGTCAAGTCATCCTACTGCAGGCTTACATGGTATAACTTTGGAACTCAAGCTTGCTTATTGATTATACAAATACGTATACTCCGACATGCATTTTATTTTCAATCAGGCCTGTCCACTTTTTTGGAGTTTTTTAATACTACATACATCAGCATTTACATAAGGAAATTTTCCTCTTCAGCCAGAAGACAACCCCTCTTTTGAAGCATCATTGCAACCCACACTATCCTGTCTTTAGACCTCATGGATACTGGATGGTTTGGGGTGCACTTCCCTCCCTAGATGAGGATGAATGTTTCCACTCGTGTGTGTCTCAGTCTGGCAAATCCAATCCCCTCACCACTCCAACTGAGTTGATCCAAGTGAAAGGTGCAAGTGTCCAAGTTAGGTCACGGTCGACAAGAGTCATGCGCGCGTCTCGAAAAGTTCTAGTCAGTCAGTTGAGGTAACTTGAACCCAGCCCTGAGTCTCAAAGAATTAAGTCCCAATAGACCTAAAGTACATTAAATCTAGTTCCCATAAGGTTCTAGTGAAGTTAGCTGCATACAGGTCCAACCAAGCTCCAATCTTCGACTTTACTCAGACTAGTTCAATCATCAAGCTCAATCCGAAAAGAATGCTATGCAGATGCTATGCACAATGTATAAAAATGATGCAATTTCAAAAAAAAATGCAAAAAAAAGAATTTGGCATAAAAATATAAAATATGTACAACTATTTACACGGTCGTGCCTCTTTTTATTTATTTACAAGAATTAAGAATGTAAATAATTTAAAGGTTTAAAATGTTATTTATTTTTATACGTATACATGTGCTATTGGTGAAGAATTTTTATTTATTTATATATATATATATATTTATATTTATATTTATATAAATTTAATGATGCTTGTATTCCTAAAATTTAATTGAAAACAATTTTGAAAGTTATAGTACAAAATATTTTTTGCAAATATTTACAAACATTTGAAAGCCATTTTGCAAAGATTATTCAAGCACTATATATAGATTTTTCCAAAATATTTTTGCATCCATTTTCAAAATCATTTGCAAATCAGTTTCAAAATCTTTTATTTTAGACAAAGAAAAGAATTTTTACAAATCAAAACTTTTTTACAAAGGTTGAAAACCTTTTATAAAAGTTTTCTAATGGGTCAAACCATTGTTCAAATCATTTTGCAAAAATATTTTTAACCTGATTTATTGATCAGTATATGTAAAAAAGAATTTGAGGAATAAAATGCATTTTGTTATCAATTTAATGAATTATGTATATAGTATTTTAGCCATATTTATTAATAATACGAAAGTATAAGTTATGGCTAAAGTAGGGTGACAGAAGGGTGGAAGAAGGGATGCTACTGAGGGAACGAGGAGGGTGTGCGAGGGATACATGCAAAATTGTGGTTCAAGGAGTCCGTCTCCTTGAACCGGACCAGATATGGGGTGATATGGGATAGGAGAAAAACTGCAAAATCTAGGAAAGATAGTGAAGATCAAGACCCAATATCATGACTCAAATGTAAATTAGGAAATATATAAACAAGAGAGGGAGAGTGACTCAATGATCAAAATGACTTACACTGATGGGAGTGGAAACTCGAAGAGAGATGAAACGTAGATGAACTCAAAATCACAATCAATGTACAAAGCAAACCTCCAGTTCACCTACTCAACACAATGAAGACCGAGATGGTGGTCTTTTTTCTTTTCCATTTTAGAGTTAGGTGATTTTCAAGAAGTTGTATAAACTTGAAGGATATGGGATAATCCTCAAGTGCATCACGGAAGCGTGAGCGTCGTATCGAATACGAAGAGGAACGACTAGTAGTACTAGTTGTTCTATGCAACGGAAATTAAAATTTTTTTATGTGATGAAACCACATGATCCAAGAACACTTCTTAGATCGTTTCATCTAAACCACAAACAAGTATTAGGGTTACCTCTTGAAGCGTGGTTGCGATTGAGTCTTTATACGAAGAGGCCTCCTGTCTCAAGTCCGAACCGACGGAGGAGACACTTACGAGTGCGGGGATGAATCACGTGCTTATCACAATCCATGTTGATGATCCAAGCGACGAATTTCCTGATATCGACACACAAGATCCGACGTCTTCTTCATGAGCGAGGCGCACCGAAGGAGATGGAGATCCACGAGCAAACGATCGGGCAGCATAACGACGATAATGCGGCGATGGAGACTCTCTCTAGGGCATCCATGGTGGACGGCCATGAGAGAAGAAGAGAGAGGATGTGTGGGAAGAGAAGAGAGAAAGAGAGAGAGAGAGATGTGCTTCTAAAGCATAACTTAGAGAGCATGGTATGCCTTTCTATTTATAGGGTTTTGGGATCCATGGATCTCAATCCATGGGATACATAAAATCAATGGATGAGATTGATTTATGTCTAATCCAATGGTCAAGATTGTTGTTGGTAAAAACCAACAACTTATGATTTAATTTAGATCAAATATATTTGACAAATCAAATATACATCAATCCTAAAATTAAACCAATAAAATAAGGGAGATTACCAACATGGAGATTGTCTCCCCATATATCATGGTGGACGACCACCAATTTTCATATTGGTTATGGTGGCCGTCCACTTGATTACAAGTGGGGCAATGATGAATCTCGTATTCATCATGCTAAAAATCACTTATTAAAACCCTGGCTTAACCAATCCAATAAAAATCTCCATTAATTCTTTATTTTTATCTTGTATGATATTGTGTATAATTAACCCTTAATTATTTGTATTTAATTTCTCTTATTTTTCTTGTATTTATTTTATCATCAAAAACCCCTAAAAATTAGATAGATTAATTGTCCATAATTCACTGGCCTTTAAAAAGACTACAAAATAGAAAAACAAATCAAAAGACAAAAGTCGATATTTTTAGCCCCTTAAAAATACCCCAAAAAATGCTTTTTGTACAAATGACCTCTTTTGGTTTTTTGTCCAACATGAAAGTTGTAGATCTCGTCAATACGAGCAACTTTCATGTTTTGACTTTTTCCTAATTTTGCCTCTAACTATTTCTTTGTATTTATCTTTGTATTTATCCTCTGAATTTTCTCATTAGGCCACGTGGCACTCTCTGGAGCCGCCACGTGGCCCGCCTCTTCTCACGCCACCCGGCGCCCATCTGGGCCGTCTAATCCACTCACCCCCGCCTTCATCTCAACCCTCCATTGCCGCCTTAATCACAACCGTCAGATCTGATTACCAGATCTAATCCTAACCACACAGACCCACCTCATCTGCAGCCATTGGATTTATTCCCTATCCTACGGCTTCCCTAGTGCTACGTCTCGCCTTCTCCACAGCCATCCGATCAGTCTTTATCCTACGCTTCCCATCATGCCACGTCACCCCACTATTTCTAACCGTTGGATCTCTTCCATCGCCCAATCTCAGCCGTTCACTCTCGCTTTGCTCCCAACCGACTGATCAGATCTTAAGGATATGATCTCCTCTCTCTGCTCTCGCACCCATTCCAACCGTTGGATCGTGAGATCCAATGGCTCGATCATCGTCTCCTACCTCCGTAACCCCCCTTCCACAGCCGTTATACCTCGCCAACCCATCGCCCCCTTCCTTTTTTAGCACACGTGTCCGACCACCTCTCCCTCTCCTGACGGCCACACCATGAAGCCTCATCCTCCGCCATCTTCGTGCGACCACCATCAATATCTGCCATCACTCCCACGCCATTAAAACACCACCTCAAAATTCCTCGCCATCGCGTAACCTCCGTCCACCCCCTCCTATAAAATCGCCACCTCCACCGCCATCACCGGTGTCCACCATTCCTAGGCATAATCCTAGCTTCATCTGTTGAGGTGACGATGGGTTATTGCCCGGTGTCGACCCTCGACTCCTCCGTCGTGTTGCGGCACCTCTGGCAGCCGTGAGCTCGCTGGCCTTGCTGATCAGCTGGGCAACGACCCCGAGGCTCATCTGAGCCTCAGCCCAAGCAACCACATTCACCGGATCCCCTCTCCGACGAGGTTCTACCTCTCCTTATTTTCCTTAATTTTCTCTTTATTTTTACTGACTACATCGCTCACTGTCACCCTCATCTGACCACCTCATTATCTTCGCCATGCATTGTTAATCCTCGCCGATCCCCTTTCCCTTCTCCAGACCCTTCCCCGTTCCGACTTCCCTCTTCCCCTGCTCCGCCGGAGAAGAAGCCACCGGCCATCGCCTCTCGTCGCCCCCACGGCCCTCACTCACCTCACTCCACTCACATTCACCGCACGCTTCGTCTAGCTAATATTTGCAGGTGTACAAGGCTTCAATGGCTGGAGATTGCGTCGGAGCTTCTTTGAGCTTTTCCCCTTCGGCAAGGCTCCACTGAACTCGAGCCCGGATCAGCACCGAAGCCTCGCTGCATCACCAGCTCCTCCGCCGTACCTCCAGCAAGCTTCCTCGACCATAATATTGCCTCATGAGGTGCTGCGAAGCCATGGGCAGGTCGCCGGAGCCCCGCCTTCTCCGGGACCTGCAGAGGAGATGAACTCACAGGCGTCGTCCAATCATCTAGATCGGATGGCTACGATGAAGCCACGTGGTGATCCGAGCCTATGTTCGCTCCAACAGGCTCAGGTCCACCAAGCCTCCAGCCGAACCATCTGATGAACCACGTGGCCCGAACCTCAGCTGCCTCCCGAGCCTAGGTCCCTCACGTGCCTAGCACGTGAGGCCTTGGGAAAATTGCATGAAATACCCTGATACTTTTGGTATTTGCATAATGGTCCCCAGACACGTGCCTCACGTGCGTGCTTGGGTATCTTACAGGGAGGCCCTCCAACTTTCCAGAAATTGCAAAAATGCCCCCGCGTAGTGGAAAAATTATAAAGGGGCCCAGACAGTTTTTATTATTTGCATTTAGGTCCCTCTAGGGACCTAAATGTAATATTTATCATTTGTTTTTCTTGCATTTTTATACAATTATGCCCATGCATTGTTTTCTTCATAACTTGAGCATCGTAGGTCCAAATTGCATGATTTTAGTGTAGTTTTGATCCTTGTTTTGTCCTCTACATCATATCATGTTTAATTTTCTCATTTGCCACTGTTTTAAATGAAGTGATTTTTTGGATAAATGAGGACCCTGCTCTCCTTGTTCTTGCTTTGATTTGATGACTGTTCTTCATATTGTGATAAAATCGACCCTGATTTCTATTTCTAACATGATTCTCATACTTTTAGGGTATCTTTGTAATCTTTTATTTAGCATACATGTAACCTTGCATAATTACTATTCATCACTTTAAATTACATAAAAATCAACTAAAAATTGCATACATCATGGCATTGCGTTGTAATTAGCATAGTGCATCTTGCAGACCTCAAATTGAGAATTTATTCACACATGGGCTTCATGAATCAAAATTCGATAAATAGATTAAGTAGTTGTGTCCTTGCGTTCGACCTTGGTAGACTTACCAAGCATAAATACTCCACAACATTCAAAAGACTATGGTTTTTGCTGAACCGAATTTTCCTCCTATACTACGACAATTTTAGATAATTAATGAGGCAAATTCGACGTTCATCTTTTGTTGTGATTTCATGAGATTGCATATCTCCATGGAAATCTCCTTTATTTAATCCAACAACTTTTGTTGTGATTTATTCTTCAAAAATAATTCACAATTAATTTTGAGAATATTACAATCTTGCCATTGGAAATTTGTGAATCACATTCACAACCCAAAACAAAATATAATTTATATTTTCAATTAATTACACAATGTGTATCCAATACACATCAATAATTAATTAACAAATATAAATTATAATTAGCTTTCTCTTATACATTATAAATTACATTTATAACACATTATGAATAATAAAGATAGTGCTATCCACATTATTCATATCCATAATAATTAAATCACATTTAATCATCTTGGTTCTCCATTCTCACGCGCCCAAATAATATGAATTACATTCACATTATTCACATCTTTGATAATCAAATCACATTTAATTATCTAAGATAACTCTCTTTATAATATGAATCAAATTCATATTATTTATGATAATTAAATCACAATTAATTATCCATTTTCTCGATGCTCGGATACTTATATCAACAATGAAATTATCCTGAACTCTTTCAAGGATAATGCGCTTTCTTCGCGAATACTTGGAGATAAGGACATGGTGATTGTATTGTTCCACGTATAGTGACTTGGATATTGAGATCACATCTCAAATTCAGATCTCGGGCTTCCCATAGATGCTTGATTAAATCAAGTCCGCAAATCTAATCTTCTCATTAAATCTGAATCACATTCAGATCAATGTCCAACATTTGGACTGAGATTAGATTACTTCTCTACTTAGAGGAGTCACTAAAATCCAGACCCGTTTCATCACTCCATAGGAATGGAAGCGTCATGGTTATACAACCGTTTATGATCACATCACCCTCAGGTATTCCCAATACATGTACATCCTGCATACTGGAAGACTCATAATAAACCTGAAGTATAAGATCAATTTTACACTGTCTACTTTAGAGTTTTATCATTAAGTTTCTCATTCGATCATTGGGAGTCGGTATCGATCATATACTTTCCAAAAGCATATATCATACCTAGGTCTTGATCATATACTTTCCAAAAGTATATACCAAATCTACAAATTCAGTCAAGCTTCCAAGCGAGATGATCGTGCACGGAATTTGATTCTTCCCAATATCTCATGAGCGAGCTCATGTCTTCCGATTCGGTAATTGAACCTGTATGATCCCTTTGAGAGATCGTATTACTCATATGCCCTTGCATGCACACCAGCGCGTCGGTGTATAGACCTTGATTAGGTCATCAACCTATTGGTCTGCCAAATGTACATACTCAGACATACAGTAACATATCTGTTTCCGATCAGAGGATGCGTGCCTATATCATGAAAGTATACGATATAGGACTTTGGTTATCTCGATCTCGTTAAGTCAACTCTTTGACCTAACTAATCTTACACCTCCGAATCTCTATTCCTATGCAGAGGACCTGCATCAAGAGGTCGGTCAGATATTAGCCTAACTGAGAAAAGATTGCCATCTCCTACTCAGGCTGGAGATCATCTCTTAACAATCATTTGATGGTGCTTGATGAGTCCTCAATCTAACTCTTTAGATGTTCATCCAAGCGCCAGTCTCTATGATTCAATATTTGAATCAACAGCTGTATGATCATCAAGATGGCCATGGTACATAACCCTAATTGTACTAAGGGACCTATTATGCAAATTATTCATTCTTCATTTCAGATCAGGGAATGATATTCGCAATAACATTTATTGCATAATGGCTCGCCGTGGGCTCGCATGTCCAACAGTACAAGCCACAGATAGGCCTGGGATTTGAGCACTAATCCTTAGAGTGTACATATGAATAAAATGCACAAACAATGAGGGGGTTGCTCTCTCCAAAACAATGAACCCATTACATTGTATTTTTAACGTCCAATATAGTTAGCACTCCCAATTTTATTTAGGTTATCATTTTATTTTTTTTTGTTATTTTTCAATGCACGTGCCTAATGATGTTTTCAATTCTATTTAGCATCCTAAGTGAGCAAAATCAGAGGGAGAAAGTCGGAAAAGCCATGCAAGTCAGAAATAGATGCATGCACAGTCAGAAGACTTAAAATGCTTCCCAGCTCTCTCCATGCGAGATGCATGCCAGAATTGAAAAACTACACTATATGCAATGCAATTCGATGAAATTGCCCTAAAATAGTAATTGCTATTATCGTGAAGCACCATATGTTAATTATTCGGAGACAAACCCTAAAGTTCGGTCTTGGAGACATCTCGGTGCCCGCCACAACGGGTCCTACTAGTGTTGTATGATGCCCCTCATGGCGCATGGGTTTGAATCTAAACAACCAACATTTGTTATTTTACTAAGTCCAAAAGCATCTGCACATGCACTTAGACATCTTTGAATTTTTGGAAAGGTATGGGGTGCTTTCTACAAATTGCCCAGACCCTACATGTGCCATGCACGCGAGGAGCTAGGCTTGGGGGAGGCGCACCTTTGAGCCACGTGGTTGGATCTGGTGCTCTGGTGTTTGGTTCGGGTTGCCTGAGCCTATAGGATCGGCGTGAGGATCGTGCGACCCACGTGGCATCATTAGGGCCATGCGATCCAGATGATCGGATGGTAGCTATACATTCTTCTTCCGCCTCAGACCACCAGAGAAGGCGAAGATCTGACAACCTCCATGCGGCTCCACCCTACTCCAGCAGCTCGCTTGAGGGTTGAAGAAGCTTCCTGAGCTCATGGCTAAGAGGCTGGAGGTGCGACAAGTCTCTGGGAGCAATTAGATCGGTAGGTCGACGAGGCTTCGTAGGTGGAGGAGCTCGAGATCGATGAGGGGGTATGATCTCTGACCATTGAGAACTTGCATGGGGTAGATGATAGCCGAAGCATTGGCGTGTTGTGCGTGAGTCTTGTGAAGTGAGTGAAGGTCCAACGGAGGCAGAGGGAGCGAAGGACCTGGGTTCTTCTCCTCCGGTGAAGCAGAGGAGAAGGTGACAGAGGGTGGACTGGGTCATGGAGATGGGAAGGTGACGGCGGAGAGTGGCACGAAGATGAGGGCGGTGAGATGAAGCTTGGAAGACGATCGGAGGTTGGTGAGGGTGAAGATAGACTTCAGGGAAATTAGAAGAAAATAAGAAAGTAGGATGGAGAAGAGTACCTCGTCGGAGAGGGGAATTTGATGAAAAAGGTGACCAGGTGATGAATCTCCATTTCATCACCTTTATTCTATCATTTTGGCCTTAAAAACCCTAGTAAATGCGTGTAAATACCCTTAATTCAGGCATTTTAGCATTCATGCATTGTTGTACAAAATGTGTATAAAATACCATTTTTAATGCAAAAATATAGAATAAAAAAGAAAAGAAAAAGAATAAAATATTGAAGATATTTTATGACCCTAAACCCCGAGACCTAAGCATCTTGATGATTAGGTCGACAAGGAATAAAGTAGGGGGAGATAAGGGTCATTTATACAATAAAAATTCCCTTTTATCATTTCATTCTTTATTCATTTTAGGACCTACTTTATTTTCCACTTTATACATCTCAAATAAAGAAACTTTGACCATGAAAATTATAGATAATAAAATACAAAAAATACAAAATTTATTTCATACAAAAATAATATACGGAATAAAAGTTACGGTCTGAATAAAATTCCATAATCCTAACTTCCCAAACCCATATCTCTAAAAAAAACTCAATATATATCAAAATCACTTTAATTGTATATAACTTTTAATAAGCTATTTAATGAAGGTGGTTTCATATTTTCTGGAGTTAAGTTGTGAAAGTTAGGTTTTGGACTCCTATTGTATAATATACCCAATTAAAATATTCATTTTATTTATTCTTTATAATTTTATATTTTTATAATTTTTTATATATTATTTATAATATATATACGTATTAAAACATGAGTTAAAACATAAAGAAAACATCAAAATAAAAGACTATATGAAATACATAGGTAAAATACCTATATCTATACCTATATAATAAATATACCTATCTAATTAAGTGTATATATTACATCATAAAAATATAATAAAAATATATTTATGTATCTAAAAATAAGTTATAAATATATAAAATAATAAACTAAATTAAGGAAATAAAAATACAAAATAAAAATAAAATACATAAATTCATAGATAAATATACCTATAATGTACCCCTAAAAAGTAAATTGTAATTACAAAGCTCTAAAAAATAAACAAAGATCATAATAAAATACTTTGAAAAATAATAAATGTTTTTATTTTAGAATCTAAAATTAATAAAATCATTTGTTAATTAATAACAAATTTCCAAATCTTTTTTGGCTGGGTTTTTCTGGTTGGTCCACGTGGACCAACCATAGTCTCTAGACCGTTTATCGCAGGTCAACTGCCTGCCCTACGACCCTATCTTCTTTCAAAACGATCGATGAGCCTTCCTTCTCTATTTTTTCATGCATGATCCATTGCTCTAGGAGGATGGACTCTTCATGAAAAAGCTTCCTTGTACATCCACCTTCCACGCCGACACCATATCCTCTCCCATATCTTCCTCGTTCATTCTGTATCTCACCTCGAAATCACCCCATCGCCTACTACATCCCCTGTACATAGGACCACCCCCGTCCTTCTTCACTTTTTTTTGAGTCTCCTTTGGTCTGCTTTTCTCCCTCATTTTGCGCCCAACGGCTTGAGGAAGGTGACATCTTCCTCGTGTGCATCTAGGTTCGAGAGGGGCAGTCTTGGGTGGTCTCCACACCTCCGACGACAGCTCGCCATCAAGGTCCCTTCTTCCTGGCCTTCTACCGGTTGAGGTCTGCTTTTTACTGCTTTCTTGCATGCTAGTTTAGTATAATCCTATGTTTTCGCTTCTTGTTTTTCATTTCGCATTTAATCGCTTGACGACCCTAGTTCGTAGTTCGCCGGAGCTCCACTCCGGTGAACCCCAATCTTGCATCCACCGCTCTCAATGACCCTGCTACAGGGTCGAGGCACTTTGCCCCCGACCCTATAACAATGTTTCTTGCAGGAACCTGGAGCTTCGCGCACAGCTGGGGCAATTTAGCCCTCCGCCGGAGATACCTGGGGCGTCTGTGCTCCGTACCTTCGTGGGCATGCTCCGGTGTGCCTCCTGCCATTTTGAAGGCCCCAACAGATCAAGGACCCTTGCAGGAGGAGTCTTGGGCATTTTGGAGCTTGAAAGACATCCGGAGGATGAAGAGCGGGGCCAAGGAAGCTTGCCTCGCTAGAGACGCTTCCATGTTCTTCCCTATCTTCTCTCCACCGTTGGATTGAAGGCCCACACCAGATAACACGCCTACCGTTGGATTAGCTGAGACCTTTATCGTCCGATATGCATCAACGATCTAATCGTAGCCGTCAGAATCGAAGGGGCATCGCGCGTTACAGACGTGCCATGTGTCAAGTGAGCGACTTTTTCCCGTTCGATAGCCCGTTGTTGGGGTAAATTTCGTCTATACCCTAATGGTTTTTGTATTTAAAATTTAAAGCATAAACTTTCCTCTATCTTTAGTTAGTTTTGTAAAATTTACATTCAGACCCCATCCTTTTCTATATTTGCATTTATATCTGCACCATGTTACCTCACATGACACACCATGAGAGGTGGTGATTTTGTAAGCGTACCCTCCTACTTAGGTGCATTTTGATTTAGTCGAAAAACTTTTTTATAATTCAGTTATATATTTTTGGTGAAATTGCAGTTTGGCCCTTGAACTTTCTAATATTAACATTACTGCCCCTGCTAGTATTACATTTTCTCTTTGTTTCTTGTATTTATTTCATATAGCTACATTGCTCTAAAAAATAAAAAAACTTAATCTCCTATCGCATTGTACTTTCACGCCCAATTTTTATTTTGCAATTATGAGCCTTTTATTATTTTTAAAAATAAAAATATCCCATTTGTCCTTGTTTATAATAGAAAATCCATAAAAAATATAAAAACATTTTGAAAAGTTACCAAAAATTATTTTTTACCCATTAATATATTTTTACCTTCATATCAAAAATCATTAAAAAATACAAAAGAAAACTCTAAAAAATTAAAAAAACCCATAAAACCTGTATAAAAATATAAAAAATCTTAAAAAAATCTAAAAAATATATTTTCTGTTTTATAGTTTTCTATATATTATTATCTTTATATCAAAATTAATTTAGAGTAATTTTAATACTATTTTCTATTTTCTCCTCCATTTTAATTTAGGGTATTAATTTTATCCATGTTTTAGGGCATTTTTTGACTTTAAAAATATATAAAAATTAGAAAAAAACTCCTAAAAATCACAAAAATAATAAAAAATATTTTAAAACCCAAAAATATTTTATTTCCTATATTTTGCTTATTATTATATTCTATATATAGCTTTATATTTTTTAAAAGAAAAGAAAATATAAAAATAAAAAAACTAAAAACAAATATAAAATCAGAAAATTAAAAACCAAAATATAAAAATATAAAATCAAAAATTAAATAAAAATTATAAACCCACAAAAAAGACATATAGACACATACAACCCGATCTAGCCGTTTGCTCCCTGTGTTCGACACTCTACATACTTGCACTATACACATATTTTGTAGAGTTAAATAAAATAAATTTTAACTACGTATTTATTTTCATTGCTTGATCTTGAATTGTGGGTTAATTGCTGTCTGAAGCAGGGTTTCGTGAATGGTCAATACATCGATCGGATCTCTCACCTTGTGAGACTTCTAGACCTTTGCAAAATCCACTTCAACAATTGCCGCCATTATCGGGGAGCAACGTGGCTTAGATTGGCTTTTTACATGATTGTGATTAATTGTCTACTTTTTTGTTATATTTATTTTTCTCTTTATCTGATAATTTCATGACTTGTCTAATCACCCTCTCTTGTTGACTTTATGTGAGGTACCACGGATCGAGAGAGGTGCTCTACTCAAGGCGCCTATGCACCCACGTGAAGTCGTCTTCAGCTTGCCTATCTAGCACCAAGGAGGACTTGGAGGGAATTTGAAGACAAAATTTTGTGCATTTATTTTTGTATTTATTTATTATGTAATTTTGAGGTGAGATAGAGACTACTTGAACCTGTAATAGTTCAGGATGCTCTCCAAGACACTACTCTACACACTTCATGAGGTCCGGTGACTGAGGGATTGTTCCCTTGGGGGCCTCGTTGGTTTTTTACGGTTTCTCACCCTTTTTTTCCCTTTGTTTCACGGGTTTGTTTTATTTATTTTGTGTGATTGAGCCCTTAAGTGTAGGATTGCTTGTCGATAGATTAAGGCCACACATTAATCACCATTGCATGTACCTATAGATTCGTACTTGGACTTAGTCAAATTTTGAATTGCTAGTTATCTGGATTTGAGACTGCGTGCTGAGAGAGGTCGCATACAGCGCGTGCAGGACCCGTTGTGGCAGGCACCGAGTGACAATGTGGCATCGAAGACCGGACCTTGGTCTCTTATCTAAATACCGAGCATCGTGTTCTTCACGTTAATAGCAATTACTCATATAGGGTGATTTCATCGGCTGCATTGCATATAGTGAAGGTTTCAATTCTGCTGAGCATCTTTGCATGTAGAGTGCTGGAGGAAAGGTGAGCATTTCTCTTTAGCATGCATCATTGATTTTCTGCTTGCATTGCTTTTCTGACTCTACCTCTGATTTTGATCACCTAGGTGCTAAGTAAAATTGACTCCTCGATATGCTCATGCATTCTCATTAAAAATCCAAAAAAAGTTATAATCAATCAAATTAGGACTGCTAACATTACTTGACCCAAAAAAAGACCTAAAAAAGTAAAACATTTGTCTTGGGGTGAGTAATCCCCTCATTGTCTTCATTTGACATTGCTCTCGTACACACTAAGGATTAGTGCCAAAATACTATTTAGCCAACCTAAGTGATTGTACAATATTTTGACTTTTCACCTAACTCTAAAACAGACAAGATAAAAGACCTCACTTTTGCGATCTTCACCGAGTTGAGTAGGTGAATTGAGGGGTGTGTTTTGTCTTGTGTAAGTTTGCTTGTGTGCATTCTAGATCGCTTATGCGCATTTATGGCTTTTTCTTCACTTCTCTTGAATTGACCATCATGCTCTTCCCAATCATTTTCCTTTTGTTTCGAGATGGTCGACTGGACTTATTTTTATCCGGACTTTGCGGATCCCTCGTACGCTCCATTCGATTGATGAGCGCTCATACTACCCTTGTTAATTCTGTCAAATCAATGATTAGAATTAATGTTGTATCGTTCATTGTAGCCAGGTAATACGGACTAATAAAAAACCATTTTTAATTAAGGTTCAATTAATTTCGAGCGGTAAATTTATTTTTTACTTGGTTAAGCCCAAGGTCGAACTCAGGGAGGCAGCTGTCTCCTTAGGTAAATTTTAAGTGATTTCAAGAGGTCAGATTTTCAGAAGTTTTTTTTATTTTTCAACAATTTTTATGCAATTAAGAAAAGACCTATGCAAGATCGGGCCAGTTTACAAGTTATATCAGAAAAGTGGCCAAATTAATTCCAAAAATTATGAAACTTGGCCAGATGGTGAAATGTAATGAAATTAAGCGACCCTAATTTTTTTTGGATTTTTTTGACACTGTATGAATTTACCGAGAATTAAAAATGAATGCAAGGTGATTTTGACTAAATTAATTTTAATAAATACCAAATTACAATATTTTCAAATAAAAATTATCCTAGATAGATATAAGTGTGAAGAATCCAGGAAAATTAATAAACCTAAATTTCTATGTGAATTGGACCTATTAAAATTAATTAAGGAAATCACAAAATGATTTATTCAGGCCTCGATATGCGTGCAAATGAGTTGATTTATGGGCACAATGTAAACTAAATTATCCTAAGTCTAATGTGAATTTATGGAGATTTTTGGAGCAATAAAGAATTTAACAAATTAAAAGGCATAAATGGGCAAAATATAGCAAAATTTTACCAATTAATTAATCAGAAATTCCATTGATATCACAAAAATCAGACACACATATGAAAGAGAACAAGCTAAGGTACATAATGCAATTTTCAAACTAAAAAAATGATGTCAAATGAATACATAATAATGCGTGCAAAGACAGGGGCCTAATTGCAATTACAGAAAATAAAATTGCTAAAAATCAAACATGCTGACAAAGACTAAAATGCAATTACCTATAATGAGGGGGGTATGTATGCAAATTGCCCACTAACCACGTGTGCCTTACGTGGTGTTCCTGGCAGGGACTGGAATGCAATTATCAAAACCTCCACGGGCCTCTGTGAAATTTACCCAGACCGCACGTGGAAGACACGTGAGGTCCCAGGCTCAGGTGACTTCGGAGGCTCGGGCGGAGGCTCGGGGGCCTTGCAGGCTCGGACTTGGCTCGGGGGAGCTTTGCAGGCTCGAAGGCGGCGATGTGGCACTCTCTGGACCGTTAGATCGAGTGACGATCCAACGGAGGCTGATGGATGGCGTGTGGCATGCTGCAACCCGTTGGATCAAGATCGATCCAACGACCTCTGGAGATCGATGAAGATGAACGCGTGGATGATCAAGCACCGTCGGATCAGGATGAATCCAACGGCACCTGAAGCTCGGGGGAGTGGCGACGTGGCATGCTCAGAAGCGTGGGATCCTCCTGATCTGACGATTGCGCATTGATGGAGTTGTGGCATGCTTAGAACCGTCTGATCGAGGCGATCGGATGGCTACTGTACTTCCTTATCAAATGGTCCACCGCCTCCTGCGGCGGAGGTGGTTGCTCTTCGGCGATGAAGCTTTAGCTCCGCCTCCTCCTCCTTTAGTCGTCGGTGAGGGTCACGGAGGACTTCTGAGCAGCTAGAAAGGATCGTGGAGGTGTGGCGGGGCTCTCGGGGGTCTCAACTGAGGCTGGGGTGGTCTGGAGAGCAGTGGCGATGAAGGTCAAGGAATCTCCGATGAGGCGTCTGGCCAATCGAAGATAGAGCACCTGCATGGTTAGATTGAATAGCCGAAGTGTGCAACGTGCATGTGGGGTGAGCGTGAGTGCAAAGAGAGGCCTGGATTGTCATGAGGACGGTCCGGTGGTGTTGCTCCGCTAAGGTGGCGGAGCTCTCATCGGCGTGAGGTGAAGTGTGTGGTCTGAGAAGATGGAAGGGTGCGCGAAGGTGCCAGCTCCAAGGCGGAGCTCGGAGGATGATCAGGCGAAGGTGAAGTTGATTGTGGGCGGTGAATAAATTCCGAGAAAAAGCAAGAAAAAGAAGAAAAAGATCGGAGAGGCGATGGAGGGGTCTACATGGGGAATGGAGCTCGGATTTGTGCTCATGGTCGTCGCTCGAAGGCTGGTAGAGGTTCCTGAGCTCGTGCAGCTCACGGGGGAGGCTGCGACACGGCGGGAATGGCCGTGGATCTCACCGGAGATGATGCTTGGTCTTCGCCTGACTCCTTGCTGAATTGCTGTCACTAATAGGAAGGTAGGAGCTCGGGGTTTCTCTCCGTGATGGCGGATTTATAGGTGGAAGCTGACGGCGTAGGTGACGAAGTGATGGAGTTGGTGGAGGTTGTGGAACGACATGGGTGGATGTCATGGCGATTGAGGAGGTCGGAAAGGATGAGGGAAGAGTGGGGTACGAAATGGCGGTGATAGGAGGCGGAGAGGGTGGCCGGAGTGGTTCCCAAAATAGGAAGGGGGTGGCTCGCGCGCAAGTTGGGCGACGTGGGGCGCGAGCCTTGCGGGAGGTAGGAGACGATGTCTTGACCGTTGGATCGAGCGATCCAACGGTCAAGAGAAGGGCAGAAGAGGAGGGTTAGGATTAGTTCAGAGGGGAGCGATCAAAGGGTCATGATGGAGCCACGTGGGGAGCGTAGGTCAAGGCAGAGGGGAATGGTCGTGATGGTGACTGGCCTATGATTGAACGGTCGAGATCCAAAGTGAGATGGATGGAGGATATGAGGCGAGAAGCGGAAGCATCGAAGGGTGTAGATGCCGCCACGTGGCACAAGGAGGGCCCGACGCTGGCGAGCGGTCTAGATTAGATCCAGGATTTGATCGTGCGAATGAGAAGCGTTGTAGCTTGGATGGCCCAGATCAAGAGAGAGAGTGTGATCGGACGGCGGGAAATGGATGGTACGTGGCGCTCAATGGAGCGGGCCGCGTGGCACAATCAGAGGGTGCCACGTGGCCTGCTCTGAATGGCTGAAAAAGAAAATGAATTTAGAGAGAAGAAGGTGGAATTTGGAAAAACTCAAAACATGAAAGTTGTAGATCTCGATGAGATCTACAAGTTTCATGTTGACCAAAAACGGATGAGGTCAAATAAGGTACAAAAATACAAGGGTACAAATATACATACATATAGTAGACAAAGGGGCCCAAAAACCCAAGTTTTACATACGAGCTCTGATTTTACTGAAATTGGTCTCATTTTAAAGGTCTCTGAATGTGTATTAATCTGAAAGTGAGTAGACCTAATTCAGAGGTTGTATGAGAGAGATATGCACATTCTAAGGTCCGGGGTCTCCAATTGGGTTTGGGGTTTTATTGGGTAATTTACAAGCTAGGAATTTTAGCCTTTTTCCTTATATTATTAACTAGTAATATGTACAGTATAAGGAAGGTTTTATTGACTTTTGAGGGGGTCTAAAATACAGATGGTTAGGTGAATATTTTACAAGTGAATTTTATAGATGAACTGGCTTCTTATTTAATGCAATTATGAATGCTAAAATGCGTGAATTATGGATGCATGTATGAATGCTATTTATGCAAGATAAAGGAAAATATGCTGCTAAATACTCGGGAACAAGGCTCTATTTTCAATTTAGAAGTGATGAATCACAGATTCATCAGCCCCCTATACTTAAACCTTGGTCGTCCCCGAGCAACTAAATGAGATGCAAGAGTGAAATGATTTTGGGTTCCATACCAACGTTATGAATAGAAGTATAAAATGGAGTTTGACTCAACCTTTGGATTAATTGTGTGGCGGAACCTTATTAGGATCTGGACTTAAGACCTAACAGACTTCAAGTTCCACAAGTCTTCTATTCAAGACTCCTCAATAGTCAGGTCAGAACAAATCCTCATACGCAAATTTCTAATGACTATGATTCTTACTTGTACTGTGTAAGTGAAATGTAACTCTCCACATCAGAAATGGCTCAAAAATAGCCTCCTCTAACAAGGTAACTCAAATAACCCGGTCCAGTAACTCTTTCCTTGAGGAGCGGGGTATTCCCTTCTAAGTTCAAGTGCGACCAGCTCAAGAGGAGGGGGTGGAGAAACGAATGGACGGTAGCTAGTGTAGCTACCTATCCCGGGATGCCTGACCAGTGTAGCCAAGTCATCCAGCTGCAGACTTCTTGCTAATATACATACTTTGATAGGTATTTTATTTTCTATCTGGCCTGTCTATTTTTTGGAGTTCTTGCATTTTTTCTTTTTTTTGAACTATATACAAGGTGCAACATGTACATCAGGAGTTTTTCCTCTTGAGTCAGTAGACTATCCCTCTTTTGAAGCATTATTGCAACCCACTGCGTCCCATCTTTAGACGTCAACACCACCAAACTACGTTGAGATGCACTACCCTCCCTAGAGGAGGACGGCTGTTTCCACCCTTGTGCTACTCCAAGCCAAAGGATTCTACCTCCTTACCACCTCATCAATGAAGAGCTATGTGCATTGTGCTTGTCTAAGTTAGGTCATTATCTAAAAGAATCATGCGTGTGCACGAGATATTCTACTTAGACTGATTAAGATGACATGTGAACATAGACTTGCGGACTCAAAGAATTAAGTCACTTGACCCGAGAAATCATAACTCCAGTTCCTATAAGGTTCCTCTGAAATTAGGTGGATTAAGGTCAAATCAAGTCCATCCTCAATATCTACTCATAACTTGATTCAGAACCGACTAGCTTTTCACTTTGCATATGCAAGATATGCATACGAGATGTAGATGACATGCTATGTAGATGAATGAAATGCAAGACTCTTTTGAATGCAAGGATGATATGCAAGAGTAAATAAGAAGCCTTTGTTTTTTTTCAAAACTTTGGTATACCTCCTATGTTACAACAATTTATAAGAGTTTATAAGTATTATACAAATTATATAAGTGTTATACAATATACAAGTATACAATTTTTTTCAAATTTTTTAAACAAAAGGTTTACAAGTATTATACAACAAGTAATTTTTTTCTTTTTTACCCACCCGTAATTATTGCATAATATATACTAAAATATGCGAAAATGCGCGAAAGTACAAGCTATGGGTAAAGTATATATGTAATATATACACCCCCTATACTTAGCGTGTGCTATGTTCTCAGAGCACGGAAAGCGAGGAAGAAGACATAGCTCGTGCTAAGCGTAAGAGAGCCAAAGAAGTAAAAATGTATAGAAGTCGTCCTGCCCCCCTATACTTAGGCTCTTGGAAGCCTAAGTGTAGCAGAAGATCAAAAATGGGGCGGGCGAGGTCAAGAGGAGAAGTGGATGAATATATACAGAGCGAGCATCGGTTCCCCCTATACTTAGGCTCAGATCAGCCTAAGTATAAGACTGGAGTGAGTATGAGGACCGATGTGATCTGGAGGATGTACAATGAACGACTCAAGTGACTCTCCCCTCCATACTTAGGATCTGTTCATCCTAAGTATAGTCATGGATGAAGATATATGAAGTTGGGGTGAGTGATTAGAGTCGCGGGAGGGAGGGGAAGAATGTCCAGGAGTGATGGCTATATACAAAGACTGCGGTCTGAATCTTTCCAGATGTTGTTGATGGCTAGAGTTCACTGCTGCAAGGTCTCATGCGCGGCTCGATGTGTATCTGCTGAACCTGACTCGCGCATGAATACAATCTCTTTGACATGGACTAATTGTTCAATGGTTTCGACGAAGTGCTTCAATAGCTGTCCATTCACTAGGAATGTCGGTGCGTCATCTGCGAGATCCGAGATCTCAACACATCCACTATCATGCACCGCACGAACAATGAATGGGCTAGTCCACTTGGACTTCAACTTGCCTTGGAAGATTTTCAGCCTTGCATTGAACAACCATACCTTTTATCCAGGAACAAAGATCTTTCGTCTGCTATATCTATCATGCCAACGCTTCACTTTGTTCTTGTACACCAAACTGTTGTCCTATGCTCGGTTTCTAACTTCCACCAGTTCATTCAGATCCATTTCTCTCTGCTTCTGCCCTAGGTGTGTGTTCCAGTTGACCTTCTTGATTGCCCATTCTGATTTGTACACTAATTCTGTGGGCAAATGGCACGACTTTCTGAATACCATCCGGAATGGGGAGGTTCCTAAAGTTATCTTGTAAGCTGTCCTATAAGCCCACAAGACTTGATCCAAGATCTGGGACCAGTCCTTCCTGTCTGGGCAGATAAGCTTCTGCAATATAGTTTTCACCTCCCTATTCGACACCTCAGCCATACCATTATTTTGTGGGTGGTAAGGACTAACGACACGGTGTTCGATGTCGTAGTCCTTCAAAAGTTTCTTCACGTCTCGGTTTACAAAGTGGCTACCCCCATCTGATATCAACATCTTGGGGATCCCGAACCTAGAGATGATATGGTCTCTGATGAATTTACAGACAGTCCTGCTGTCTGCGGCTCGGGTTGGGATAGCCTCCACCCACATGGAGAGGTAGTCTACCGCATGAAGGATGTACTCGAAACCGTGGCTAACAGGGAATGGGCCGATGAAGTCGATGCCCCAGGCGTCAAAGACATCACAAATGAGGAAGGCTGCATCAGCATCTCATCCTTGGAACCAACGGTTCCTCCCATTCTCTGGCATACTGGGCACGACTTCGCAAAGGTGATGGCATCGCGAAACAGAGTCGGCCAGTAAAAGCCATACTGAAGTACCTTCCATGCGTTCCTCTTCCCGGAGTGGTGTCCTCCTGCCTCCAAACTATGGCATAAAGAAAGGACACTTTGTTATTCCTCCTGAGGAATACATCGTCTCCAGACACAATCCGGTCCTTCAAAGAAAAGGATCGGATCCTCCCAATGGTAATGTCTAGCATCCGACTTTAATCGGTCAATGTGGCTCTTGGGCCAATCTTCAGGAACCTTCTTGGAGACAAGATAGTTCATGATATTGGCATACCATGGGAGTGAGTCAACAACAAAAATTGACTCGTCGGGGAAGGAGTCTCGACTCGGTGAATCCTTAGAAATATTAAGATCTTCGAGACGAGAGAGAGATGATTAGCTATTTGACGAACCGCAAAATCGGCCCTTTAAGAGTGCAGAATTAGCACTTGAAATTGTCGTAGCAGTCGGGCCAATTCGGGTCATCAAAAGATCACCTCATTTAAATATGTATCAATCAATCAAAATGATATGGTCGTATTATATTTTTTTTAACTTGGTAAGATACCAAGGTCGAACTCAGGGACACGAGCCTCTCTCATGTTAGTCGGATTTTAGTCCATTTAATTAAGCGTGGAGTTAGAGCATATATCTAGGTCAAAACATGCAAGACAATACAACGACAATGCATTAAAAATAAACCTGCATTTTTTTTTATCAATTTTTATCATGCAAATAAATGAACATGCAATGCAATGAAAATATGCCCTCAATCAAAGTAATGAGCCAACTACACAAGGAATCAATTTCAGATTTTATTGAGATGATCAACTTGATTTTAACAAGGCATAAGTTAAGACATAAGAGACACATGGTTATCAAAGAATACATCAAGATTACTGTGTCCAAAATGAAAATTGAGTATGCCATTAGAAAGTTTATCAACCAAGCTTTAAAATGAAACTGAAATCACCTCAATCGGAGATATGAGGCTCAATATATGCAAGAACAAAGACAAGATCATAAATGAAAGAAAACATGAAATGATAACTACAAAAAGGTCCCTGGGAAGGACTAAAATGAAAATAAAATAAGTTCTGAGGCCTTCCCTGTAAAAGTTCCACGTACGCAGGGGCCTTTCTGCAAATTGAAGAAACTTGGTGGACCTCTGCATAATTTACCCAGAAACGCACGTGCCAGGCATGTGCGATCCAGGCTCGGAAGCAGGCTGAGGTTCGGTAGAGGCTCGTAGTGCTTCGGCCAGGCTCGGCTCCTGGTTCGGGCAGGCTAGTGAAGGCTCGGGCGCTCCAGTAGGTTCGACATTAGGCTCAGGGTAGGTTCGGACTAGGTTTGGGGCATCCAAGCCTGGAGACTTGGAGGCTGAGGCTCGGATTAGCCCTGTCATTGACGCGTGTCCGGTTATACACCATCGGATCATCGAAGATCCAACGGCCTCTGAAGAAGCGCGGATGGGTGACGTGGCTGCATGGGAACCGTTGGATCTTGAGGATCCAACGGTACCTGGAGGGAGATCTAATCAGTGACGTGGGCTCATCTAGGCCGTTGGATGATACCTGGGGAAGAGACATCCAACGACGCCTGTAATGTCTCCCTCGGCCGAAGGCTGGCGGCGATTTCAGAACTCTGGCGAGGGTGCGTCTCCTCCGCCGCTCGTCCTCGACTGCTGTCGACCTCCCCTAAGCTCCCTGGAAGTGTGTCGAGGTCGCTAGGAGCTCGGGGAGGATGCCGGGCCTCTTGGATCGGCCCATCGTAGCTCTGTTGGCAGTGGGGCAGTGGACGAAGTTGGCCCCGATAAAGCTCCGATCTTTGATACTTTTGATGTCCTGCAATGTTAGACCGAGAGCCGAAGCGAACCAGTGTGTTGTGCGTGCAAAGTGGAGTGAAATGGGAGCTTGAAGTTGTGAAGAAGATGAGAGCTCAAAGCTCCTCCGCCGTGAAAGGCGGAGGAGATGGGTCGGAGACGATTTAAGGTCTGGAGGAAGAGGAGCGTGGTCGGAAAAGTGTGCGTAAAAGGGGGATGCGTTGCGGAGCTTTTGAAGGGAGTAATGGAAGGCGAAAATGACTGGAGGTACCTAATTAAATCAGAGAAATTGAAGAAAAAGACAAACGGGGAAGAGGGAGCTTACCTGATCTGAAAAGGTGGTCGGAGGCTTAGGCTGAGCATCACAGTGGATGCCCGGGTATTCACTGGACATCGGCAGCCGGTCTATGCAGCTCGAGCGGGCCTGGAGGTGCCGTGACTCCGCCGTGTGTGGTGGAGGGTCTCACTGGAGAAATTCGTCGTCGTCGCTCGATCCTCCGCCTCCCCCTGTCACAGGGAGACGGAGGAGGGCTGGGCGATTCCTCACGTAAAGGTGGACAACTTGAAATGGAGGGGGAGGCGAAGTTTTTAAGGCTCGAAGACGGCGGTTCCGGTGATGGAAGTCGTGGGTTTTGAGGGAGGTGTGGAGCGACTGGGAAGACGAAGGGGGTCGTGGAGTGATGCGCGGGGAAGAAGGAAGATGGGGGAAGACCGTGAGGTGTTTGGTTAGTGGAGATGGTGGTCTGAGTAGGTGAGATAATAGGAAGGGGGAGAGGTTTTCGCGCGGTGGAGATCGTGGGGAAGACGGGTCGCGAGAGGTTGACGATGGAGCCCAGCCGTTGGATCTGGAGATCTGACGGCTGGCGGTTGGGCGTGAAAGAACGAGTGTGATGCGATCTCGGGCGATATGATCAAAAGGCGATAAAGCTGCCACGTGTTGAGCTCTGAGCGCGGTGCTGCCGAGCGGCTTGGATGTGAAGCTCAGGTCGATCGAGCGGTCTACAAACCTCGAGGCTGTTAACGGTGGAGATCATGAAGCTATGGTGCGATTGAAGGGCGTAAGAGGCGACACGTGGCGCAAGGAAATTAAGGCGCGAATGTGCGGTGCAGATGAGAGGCGAGAGATGATCGATGGCTGGAAATTGAGTGCGTGTGGAGATATCTGAGCCATTGGATCAGAGGAGGATCCAACGCCTGAGAATGCGGGCGGCTGAAGCAAGGAGGGAGGGGCCACGTGGCGTACCCAGAATGGGCCACGTGGCCCAATCAGATTATTCAGAAAGAAAAAATGAGATATAAAGGTCAAGATGGCTGATTTTGAGAAAACTCAAAACATGAAAGTTGTAGATCTCGATGAGATCTACAAGTTTCATGTTGACCAAAACTAGAGAGGAGGTCAAACATAGACCCAAAATATTTTTGAGGGTATTTTTAAGACTAAAAATACCACGAATTTTTATTTTGCAATTTTTTTGTGGTTTTTAATTTATTCGAGACGCTGATAATTACAGGACATTAACTGGGTTTTATTGACACTAAGCTTAAGCAAGGGGGTTAATAATAGAAAATAAAGATGATGAAACTGAGTTTCATCACCCCCTATACTTAAACTATGCTCGTCCTCGAGCATTAAAAGAATGACTAAGTTGGATTAACCCCCTTGTGCATGTGAATACAGGATCCAATCTGATCAAGTTGACTCGACTTTAGAGATCCAAAATTCTAGAGTTCAACCCAGCCTTAATCAAGAGGCATCCAATTCCTCTACTTCTCCAGACTCTCTCTGATGTACACATAATCTAAAGGATATGACTTTTTAGTGTTGACCTCGATTATGAGAGTAGAGTCAAATCGTCACCCAAAGTCTTGGTCCGAGAAAATCTCCTAAGGACCCTATCCTCAACACTAGGGAATAAATCAAATCTTGCATTCAGTCCACCGTCTCTTTAGTTGTCATACTTAGAAAATGTAGATGACATGCCAGTAATGGAGGGCATGGGATTGTGTCATTTTTTCTCTCCCTCTCATTGGAACAAGGATTCTCTCTAGTGCCTTTTACTCAACACATTTTTTTGGTGTTGATCAGTGCGTCTATCAAGAGAAGTTGGAGCCGTCTGCACTTGTTTTCCTGGGAGTACACTGGGGTGTGTCTCTTTTGAGTACCTATCGTACCTTCGACACCCAGACTTGTAGCATTTACGATACAAAGCCCTTTTTTGGTGCAAGCCCGACTCTTGGTCCTAATAGCGGTGGTCCAAGTGGACACTTTGAAATGGTTGGGAGCGCTCGCCTTTGGTGGAAGCTCTTTTGATAATTGACTTTGTGGAATGAGAGCTTTTCTCTGACATTTCATTGCTTTGTAGTATTTTTGGCTAGCTCCACTGCTTTTACCAAGAGTTGGCGCACACTGATCAACATTTTTTTTATTTTATCACACCCTGGCACATAGGTAGATGTCAAGAGATAGTACAAGAACCATGTTCTCATACTGGCTAAAGATGCTGACACTCAGGTTTCATGAAGCCTCCAAAGATTTTATCCCATCCTCGAGCATCATTAGATCAAATCCAAACTCGACTTCCTCATCCCAATCCCTCAGGTAAAAAATCAACTCATCTCATCGAAAACCGCAGTCGTGCATGTGATGTACTGATCATATTCTTTATGTCTGAGACTAAGCATGGAATATAGCATGCAAATCTAGAAACCTAGGGGAATGTGGACGATTAAGTCTATGACCCTGATGGCTAAGGCTGGTTAACCTAAAATCTCAAAGACCTCAAAAAGCTAAGTCTCCTTGATCATTTCAGATCCTGGGTGGAAGTGTAAGTGTCGTTGATTAATCCAACTTCTTCATTCAAAAATAAGATTTTTTTGAACTTCAAGAGATATTAGAACTGCCTAAACTCAATTGAGCATCTGCAATTCAGCCAGTATGGATGTAAGTATAGGCCGAAGCCCGTTGCTTGAGGACGGGGCCTTACACGATGTCCTCTAAACCATCCAATCTGCTAAGGGCGAACCCTCACTGAATGCGGCTTACTTAATTGGGTTTAGTAGTCACTAACGGCTCCTAAAGGGTTTTGCGTTTTTCCCATTTTTATGGATTTTAATAAAGGTTAAAACATAAGTTAAACTCAACTTTCCTTGAAAAGACTTTCAAAACCATGTCACGCAAATAAAAAGTTTTCAAAACATTTTCAAAAGAATTTTTTTCAAGACAAGGACAAATCATCTTCGAAAATATTTTTATAAAAATAGCGTAACATAATATCGAAAAGCCGCGAAATCATTTGAGTTCTCTTAGTCCAAAGGAACTACTTTAGCCAAAAAGTTTTTAATTTTTCAAAATTTTCAGATTATAGCTAAAGTAAGTATACGACATATACGGTATACCCCCTATACTTAAACTTTTCTATGTCCTCATAGCACTAGATGTTACAAGTACATAGGTCCATTTAAATATATAGGAATATACGGGAGCTAAGAGGGGCTCCCCCTATACTTAGGTTAGAAATAACCTAAGTATAAAGGCAAGGAAAGAAGAGTAGAGAAATCACAGGGACTCGGGTCCCCCCTATACTTAGGCTGAGATTATCCTAAGTATAAAGATGGGAATTGATGTTGGGAGGGACCCAAGGTGAACGAAGAAGAGGAATGGATCTACAAATGAGCGGTTTGAATCTGCGGAGATGAATGGAGTGACTAAGGTTTTGGGGTGTGTATCGTAGCAAACATGGCTCAATCAAGCAAGCAAGACCCTCAATTTCACCAACTCACACATGAAACCAACCGAAGTTGGTTTATTATCTTGTCGGTTTTATTGGTGATAAAACATTTGATATTTACGCGAAGAAAAATGTGATTTGAAAACAATGCGTAAGCGAAGGTGTTGCTCTCCCAAAACCAAAGTTTTACTCCATTTTATGATTTTGACTTGCAATTAACAGTCCCAATTTTTATTTAATGTTGTCACTGAATTAAGGTTAGTATAAAATCAAGCAATCATCGTCTACCGTTCATTCCATTTTCCATTAATCCTAGGTGATCAAGCTAGGAAAAAAAATCAAGAAAAAGCCGCATGTTCGATGAAAACTATGATCTAAGCTAAGCGAAAAATCATGCCGTGACTTCGCGAAAAAATCATGAAAATTTGGGCCGTTTTGAAAACCAAAACTCATGTATGCAAGTCGATTAGAAAGCCGCACCTAACATGCTTCTATTAGCGGGGAAAATTTTCATTTTGATTTGGCTAAGTGAGGTGATGCTACGTGCGTCTTTGTTTAATAGTGTGTCCTACCTACGAGCAAGCACGTAAAAGATGGAGAAAATAAAATGAGCTCAAAACCGCGTGCCTAGTCCTAGGTCGACACTCAAGTGGGGACGATCCCCACACAACCACATTCGTTCGATTACACTCGCGAGTCTTCAATCGAAGACCGCTGTAAAAGACGAATTATTACATGACATGAAAAAAATAAAATGCGAGACACATTTTTTTCTTCCCTATTTGCTCCATGTATGTTTTGCAGCTCCTCGCAGCAGGAAGCGTCCCGCTCGCCTCCTTGAACCATCAAGGGCCCTGCCACAAAGACAATGGTTAGAGATCAAAATAAAAAAGAAAAGAAGATTGTATAATGCAAATTAGATGAACACTTCGACCTATAAAATGAATACTTAATAAAATAAACAAAAAATCCAAAAAAAATAAAAGAAATGAGCTGTGTCCTCGGCAACGACGCCATTTGACGAACCGCAAAATCGGCCCTTTAAGAGTGCAGAATTAGCACTTGAAATTGTCGTAGCAGTCGGGCCAATTCGGGTCATCAAAAGATCACCTCATTTAAATATGTATCAATCAATCAAAATGAGATGGTCGTATTATATTTTTTTTAACTTGGTAAGATACCAAGGTCGAACTCAGGGACACGAGCCTCTCTCATATTAGTCGGATTTTAGTCCATTTAATTAAGCGTGGAGTTAGAGCATATATCTAGGTCAAAACATGCAAGACAATACAACGACAATGCATTAAACGTAAACCTGCATTTTTTTATCAATTTTTATCATGCAAATAAATGAACATGCAATGCAATGAAAATATGCCCTCAATCAAAGTAATGAGCCAACTACACAAGGAATCAATTTCAGATTTTATTGAGATGATCAACTTGATTTTAACAAGGCATAAGTTAAGACATAAGAGACACATGGTTATAAAAGAATACATCAAGATTACTGTGTCCAAAATAAAAATTGAGTATGCCATTAGAAAGTTTATCAACCAAGCTTTAAAATGAAACTGAAATCACCTCAATCGGAGATATGAGGCTCAAGATATGCAAGAACAAAGACAAGGACATAAATGAAAGAAAACATGAAATGATAACTACAAAAAGGTCCCTGGGAAGGACTAAAATGAAAATAAACTAAGTTTTGAGGCCTTCCCTGTAAAAGTTCCACATGCGCAGGGGCCTTTTTGCAAATTGAAGAAATTTGGTGGACCTCTGCATAAGTTACCCAGAAACGCACGTGCCGGGCATGTGCGATCCAGGCTCGGAAGCAGGCCGAGGTTCGGCAGAGGCTCGTAGTGCTTCGGTCAGGCTCGACTCCTGGTTCAGGTAGGCTAGTGAAGGCTCGGGCGCTCCAGTAGGTTCGGCATTAGGCTCGGGGTAGGTTCGGCCTAGGTTTGGGGCATCCAAGCCTGGAGACTTGGAGGCTAAGGCTCGGATTAGCCCTGTCGTTGACGCGTGTCCGGTTATACACCGTCGGATCATCGAAGATCCAAAGGCCTCTGAAGAAGCGCGGATGGGTGACGTGGCTGCATGGGAACCGTTGGATCTTGAGGATCCAACGGTACCTGGAGGGAGATCTGATCGGTGACGTGGGCTCATCTGGGATGTTGGATGATACCCGGGGAAGGGACATCCAATGACGCCTGTAATGTCTCCCTCGGCCGAAGGCTGGCGGCGATTTCAGAACTCCGGTGAGGGTGCGTCTCCTCCGCCGCTCGTCCTCGACTGTCGTCGACCTCCCCTAAGCTCCCTGGAAGTGTGTCAAGGTCTCTAGGAGCTCGGGGAGGGCGCCAGGCCTCTTGGATCGGCCCATCGTAGCTCTGTTGGCGGTGGGGCAGTGGACGAAGTTGGCCCCGATGAAGCTCCTACCATTGATACTTTTGATGTCCTGCAATGTTAGGCCGAGAGACGAAGCGAACCAGTGTGTTGTGCGTGCGAAGTGGAGTGAAATGGGAGCTTGAAGTTGTGAAGAAGATGAGAGCTCAAAGCTCCTCCGCCGTGGAAGGTGGAGGAGGTGGGTCGGAGATGATTTAAGGTCTGGAGGAAGAGGAGCGTGGTCGGAAAAGTGCGCGTAAAAGGGGGATGCGTTGCAGAGCTTTTGAAGGGAGTAATGGAAGGCGAAAATGACTGGAGGTACCTAATTAAATCAGAGAAATTGAAGAAAAAGACAAACGAGGAAGAGGAAGCTTACCTGATCTGAAAAGGTGGTCGGAGGCTTGGGCTGAGCATCACAGTGGATGCCCGGGTCTTCGCTGGACATCGGCAGCCGGTCGATGCAGCTCGAGCAGGCCTGGAGGCGCCGCGACTCCGCCGTGTGTGGCGGAGGGTCTCACCGGAGAAATTCGTCATCGTCGCTCGATCCTCTGCCTCCCCCTGTCACAGGGAGACAGAGGAGGGCTGGGCAATTCCTCACGTAAAGGTGGACAGCTTGAAATGGAGGGGGAGGTGGGGTTTTTAAGGCTCGAAGACGGCGGTTCCGGTGATGGAAGTCGTGGGTTTCGAGGGAGGTGTGGAGCGACTAGGAAGACGACAGGGGTCGTGGAGTGATGCGCGGGGAAGAAGGAAGATGGGGGAAGACCGTGAGGTGTTTGGTTAGTGGAGATGGTGGTATGAGTAGGTGAGATAATAGGACAGGGGAGAGGTTTTTGCGCGGTGGAATCGTGGGGAAGACGGGTCGCGGGAGGTTGACGATGGAGCCCAGCCGTTGGATCTGGAGACCCGACGGCTGGCGGTTGGGCGTGAAAGAACGAGTGTGATGCGATCTCGGACGATATGATCAAAGGGCGATAAAGCTGCCACATGTTGAGCTCTGAGCGCGGTGCTGGTGAGTGGCTTGGATGTGAAGCTCAGGTCGATCGAGCGGTCTACAAACCTCGAGGTTGTTAACGGTGGAGATCATGAAGCTATGGTGCGATCGAAGGGCGTAAGAGGCGACACGTGGCGCAAGGAAATTAAGGCGCAAATGTGCGGTGCAGATGAGAGGCGGGAGATGATCGATGGCTGGAAATTGAGTGCGCGTGGAGATATCTGAGCCGTTGGATCAGAGGAGGATCCAACGGCTGAGAATGCGGGCGGCTGAAGCAAGGAGGGCGGGGCCACGTGGCACACCCAGAATGGGCCACGTGGCCCAATCAGATTATTCAGAAAGAAAAAATGAGATATGAAGGTCAAGATGGCCGATTTTGAGAAAACTCAAAACATGAAAGTTGTAGATCTCGATGAGATCTACAAGTTTCATTTTGGCAAAACTGGAGAGGAGGTCAAACAAAGACCCAAAATATTTTTGAGGGTATTTTTAAGACTAAAAATACCACGAATTTTTATTTTGCAATTTTTTTGTGGTTTTTAATTTATTCGAGACTCTAATAATTACAGGACATTAACTGGGTTTTATTAAGCAAGGGGGTTAATAATAGAAAATAAAGATGATGAAACTGAGTTTCATCACTATTACGTTCTTCTTTCCAGGTTTATCACGAATATCCAAGTCAAATTCCTGGATAAGTAGAATCCACCTAAGAAGACGCGCCTTCACGTCCTTCTTTTCCATTTAGTATCGTAGTGTTGTGTGGTCGGTGAACACAATTACCTTGGATCCGATTAAATGAGATCTGAACTTGTCCATGGCAAACACTACCGCAAGCTTCTCCTTTTCCGTAACTGTATTATTATGCTGGGCAGTATCAATCACTTTGCTTGCGTAGTGTATTGCAAATCGGATGCCATCCCTCATCTGTCCTAACACAGCTCCAACAGCAAAATCTGATGCATCCGTCATGATCTCAAAAGGTAGAGACCAATCTGGGGCTTGTAGGATCGGGGCGTTCATGATCATTCCTTACAATAGCTTAAAGGCCTCAAGACATATATGATCAACAATAAACTCCATGTCCTTGCCTAAAAGCTCAGTTAGTGGCCAGGCAATCTTAGAAAAATCCTTGATAAATCTCCGATAAAATCCGACATGCCCGAGGAACGACCGCAACTGTTTAACGTTGGTTGGTGGCTGGAGTCATCTGATAACATCCACCTTGGCAGGGTCAACCTCCATTCCTCTCTTGGAGATGATATGCCTCAACACAATGCCCTCCGTCACCATGAAGTGACTTTTCTCCCAGGAGAGCACCAGATTAACCTCACAACATCTTTTGAGGACTCGGTCCAGACTCCTAAGACATGAATCGAAGGAATCGCCGTGGACCGAGAAGTCTTCCATGAAGACTTCCAGGAATTCGCTGACCATTTCGGCGAATACAACAATCATGCACCTTTGAAAAGTACCGGGAGCATTGCATAACTCAAAGGGCATGTGCCTGAAAGCATAGATACCAAAGGGACATGTGAACGTGATCTTTTCTTGGTCCTCCGGAGTTATGGCTACTTGATTGTAGCCCGAGAACTTATCCAAGAAGCAGAAGAATTCTTTCCCCGCTAGTCTCTCTAGGATTTGATCAATGAATGGTAGGGGGAAATGATCCTTCTTCGTCGCAGCATTCAAGCGTTTGTAATCCACACAGACACGCCATGACGTGGGTACTCGCGTCACGATCTCCTCTCCATCTTCATTGGTGGTCATCTGAATTCCTGACTTTTTCGGGACAACATGGATCGGGGCCACCCATTTGGAGTCGGAGATGGGATAAATGAAACCCGTATTGTACCATTTCTCTATCTCCTTCTTCACTACCTCTCGTAAATTTGGATTCAACCGACGTTGGAATTCATGAGAGGGTTTAGCTTCATTCTCTCAGTAGATATGGTGCGAACACAGAGCGGGATTTATCCCGTGGAGATCGGAGATGCTCCAGCCTATTGCCTTGCGGTTTTTCTCCAGGATCTCTAGCAAGCGAGATTCATGCTCCTCGGTCAATCACGAACTGATGATGGTCGGATATTTCTTCTCCTGTCCCGCAAAGAAGGCTTACTTGAGTGTCGTGGCAAGGGTTTGAGCTCAGGTAATGTGTGATCATCTAGGAAGTCTGGCTCAATCAAATCTGGTTCAGTGTTGGCAGTGATTGGATCTGTCTTTGGAATAGATGACACAAATTCATTCGGCTCCGGAGTCGGATCGTCAAAGGTCTCCATGCAATCAGCAAAAGCCACGTCCGACTCGTCATCCTCATCTTCTGATTGTCCTAAAGAGGAAGGACTGACAGACCTAACTGGGCCTCTAAGTCATCAAAGATGTAGGGGGATGCAAATTCCGAGCTGTATTCGTTTCTAAGGACCTCGCAAACTGACTCATGCACAAGATCTTCATCGGAGGGGAGGGACTCATCAGCACTGGCTGGGTTCTGTCTCCATGGCCCAACAGTGTCTACGTGAATGCAGTCTGCTTCAGATGAAGAGTATTCAGTGCTGGATTCGGAATCCGGTCTCTGCCATCTGGTCTGCTTCATCTCAAGTTCCTCATCTCCGCCTGGAGTTTGGAACTTGATCTTCTCAATTCTATAGTCGAACAAGGCCCCTGTTGTTCTGAGGAAGGGCCTTCCTAATATGATCTAGGAATCTCTCCAATTACGAGGGGTTTCCATATCAAGGACAGTGAAGTCCACCATGTATTCCTGACCCTCGACTTTGATGACAACGTTCCTCAATTCTCCTTGGGACCTCTTATTGATTTATCAGCGAACTGAAGGAGGGTTCTAGATTTCCTGAGAGGTCCGAGATTCAGCCGCTCATAAATGGTTGTAGGCATTAGGTTGATGGAGGATCCGTTGTATAGGAGAGTGCGTGCAAATGCAGTATCGTCGACATGACTCACCACATAATGTGCACCCATGTCTCTTCGTTTCCTTGGAAACGAGTTCTTTATTACGCAAGTCATGGCTACTGACAGAACGTGTTTCTCAACACGGCTTATGGTCTTCCTGCTAACCCTAGTAGGTGTGCATCTCATCTTAAGGTATTTCTGAAACGCAGGTGTCATTTCCACATACTTGTCAAAGAGGATCGTGACCTTGATATGTTTGTTGCAAAACTTTGCCATCTCAGGGTCATCTTTTTGAATTTTTTTAGTTTTCTTCTTTTTACCCTTAAGAGCTCAGGGGAAAGGGATTATTGTCGCCAACTTAGATTCTGAAACTAAAAGATTCTCATTCAACACTGGAACTGAGTTTTGTACAGGACTCGGACTCTGAAACTGACTCGGACTCTAACTACGACTAAAAGAAAACTGTTGCTGCGAAATCGGTGATGCATCCTCTGTGACTGCTGGAATATCCTCCTCAGATGGAGGTGCGGGCTCTTCATATGTTTTAGTGGACTCCCTACTGGTGCGGTTCCCTTGCTTCTTTGAGAACTCAGAAGTCCTCTTCTTCTATCAATGGTGGTGGTGCTACTCCTCTGCCTCCAAGTTCTCCTCAGGTAGAGACTTGGTGGCTTCTTCCTCCGGTGCCCATGCCCGATCAGGTACGATCACGGTCCTTCCGCTCCTGAGGGACATATGGTTTACATTATCGTACGAAAGGATCTCATGTTTAGATAAAGAATTATCTGAATAATATACCTGATCTCGTGGTCGGTTCTGGTCTTGATTCAAGCTGTTCGGGTTGGCCATAACCTGGGCGAGAATTGGGGTCTTTGGCGTCATCTGCTGGTCATGGGTGCTGATGAATCTACATTTCATCATCTTTATTCTATCATTTTGCCTCAAAAACCCTAGTAAATGCGTGTAAATAGCATTAAATCCAACATCTTAGCATTCATGCATGTACATGTAAATAGTGTATAAAATACTGTAATTAAAGCCAAAATTATAGAATAAATAAAAGAAAAGAAAAAGAATAAAATATTGTAAATATTTTATGACCCAAACCCTGAGACCTAGGCATCTTGATGAATAGGTCGACAAGGAATAAAGTAGGGGAGATAAGGGCCAGATACATATTCTTTTTAATTCATTCTTTATTCATTTTGGGACCTATTTTTGGTTCCACTTTTTATACCTCAAATAAAGAAACTTTGTACATGAAAGTTGTAGATAATTAAATAAAGAAAAATACAAAATTTATTTCACTAAAAAATAATACACAGATACAAAGTTATGGTCTGAATAAGAATCCAGAATCCCAACTTCCCAGACCTGTATCTCACAAATGAAAACTCCAAATGCATCAAACTCACCTTTAATTGTATATAATTTAAAATAAGCTATTTAATAGCGATGTTTCGCATTTGGCAGAGCTACGATTTGAATGTTGAGTTTTGGACCCCTATTGTATACTTGTACAGATTAAAATATTCAATTTATTATTTATTCATTATTTTTGCATTTTTATATTTTTATAATTTTGTAAATATTACTTATAATATATTTGTATATTAAAATCAGAACTAAAAACACAAAATAAACACAAAATTAAAATACTTGTATATAGAATACATAGGTATAATACCTATATTTATACCTGTACAATTAATACTCATATTTACTAAGTGTATAAAATACTTCAGAAAAAGAAAATAAAAATATTTTTAAATGTATAAAAGTATTCTATAATTTTATAAAATAATAAATATAAATAAATAAATTAAATTTACAAAATAAAAATAAAACAATAAAATATATAGATATATATATACCTATAAGGGGTATAAATGGTAACTTGTAATTATACACCTCATAAAAATAATTAAAAATCATAATAAAATACCTTATAAAAAATAAACATTTTTATTTAATAATCAAAATTTAATTAATTCATTTTCTATTTTTAATCAAATTTACAAAATAATTTCCAGGGATTTTTCCTGGTTGGTCCACGTGGACCAACCAGGTGCCAGTCCCAGTTGACCCCGGTCAACTGGTCGTTCCCTAGCCTTGTAGTCGTGTCAGACCTTCGTTTGACCCCTCTTTCTCAATTTTTTCGCGGGCATTTCTTTCACCCATTTGAGATGATTCCTTCTGCTGACTTGTTCCTCGATCATCTCTCATCCTCGCCTAGTGTTTTCCTCGAGGAATGGATCACTGTGGCACACCTGCCTCTTCGCTCTTTGAGAATCTCCACCATCGGGTCAAACTCCATAAAACGCAACCCCCGGCTTCCCTTTTGAATTGGAACCCCTCTTCTACAAGTGTAGCTCCCCTAATCGTACCCAAAGGCCCCAGGAAGGTGACAGCTTCCTCCGGCGACCTTCAGGCGGGTCGAGCACGCACTGAGGCGGCTCCACCACCTCCCCCTTCATCGGCGGTCGAGGTATATTTCCCTCCGGTGCTCCACCGTCGAGGCAGCCCCTATCCCCCTTTATTTCTCTTGCATTTTCTTTGCCGTAGCCTTAGGATCGTTTTGCCTCAAGGATCTTCCATTTCCATCGATTAAATCACCCAATCAGACCACCTCGCCGGAGCGCTCCTCCGGCCGACCATCTCTTCGCCGCTTTGCGCCACCATTCCACCACCGCGGGACCCAGGCATTTTGCCCTGGGTCCTCTCACCCGTTTTTGCAGGTACCCGGACTTGAACGACCGCTTGAGGGTCATTTTGACCTTCGCCAGAGGCCACGAAGCTCCACCAGCTCCTCCCGTGCCTCCAGCGAACCTCGGCCGTCGCCGAGGTGTTTTGGACCCCCCCGCGCATAGAGGAAGCTCCCAGGAGGCTGAAACCCCATTTTGAAGCCCAAAAGCCACCGGAGCATGGAGATCAGGCCCGGGGAAGCTCGCCTCACCGGCGTTCTTCCCCATTCTTCCTCCGCATCTCCCCACCGTCGGATCGGGCCGCGCCTCCAGATCGCCCAATAGCCGTTGGATTGCGCCAGGCCCTCCACCGTCAGACCCCCAACCGTTGGATCGCGCCCGAGTGGGTATATTGCATCTTTACCCCGCACCTTTTTGTAATTTTTATTTAGTCCATAAACTTTCAACGGTAGTTTAAAAGTTTTTGTAATAATTGCATCTAGACCCCTGAACTTTTGATATTTACATTTCAGTCCAGTCCATGTCACCTCACGTGATCTGTGCACGTGGGGTGGTGGTGATTTTGCACTGGACCCCCTGTGGGTTTAGATATTTAGTTTTAGTCCAGAAACTTTGATATTAAGAGTAATATTTTTGGTATATTTGCTTGTAAGCCCCTGAGGTTTTTGAATTTTGCACTTAGGTCCTTCCCAGGCGCGTGCCAGTTACGCGTAGGGTTGGGAAATTTGCATTTGTACCCTTGCGGGTTTGGATATTTGTAATCAGTCCTGGAAAGTTGTTTATTAGTTGTATATTTTGTGTGAAATTTGCACCGAGGCCCTTGTATGTTTTGATAATTACACTTATACCCTTGTCATGCCTTATATTTTTATGTGCTTGTCTTTTTTATTTTGTGCATTTCTAAAACCCTAAAAATTCCACAAAAATTAGTTTAAGCTCTTGTTAACTTGCTCATTCACGCCATATTTTTGATTGCATTTTTATTGCATTTTAATATTTATTAAAAATAAAAAACATGCATTTTAGCTATTGTCTATCTTAGAAAATACCAAAAAATATCAAAACTCCTTAAAAAATTCCAAAAAATACCTTAGTTCTATTTTAGTGTCTTTTAATTACTTTCCAAAAATCAATAAAAATTTCAAAACAAAACCTTAAAAAAATAGAAAACCCTAAAAATCTTCATAAAAATCTAAAAATTTCTAGAAATTCCTAAAAATACAAACCCAAGTTCTGTAGTTTCCCTATTTTATTGTCTTTATTTTAAAATTAATTTTGGAAAATTTTGTTTCTGTTTACTATTTTTCATTCTCATTTTGATTTTGGCCAACAGTTTTATTCACTGTTTTCTTGTATTTTGGCTTTTAAAAATACCAAAAATATTCCGAAAAATCCCCAAAAATCATAAAAACAGTATAAAAATCTAAAAAGACCAAAAACATTTTTTCTTAATTTTTGAGTATTTTCCTTATTTTTATAAATATTTTATCACCTCTTTTCTTATCTTATTTATATTCTATTTTTGAAAAAGAAAATATAAAAAATATAAAATCTAAAAAGAAAATATAAAATCAGAAAATTAAAAAAATTCAAAATACAAAATTAAAAACAATTTAAAAACCCACAAAAAGATTGCATATTGTAGACACTTAATCACATTCACATTTTTGCACTTGTTTGATCTATCCTGTGTGCTCCTTGTGTTCGGCCTCTACATACTTACACCTATACATCTTTTATGTAGAGTTAAAAATAAATTTAACTCCACACTTGTCTTTCATTGCTTGATTTATACTGTTGTGGGTTCATTGTTGATTAATTGGGGTTTAGTGAGCGGTCGCTGCAGTGACATTGTGGTCCCGCCTTGTGTGGACTATTTAGACCCTCGCTCGACCCTAGTTATCAAATGGCGTCGTTGCCGGGGAGCAACAACGTATAGATTACATTTTTGATTGATTGTGATTGCTTGTTTACATTATTGCTTGCTTTCTCTCTAGTTTTGATATTTATCTTATTGAGTTGTCTGACCATTCTTCTTTCTTGTCTTCTTGCGAGGGACCGCGGATCGAGGAGGATCGCCTAGGGGATCATGTGCAACCTTGGGAGGCGGAGTCGACTGTTCTAGCCCAGCCGGCAGGAGAGAGCAGGAGATTTGAGAGAGAGTGTTAGATAGTCTTTTATTTTTCTTTTGTGTGAGAGAGATTCATTATTTTGTAATAATACAGGTACCTCGGACACTCAGGACACTAGGCCTAATTTCCAGGTGTTTGTACACCTGGGGGCTTACCGCGGTTTTTATCGTGTTTTCTCGCTGTCATTTTCCGGTTTTGATTTATTTTTCCTTTCTTTTGTGGAATGAGCCCTTAGATTTTAGGCATTGCTTGATCGAGTAGATTAGGTCTAAACACCCTAATAACCATTGCATGTACCTATAGTGCGTTTGGACTTAATTTAAATTGAACAGTTGATCACCATCTCCGAGCCGCCGCGCCACGAGCCCACCCTGCCAAGCGCTGCTCCTGAACTCGATTTGTCGAGAGGAGGAGGGGTGAGCCTAGACCAGACTCTAGGATTGAGGATTGGTGATTGACTTGTGGTTCTTCATGTTAGCAATTGCCTGCTTAGGATGATTTCCGTGTGCATATCAGCATTTATATTAGGTTTAAAAATTCCTATTTTGCATCCTGCATGGAGAGAGCTGGAGGCGCTGTAAGTCTCCTATCTTAGCATTCATCATTTAGGCACAAATGTGAGATTTCCATCTTGGTGCCAACTTGCATGACTTTTCCGACTCTTTTCTCCCTCCGTTTTTGATCAAATAGGAATCAAGAAAATACAAAAACGTTAGGTGCTTGTTTGAAATTGACTCAAAGCAAGTGATAACACCAAAAAAATTAGAAAAGGGTCTGCTAAAGAAAACTTGACCTAAATAAAATTGGTAATTGGATTCATTGCTTGGGGAGAGTAACACCCTCACTTGTATTCAGGTTGCATGGGAAGGTCTCCTTCCAAGTAAGTGAGTGGCTTCGTAAGGATTAGAGCCCAAAACCCAGCTTGTGGTTGCCTTGTGTATCGCCTGGATTTCCGAAGTATTGGCGCTACTATCGTACGTAGACGAGTAGGGCTTGGTCGCCATTGATGACTCTCTATTGTGTAGAGCATCGACCTTGTCCGAAGTATCGAGCATAGGCCACGCCTTCACGGGTGTGTCTGTCTCATCCTCTTGCGTCCGAGTAGGGTCTTGCACGCTCACGGGTGATTCCGTTGCGAGCGAGATCCGAAGTATCAGTTTCGCCTATCGGCTTCCTCCCTCTTTTCTTTGGCTGAGTAGGGATCCAGGAGGGGTTACAAGGACCTTAAAAAGTGCAGGCTACATGTTACGCAGGAGGAGGACAAGTACGCGAATACTTTTCCGGTAGTACTCTATCTCCTATAGGTGTAGCGCTCTAAGGACTCGTTGAAAGATAACTTCATGAATTCAAGCTAAAAACTACAAAAATAAAAGCCGAACCTTCACGACTTCATGTGTTGAGTTGGTGAACCCTTTGCTTTGTGTTTGATTGCTAGTTGGATCTAGGTCAAGATCAAAAACACCGCACAATTGTGCGCAATTTTGCCCACCTTCTTCTTCTTCATTTATTAATCTTGCTCTTCTCAATAATCACGATGATGGGAAGGAGGTCTCTTAGGACATCTTTGGCGGCACCCCTATCCAGCACTCCTCCCTATCCATCTAGGACAACCTTGGGGAGTCCAGACCCGCTCTTCGAGCCTGAGTTCACTTCCACCATGTTCCCCCTTGACCACCCTTCTCCTTCTATCAGTCCAAGAGTTTCAGAATTTAGTGCATCACAGAGCTCAGATCATTTGACGGCACCTGAGATGGGTTCTTTTTGCATTTTCAGAGAATCCAGACATGGCAGACATAGGAGAACACCCAAATGAGCACGAGCACCCTCCATTTCTATATGACCAAGCTGCCATCAACAATTCATTGCTAGCTTCCCTGGAGACCATGCAGAGACAGATCCGGGACCAGGGAGTATTCATGGGTGACCTCATGAGAGAGATCACGCAATTGCGAGAAAACATACCTGGGGGCGGAGGCGGTGGATGTGATATACCAGTAGTGGCAGATGAGGGAGGAGAACCAAATCAGGAGTGGCCGCCACAGACAATCATGAGAGAATTGCACAATCCAGCCGCATCCCTCAGTCATCGATGGATTCGACTCCCTCCCATACATGGAGACTTCGATCTTCGCTCGCACACTATTCGGCTATTACCAAAATTTCATGGGCTGGCGACCGAAGAGCCACACCTCCATTTGCAAGAATTCGAAATGATCTGCAGTATAATTCATGACAGGCTGGTGACTGAGGACACCATCAAGATGATAACCTTCCCCTTCTCTTTGGTTGATAGAGCCACGTACTGACTGAAACATTTGGGGAGGTTCGTCGACACTTGGGCAGAACTCCGGACCGCATATTTGAACAAGCATTATCCGCTCGGTCGGACGAACACAATAAGAGATATGATCAGTAACTTCACAATGATCCCTAATGAACAGTTCCATGAAGCTTGGGATCGATTCAGAGAGCTCATTGACCGGTGTCCACACCATGATATATCCAAGCCCAATCTGGTTCATAGTTTCTTTTATGGGCTGACACCGGAGCTGCAGGGGCTTGTTAATGCCTCTTGTGGTGGGTCCTATTTTTCCAAGGGTGAAGATGACGTTTGGGCCATCTATGAAGGGATGGCAGAAAACTCGATAGTTATGTCCCAAGCCCGAGTCTACACACAACAGAAGCCCCCCAAGGAGCGGGATCATTTCAGAGGATCACCCGCATCGATGCTGGTCCTCATACTCTGTCGGCAGCCGCAACCCAAGCCGAATCAGCCGCAACTGACATGGGCATCATTAGTGAAAAGCTGGACCATCTCAAGATCCTCGAGAAGAAGTAGATGCAAGGACTGGCCCAGATGGACCAGATAACCAAGACCATGAGTGACCTGAAGATGCAGATTCTTTGCGTCCAGGAGGCACAAACGTTTATGCAGCAGCCTTCCAGGTTACGAGCTGATCCCAACAGTAGCAGCTCATCCCAACCCTCTGCCTCACACCGTCAGGTCAACCACATTCAGGCAGAGCCGGTCCCGCTGTTACAGTACTACACATCGCATCCACCATCTCAGGACACTCAGATGGTGGTCTATCAGCCGGATCAGCCACTGGCGGTTCTACCCCTACCATCCTTCAAATAGGAGCCATTGATGGAAGTCAATGTGATTTGGTACGACAGGTACCCACAGCCCGGGATTCGTCGCGATCACCCCGGATTTCGTTGGACCACTTGTGGCACTTCATCCCAGCAGCAGCCTTCGGCTCAAGGATATCAGAATATCCAGCAGCAGCAGCCCCAGTATGCCCACCAACAATACCAGCATGGTCCTCGTCCCTCCTATCAGGGACAACAGTGGAGGCAACGTCAACAGCCTCAGCAGTCATACCCCCAGCCTCATGAGCACTTCTCCTCCCAGCAGCAACCTCATTTCCAGCAAGGGAATACTTCCGGTTCTCAAGCACCTACCTTCGAGAACCCATCATTAGATGACCTCGCCAGATTGCTTTCTGACCATCGAGCATCCATCCGGTAGGAAATGGATGAGTTCCGGCAGGAAGTGAGGGATATCATCAAGGGCAAGGCCGCCATACCAGCTCAGATTAAACCAAATCCGAACAATCTGAAGAGGAAGTCTGAGCAGGTACAGTTTACAGAGGATACTTCTCCTAGTGATTATTTGAGTGACACGTCTTCTTTGTATGATGCTGATTTTGTGACTACTAGGAGTGGTAGGATGCCAGCCGGCGACGCCTCATCTGAGCGGTAACCACAAGCAGAACCACGAGCGCCAGATGAGCAGAGTAGCGATGCTGATGCCGCTGATGATGTTGAAGATGATGGTGCTGATGCCACCAATGATGGAGATCCATACGACGGTACTGAGGCTGTCGTGATACCCGATGCAGACGGTGGTGCTGATGCCACCATTTTTGATGCAGAGCCAGAGCGCGGTGCTTATGCCGTGAAGACATGTGCCGTTAGTGGTGCTGAGACCACCACTTCCACTTTTGTTGAGCTCCCACATGTTGTGTTGCCACCTTTTGTATCTTTGGACTATGGTAACAAGAAAAAGAACAAAAATATGAATAAAGGAAAGGTTTCTTGTTACACTTCAGATCCACACGTGTTGCATGATGATCATTGTATGGATTCTATTCCTTCACAGGCGTAGGAACCTATTCCTAGTCCTCTATCTGCGGAGGCTCCTTCTATCCCCTTCCCTGAAGCACTTCACCGGGCGAAGGGGAATAAAAGAGAAAATCCTAAAAAGACCCATCAGGTAGAGTTCAGCAACCAGATGATTGACAGATTCCACATTCAGCTGACTCTACAGGAAGCACTTGAGCACATCCCCCTCTTTAAAAAGAACTTGAAAGAGAAGACTACAGTCCGCGGGAAGAGGAGATACAAAGATCAAATCCATGTGCTCACTCATTACACTTGCTGCACCATTCAGAACAAATTGCCAGCCAAGAGACCTGATGTAGGAGCTCCCTATGTCAGATGCGAGATTTAGGAGCAGCAGTTTGATCGTACTCTATTAGACATCGGCTCTTCTATTAACCTTCTTTCGGCAGCCTTACTCGACCGATTTGAGTTTGGTCCTCTTCTTAGGAGCAGGACGGTCCTTCAGTTTGCGGATAGGTCGACTAAGAGGTCGAAGGGGTTGTTGAGAGACATGGTCGTTACCATTCAGGGCCTGAAATTCCCCGTGGACTTTGTTGTATTGGACATGGAGATCCCTGAGTCGGTAACCGATGCCCCCATCATACTTGGATGCCCATTCTTGGCCACAGCCAAGGCGGTGACCGATCATGACACTGGGAAGGTATGTTTTCGCGTAGAGGGTGAAACCATACAAATAGAGACGATTGAGGAGACCAGAGTGAGAGAATTAGCATGCTCAGAGCAGTCCAGTGATATTGAGCAGATGACAGAGGAGGAGCTAGACGTCCACCAGGAGTGTGACTTTGTGATGATATATGATGAATCCAATTGGACAGATCCAGTAGCATAAGCCCTCGCCTTGTCCGCAGATTCACCATATTTATAGCTTATGGCAGTTGAGAGCTTGGAGAGCACACCCCTTGATGAGGATACTTTTATGGCTGCAAGTTGTGGGACGAGTGATGCAGAGTTTCAATCTTGTTATGCTAGTTCAGATCTCTCAGATTCAGACATTGATTGGGATGATTTTGATGATTATTTGCCGTGTCTGATTCCTTCTAAGCCGACAACTAGGACGGAGTATGAGCCAGTACAGTTCATAGATGATTCAGCAGGGTTCACTTCGTCAGATATTCATGCGCAACGAGAGTTCTCTCATGCAGACCTGGTCGCCTTCACACAGACCTATCAAAAGCTAGATCTGCCACCTCCCAGTTGTCCAGAACTGAAGCCCTTGCCGCAGTCGCTGAAGTACAGATTCCTTGCGGGTGAGCCAGATATGCACCCAGCCATTATCTCAGCAGGTTTGACTGGAGAACAAGAATCTTGTCTGATGGAGGTTCTTGAAAAAAACCGCAAGGCGATAGGATGGAGTATAGCTGATCTCCAGGGGATTAGTCCGGCTCTATGCTCCCACCACATCTATCTCGAGGAGGATGCTAGGCCGTCGCGTGAGTTCCAACGACGATTGAACCAGAATCTTCGAGATGTGGTCATGAAAGAAATATTGAAGTGGTGGAGCGCCGATTTTATCTACCCCATCTCCGACTCCAAGTGGGTTAGTCCATTACATGTGGTACCCAAGAAGACGGGTATCACTACAGTTGTGAGTGAGTCTGGAGAGGAGATCGCTACCCGAGTACCCACTTCTTGGAGGGTCTGTGTGGACTATAGACGATTGAATCAGGCCACCAAGAAGGATCATTTCCCACTGCCATTCATTGATCAGATTATCGAAAGGCTAGCTGGGAAGAGTCATTACTGTTTTCTTGACGGGTACTCCGGATATAATCAAGTGGCCATTGCGCCCGAAAACCAGGAGAAAATGACATTCACTTGTCCGTTTGGGACTTATGCTTTCAGACGGATGCCCTTTGGTCTATGTAACGCTCCTACGACATTCCAAAGGTGCATGTTGTCCATTTTCACGGACATGGTGGGTGACTGTTTAGAGGTCTTCATGGATGACTTCTCGGTCTATGGCGACGGGTTTGATGCTTGTCTTGACTGCCTAGACCGTGTGCTTCAGCGCTGCATTGAGGTCAATCTTGTCTTGTCTTGAGAGAAGAGTCACTTCATGGTGACTCATGGGACAGTCCTTGGTCATATCATCTCCAACAGGGGCATGGAGGTCGATCCAGCCAAGGTGGATATCATTAGAAGACTCAATCCACCGTCCAATTTGCGTCAATTGCAGTCTTTTCTGGGGCATGTCGGTTTCTACCGACGGTTCATTCAGGACTTCAGTCGTATTGCCCGACCTCTTACTGATTTGTTGACAAAGGACACCGAGTTCATTGTAGATGATAAGTGTCTTGCATCTTTCGAGACTCTCAAGAGTATGGTTGTCACGGCTCCTGTCCTTCAGCCACTCGATTGGTCTCTCCCATTCGAGATCATGACGGATGCTTCTGATTTTGCCGTTGGGGCTGTGCTTGGACAGAGGAGGGATGGAATGTCGTTTGCCATTCACTACGCCAGCCGGACTTTGGATGCCGCTCAACGGAATTATACTGTGACAGAGAAGGAGATGCTGACCGTAGTCTTTGCTTTGGATAAGTATAGATCATATATTCTCGGATCTAGAGTGACTATCTACACAGATCACACCGTCATCCGGTACTTAATGGCCAACAAGTATGCCAACGCACGCCTTACCAGATGGATCCTTCTACTTCAGGAATTTGATATTGAGATTAAGGATAAGCCTGGAGCTAAGAATGTGGTGGCGGATCATCTCTCCTGCTTAGAGAACCTTGAGGAATCTGAGCCCAGCACACCTATCACAGAGACGTTTCCAGATGAGGCGATCTTGGCTATCACCTCGCTTCCATGGTACACCGACATTGTGAACTATCTTGTTGCCAAGACGGTCCCACAAGGTTGGCCCAGGTAGAAACTCGAGACCTTCTTGGCGAAGGCCAAGTTTTACCATTGGGAGGATCCCGTCCTTTATCATGAGGGAGGGGATAATATCTGGAGGAGGTGCATTCCTCAAGAAGAGCAGCATAGCGTCCTCACATAAAGCCACAAGCTTGAGGCAGGAGGACATCATTCTGGGAGATGGATAGCACAGAAGGTGCTTCAATCCGGCCTCTGGTGGCCTACTCTCTTCAAGGATTCTGATGAGTTCGTGAAGAGATGTACTGACTGTCAGAAGATGGGTACTTGCGGATAGAGAGACATGATGCGCATGCAACCCATTCACTTTTGTGAGGTTTTTGGTGCATGGGGGATTGATTTCATGGGCCCATTTCCTAAGAGTCAGGGGTTTGAGCACATTTTGCTCGTTGTAGATTATGTCAGCCAATGGGTTGAGGCCATCCCCGCCCGAGCCGCAGATGCTAAGACCGTGTGTCGATTTTTGAGAAAAAGTATCATTTCACGGTTCGGGGTACCTAGAGTCTTGATTTCAGACGGGGGGTCTCACTTTATCAATGACAAGGTTAGGGCCCTTGCAGACGAGTTCTGCATTGACCATCGTGTTGCCACACCGTATCACCCTCAGACTAATGGTCTTGCTGAAGTATCGAACCGGGAGATCAAGACTATCTTACAGAAGGTTGCCCGCCCAGACCGAAAAGATTGTTCACAGCTTTTGGACTCGATCTTGTGGGCTTATCGGACTTCCTTCAAGAATCCATTAGGGACATCTCTCTTTCTTCTCGTCTATTGTAAGCCGTGCCATCTTCCTGTAGAAATAAAGCACAAGTCACTTTGGGCAGTCACTGAGTTATTATTGGATCCCGAGAGTATAGGAGAACAAAGGAGAGCATAGTTGGCAGCCCTGGAGGAGTTGAGAGATACAACCTTTTCTAGCAGCCTACAGTACAAGGAAAAAGTGAAGACATGGCACGATTCTCACATCATCCATAAACAGTTTGAGCCCGATCAACGAGTATGGTTGTTTGATTCCAGGCTGAAGTTATTTCCAGGGAAATTACAGAGCAAGTGGAAAGGTACTTATGTGGTCAGGAAGGTACATGACAATGGCAGTATTGACATATCTGAACCGTCATCTTCCTCAACCTTCCATGTTAACGGTCAGCGCCTGAAGTTATATCTAGATCATGATCCGCCGACCGTTGACGTTGCCCCCATTCTTCTGGTATGAGATGTGTTCTTTGACTCATTTCATTTGCATCTCATACATGGTGATCAATTCCATCTTCCGTTGTATAGATCCATCTGTCCATATCACTCTTTCATCTGTTGATATCTTTTCTTCTTTTCTTCTTTTTTTATTTTCTTTATCTATCAAAAAGGAGTCGCCCCTTGTTGACAGTTTTCTATACTTAGGACGTACTTTGTCCTAAGTATAGGGGGGTGTGCACCCCGAGTTTTCTCTATTCTTTGATCCTCTCCATTGTCTCCTCTTCTTGTCAATACTTAGGGCTGTCTTACCATAAGTATAGGGAGAGACAATCTGGGTACGATCTGTTCATTCCCACCCTTGACCCTCCCTGCATTGTGTACAGTCTGTTATACTTAGGATTATTTGATTCTAAGTATAGGGGGGACGGTCAACTTCTCATTCTTTTATTCATCTCTTATTCATTTATTCGTTGGAATTGCCTATACTTAGTACAAGTTCTGTCTTCTCTATTCTCTCCAATCTATGAGGACATAGCTCAAGCTAAGTATAGGGGGGTCGTATATACTATGTATATACTTTAGCCATAACTCGTACTTTCGTATTTTCCTAATAATTATGGCTAATAATTCTTTAAAATTCATTAAAAATCTTATTAAAAAGATGTTACCATTCCTCAAATTCTTTGTGTATTTATTGATTAATAAATCAGGTGAAAATGTTTTTTGCAAAATGTTTGAAAAAAAGTTTGAAAATCTTTGTGAAAAATCTTTTGAAAACGTTTTGTTACATGTTTTCAACCTTTGTAAAAATGGATTGTTTGTAAAATTTATTTTCTTTATGTGAAATAAAATGTTTGAAAAATGATTTGCAAATGGTTTGAAAAATAGTTACAAAAATATTTTTAAAAATCTATCTATACTGTTTGAGAACCTTTGCAAAATGATTTTCAAATGTGTGTACATGTTTGTAAAATGTTTGTAAAAATTATTTTGGACTATAGTTTTCAAAAATTATTTGAGAAAACCTGTGTCAAATAAGTTTGAGGTATATATACATCACACCAAAATCCACCATATATGTATATATGTGTATAAAATTGATCACTTACCCTGTAAATTCTTAAAATCTACTTCTTGTATATATAAGAAGCACTCCCGTGTAAATATGTGTACCTAGTTTTCAGCCAAAAATCTTTTTGTTTTAAAAAATAGCAAAAATATTTGCAAAATTAAAATCCAAAAACATTTGAAAAATCTTTTTGAAAAATACAAAAAAATGCATGTGCATCATCATCTTTCCAAAAATTCATAAAAAGTTCAAAATCTTGAAAATTGCATCACAAAAATATTTTCTGCATCGCATTGCATAACATGAGCATTTTTCGGATTGAGTTTGATAGTTGAACGAGTCTAAGTAAAATCCAGAGATTGGAGCTTGATTGGACCTTAAATCTACCTAATAACAGGAACCTTATAGGAACTGGGTTTGAGGTACTTCAGGTCTAGTTGACTTAATTCTTTGAGGATCACGAGACTTGGTTCAATGGATTCTTGACTGCCTAAGTAGAGTATTTCGGAGCACACGCACGACACTTGTTGATAATGACCTAACTTGGACACCTGCACCTTTCACATGGCTCAACTCAGTTGGAGTGGTGAGGGGAATGGATTTGCCGGTATGAGACACACACAAGTGGAAACACTTGTCCTCCTCTAGGGAGGGAAGTGCACCCCGACCTGTCCAGTGATGAGGAAGTCTAAAGACAGGAGAGTGTGGGTTGCGATAAAGCTTCAAAAGAGGGATAGTCTACTGCCTCAAGAGGAAAAACTCCTTATGTAAATGCTGCTGTGAATATATTTAAAAAAAATGTTCAGGCCTGTACAAAAATAAAATGCCTGCAAAGTATGTACATTTGTTGTAAAGTCGATAAGAAAGCTTGAGTTCCAAAGTCAAATCATGTGAGCCTGCAGCTGGATGACTTGACTACACTGGTCTTGCATCCTAGGATAGGTAGCTACACTGGCTACCGTCCATTCTTCTCTTCACCCCTCCTCTTGAGTTGGTTGCCACTTGAACTTAGAAGGGAATACCTCGCTCCTCGAGGATGGAGTTGTTGGATTGGGGAATCATTGGGTTGTCATACTGGAGAAGTCAGTCTCTTTGTCATTCTAATTGGGGAGAGCCACTATCACTTACACTGTACGAGTCAGATTCATAGTCGTAAGGGTTTGCGTATGAATTAAGGTATTTCTGACCTGGCTATTGAGGAGACTTGGGCAGAGTTTTGGAATTCTCAGGGACTGTTGGATTTCAGATCCGGTTCTCAATAAAGTTCCGCCCGCACTAAAATTCCAAAGGTCCGACTTAAGCTCCAAACTTTGATTTTGTGAAGACAAGTCTGATAATTAAACTAAATCCACTTTCTTCTTTTTATTTTCTTTATTTTTCTTTCTGCACTTATTGCATAAGTGTCTGCTAGGGACTAGCAAAGGTAAAGTATAGGGGGATGATGAATCCACATTTCATCATCTTTATTCTATCATTTTGGCCTCAAAAACCCGAGTAAATGCGTGTAAAGAGCATTAAATCCAGCATCTTAGCATTGATGCATGTGCATGTAAATAGTGTATAAAATACTGTAATTAAAGCCAAAATTATAGAATAAATAAAAGAAAAGAAAAAGAATAAAATATTGTAAATATTTTATGACCCAAACCCCCGAGACCTAGGCATCTTGATGAATAGGTCGACAAGGAATAAAGTAGGGGGAGATAAGGGCCAGATACCTATTCTTTTTAATTCATTCTTTATTCATTTTGGGACCTATTTTTGGTTCCACTTTTTATACCTCAAATAAAGAAACTTTCTACATGAAAGTTGTAGATAATTAAATAAAGAAAAATACAAAATTTATTTCACTCAAAAATAATATACAGATAAAAAGTTATGGTCTGAATAAGAATCCAGAATCCCAACTTCCCAGACCTGTATCTCACAAGTGAAAACTCCAAATGCATCAAACTCATCTTTAATTGTATATAATTTAAAATAAGCTATTTAATGGCGATGGTTTCGCATTTGGCGGAGCTACGGTTTGAAAGTTGAGTTTTTGGACCCCTATTGTATACTTGTACAGATTAAAATAATCAAATTTTTATTTATTCATCATTTTTGTATTTTTATATTTTTATAATTTTGTAAATATTACTTATAATATATTTGTGTATTAAAATCAGCATAAAAACACAAAATAAACACAAAATTAAAATACTTGTATATAGATTACATAGGTATAATACCTATACTTATACCTGTACAATTAATACTCATATTTTATTAAGTGTATAAAATACCTCAGAAAAAAACAAAAAATATTTTTAAATTTATAAAAGTATTCTATAATTTTATAAAATAATAAACATAAATAAATAAATTAAATTTACAAAATAAAAATAAAACAATAAAATATATAGATATATATACCTATAAGGGGTATAAATGGTAACTTGTAATTATACACCTCATAAAAATAATTAAAAATCATAATAAAATACCTTATAAAATAATAAACATTTTTTATTTAATAATCAAAATTTAATTAATTCATTTTCTATTTTTAATCGAATTTACAAAATAATTTCCAGGAATTTTTCCTGGTTGGTCCACGTGGACCAACCAGGTGCCAGTCCCAGTTGACCCCGATCAACTGGTCGTTCCCTAGCCCTGTAGCCGTGTCAGACCTTCGTTTGACCCCTCTTTCTCGATTTTTTCACGGACATTTCTTTCACCCATTTGAGATGATTCCTTCTGCTGACTTGTTCCTCGATCATCTCTCATCCTCGCCCAGTGTTTTCCTCGAGGAATGGATCACTGTGGCGCACCTGCCTCTTCGCTCTTTGAGCATCTCCACCATCGGGTCAAACTCCATAAAACGCAACCCCCGACTTCCCTTTTGAATTGGAACCCCTCTTCCACAAGTGTAGCTCCCCTAATCGTACCCAAAGGCCCTACGAAGGTGACAGCTTCCTCCGGCGACCTTCAGGCGGGTCGAGCACGCACTAAGGCGGCTCCACCACCTCCCCCTTTACCGGCGGTCGAGGTATACTTCCCTCCGGTGCTCCACTGTCGAGGCAGCCCCTATCCCCCTTTATTTCTCTTGCATTTTCTTTGCCGTAGCCTTAGGATCGTTTCGCCTCAAGGATCTTCCATTTCCATCGATTAAATCACCCAATCAGACCACCTCGCCCCGTTTTGAAGCCCAAAAGACACAAGAGCACGGAGATCAGGCCTGGGGAAGCTCGCTTCGCCGACGTTCTTCCTCGTTCTTCCTCCGCATCTCCCCACCGTTGGATCAGGCCGCGCCTCCAGATCGCCTAGTAGCCGTTGGATTGCGTCAGGCCCTCCATCGTCAGACCCCAATTGTTGGATCGCGCCCGAGTGGGGTATATTGCATCTTTACCCCACGCCTTTTTGTAATTTTTATTTAGTCCATAAACTTTCAGCGGTAGTTTAGAAGTTTTTGTAATAATTGCATCTAGGCCCCTGATCTGTTGATATTTACATTTCAGTCCAGTCTACGTCACCTCACGTGATCTGTGCACGTGGGGTGGTGGTGATTTTGCACTGGACCCCTGTGGGTTTAGATATTTAGTTTTAATCCATGAACTTTGATATTAAGAGTAATATTTTTGGAAAATTTGCTTGTAAGCCCCTGAGATTTTTGAATTTTGCACTTAGGTCCTTCCCAAGCGCGTGCCAATCACGCGTAGGGTTGGGAAATTTGCATTTGTACCCTTGCGGGTTTGGATATTTGTAATCAGTCCTGGAAAGGTTTTTATTAGTTGTATATTTTGTGTGAAATTTGCACTGAGGCCCTTGTATGTTCTGATAATTACAATTATACCCCTGCCAGGCCTTATATTTTTGTGTGCTTGTCCTATTTATTTCGTGCATTTCTAAAACCCTAAAAATTCAACAAAATTAGTTTAAGCTCATGTTATCTTGCTCATTCACGCCATATTTTTGCATTACATTTTTATTGCATTTTAATATTTATTAAAAATCAAAACATGCATTTTAGCTACTGTCTATCTTAAAAAATACCAAAAAAATATCAAAACTCCTTAAAAAATTCCAAAAAATACCTTAGGTCTATTTTAGTGTCTTTTAATTATTGTCCAAAAATCATTAAAAATTTCAAAACAAAAACCTTAAAAAATAGAAAACCCTAAAAATCTTCATAAAAATCTAAAAAATCCTAGAAAATTCCTAAAAATACAAACTCAGGTTATGTAGTTTCCCTATTTTATTGTATTTATTTTAAAATTAATTTTGGAAAATTTTGTTGCTGTTTACTATTTTTCATTCCCATTTTGATTTTGGCTAGCAATTTTATTCACTATTTTCTTGTATTTTAGCTTTTAAAAATACCAAAAATATTATGAATTATCCCCAAAAATCACAAAATATTATAAAAATATAAAAAGACTAAAAAACATTTTATTTCTTAATTTTTGAGCATTTTCCCTTATTTTTATAAATATTTTATCACCTCTTTTCTTATCTTGTTTATATTCTATTTTTGAAAAAGAAAATATAAAAAAATATAAAATCTAAAAAGAAAATATAAAATCAGAAAATTAAAAAATTCAAAAAACAAAATTAAAAAAAAATTAAAAACCCACAAAAGATTGCATATTGTAGACACTTAATCACATTCACATTTTTGCACTTGTTTGATCTGTCCTGTGTGCTCCCTGTGTTTGACCTCTACATACTTACACCTATACATCTTTTATGTAGAGTTAAAAATAAATTTGACTCCACACTTGTCTTTCATTGCTTGATTTATACTGTTGTGGGTTCATTGTTGATTAATTGTGGTTTAGTGAGCGGTCGCCGCAACGAAATTGTGGTCCCGCCTTGTGTGGACTAGTTAGACCCTCGCACGACCCTAGTTATCAGGTACGAGAAACACGATTCATATCGATTCTCATATCCAGATAGTCATTCTGGATCTGTTGGACCTTATCAGTCAGGGTCTGGATCGCCACTGTGAGGGACTCCAATTTGGTGGGATGGGCGGGTTGATGCTGACTTGAGGATGAGGTCCTATACTGGCCCTGCTGGCCATGCCGGTACTGCTGCTGCTGATGGGAAGGGTGAGGGCCCTGCTAGCCCTAGTTGAACGTGTGCTACTACTGCTGGTGCTGCTGAGGCTGGTACCCTTGTCCGGACCGGGACTGAACAAAGTGCGGTGCGGGGACGGAGCCGTTTTCCTAGTAAGCTAGGGAAGGTCGGTGTTGCTGACCATTCCCTATCCTCGACTTTTGCTGACGGGGTCTTGGCTGTACCACAGCTCGTTGACCTCGAACACCTGCGGAGGCTCCTCGTATCCTGTCTCCACTTGTGAGGGTGCATGTTGATCCTATTGAGTGTAAGTCTGCTCCTCTACCCAGCCACTCTGAGGCCCCGATGCCTATTCCTGTACAAGATGGACTCGGTGTACATGTACGGGTGATGCAGAAGGGGCATGTAGCTTTATCTTAGCTACCCTCTCAGTAAGTTCCTCCTCTTGCTTCGACAGTCTCAAAAGAGACTCAAGGTTAGTGACCCTCTTGTAAATCTGCTCGACCATGGTCAATTTATCTGCTATTATCCCCATGCTATAGATAAGGTCGTCTGTCAGATTCGTTACAGTCCGCTAGGTTGTCTCGTTGGTGAGGCTCGAAGGAGACAACTGATAGGCCCTGGTGGCCTGAGATCTGCCTGTTTCTGCCATCTGCTCTAGGATCTTCCATACGACATCTTCGTTTTTGTTCAAATAGCTTCCTCCACAAGCGGCACTCACTAACCCCTGCATCTCTAGGGTCATGCCACTGAACAAGGTCTGGATTAAGATCGCTCTTCAAATGCCATGGCAGGGGCATTTCTGAATAAGGTCATTAAACCTATCCCAGGCTTCATGGAATGGTTCACTGGGTCCCTGGGAGAAGCTAGCGATCTTCGTTCTCATCTGATTTGTCCTACCAAGTGAGTAGAACTTCTTCAAAAATAAGTCCTTGAACAACATCCAGGTTGTACATCTCACACCTAGGTTCTTTAGCCAATGTGCATCCTTATCTCCTAAGGCAAACGGGGTGGCCTTCAGCCTGATGTAATCTTGTCCAACCCTAGGGTGACTAAGGTTGTCGCAAACCAGCTCGAAGTCTCTGAGGAAGGAGTATGGTTCTTTGTTTGCGTTTCCATTGAAATTCGGTAACAGGCTTAGGAAGTGGGGCTTCAGCTCGAATGCTTTAGGGGGGACCTCAGGTACTAGCCAACTGTGTATCTCGTTCTCTGCTGGATTATAGGTGTCTAACATTGGTCGGTATATTCCCTCGGCTTCGATCACCTGTCCCAGTCTAGCCAGTAATTCTACGTTCAATTGTTCGGCTCTAGCTAGCCAGGCTAAGACTTGAATCATGGAGTCCTCTCTGTTTTCCTCCTCGTCAGGGTTTTTCTTCGGCATTCTGTCCTTTAGTCCTGGGGATGAAACATGGTCTGAGTTAGAGGACAAATCAAGGAAGGGATTCTTACCGAGGCGATGGTCTTCCTCAGTAAGCTCAAAGGAGAGGAAAGGGTTGGTTTGAGAGTAACCACCCTGGGTGTGAGGGATCCAGAACTCAAGAGGATTATGAGCTCTGGGTGGTCTAAGTTGCGCTTGGGCCGGTGAAGATGAGTTTCGTGGGGGACTCAGAGAGAGATTGGCGAATAAGGAGTCGATATCCCCCCAGTCAGTCATCTTGGATTGGCAAGAAGAATTGGGATTTCTAAGTGAAGATAGGATTTTACTCCTACCTAAAGCAAGCAATTAAATCCAAAACCATGTTTTTTCATACTCAACACGGTGAAGGACCCAAAACCGAGTCTGATTAGTTTGGTTGATTTTAAGTATTATTTTTCTAGCAAAATAGCAAGGAGTTACGCGGCCTATAGGGAAGTCAGCTCAGAGCCGGTTGCGTCTTCCTTGTTTAACATGTCGCCTAAGATACCCGTGTCCTTCCTTTCTTCGCTCACATCCCAAGTTAATGGATTCAAAGACCTGCCCCTATCTACCTGCAAGAAGGCGGAGGCTGACAAGGCTTGGAACTTCATCCCGGGGGGTTACTAGCAACTTGTCGCGAAGTACTGCAATTTCGCCCCTATCTACCTGTGAACAGGCGGAGGCTACTTGGTACTAGTCAGTGAACCTGAATAATTCAACTTGTGATATTTACTAGGATCAGTTGGCACGTGATATGGAAGGCGGGGATTTGGGCTCTGCCTTAAGGTGTTCACACACACTCAAGTACCCTCACTCAGCCTGAAAACAAGGTTGGGGATTAATCTCCCGCAAGCAGAATTTTGGATTTTATTGATTTTTTTGGTTAATAATGTTAGCAGTCCCGGTTTTAAGTTAAGTTATCATTGTTTTAGTCCAATCCATACAACACGCCTATCGTCCAGTCCCAATTTCCATTTACTTAAGTTTGAAAACCAAGAGAGAAAAATCGAGAAAAGTCGATGCACGAAAAATCAATGATGCTTATGCTGAGTGAAGAATGCTTACAGTGAACCCTTCGCTTTATGCAGGATGTAAAACAGAATTGAAAGTTTTTATACTACATGCAAATGTAGAGGACATAATCCGCTCCTAGACATGCAGTTCTATTAGTGAGTGAAGCACATGTTTGATTTGACTAGTTCTGCGGTCTAAGTGCATCCTTAAAGTGTAATGTGTGGTCCTAAAGAACTACGAGCACAAGCAAATCCTAGAGTGGCTCGAGGAGCCGCTAGTGCAAGCCTAGTCTAAAAAATTCAATCCACACAGCACACAGGGACACGGTTCCACTATGTTTACACATGCGAGAACCCAAACGAGAGCTGCTGGAACGAATGCAAACAATAATGAAAAATGAAAAAAAATGAAAAATTACAAATCCTCTCAAATCACTCAAAAAGTTTAAAAATGCAAGCTCCTCGAAGCGCCTCGAGACTCCTCGTGTTCCTTGCACAAAAACAAATTGAGGTCAGATAAAGGACGACACAAAAATACTCAAGAATAAAAGATAGAAAAATATTAACAAGAAAACTGGGGGTCATACTACCCAGGGATGAAAAAAATCAGACATTCAAAAATTAACTACAAATTAACCTAAGCCGTGCCTCCCCGGCAACGACTCCATTTTGATGAGCGCTCGTACTACCATTGTTAATTTCATCAAATCAATGATTAGAATTAATGCCATATTGTTCATTGTAGCCAGGTAATACAGACTAATCAAAAACCACTTTTAATTAAGGTTCAATTAATTTCGAGCGGCAAATATATTTTTTTACTTGGGCAAGCCCAAAGTCGAACTCAGGGAGGCAACTGTCTCCTTAGGTAGATTTTAAGTGAATTTAAGAGGTCGAATTTTCAGAAGGTATTTTTTGGTTTTTCAACAATTTTTATGCAATTATGAAAAGACACATGCAAAATCAGGCCAGTTTACAAGTTATATTAGAAAAGTGGTCAAATTAATTCCAAAAATTATGAAACTTGGCTAGATGGTGAAATGAAATGAAATTAAGCGATCTAATTTTCTTGGATTTTTCTGACACTATATGAATTTACTATGAATTAAAAATGAATGCAAGGTAATTTTGACTAAATTAATTTTAATAAATACAAATCACAATATTTTTAGATACAAAAATTATCCTAGATAGACCTAAGTATGAAGAATCCAGGAAAATTAATAAACCTAAATTTCTAAGTGAATTGGACCTATTAAAAATTAATTAAGGGAATCACAAAATGATTTATTCAGGCCTCAGGATGCGTGCAAATGAGTTGATTTTTGAATACAATGTAAACTAATTTATTGTAAGTCTAATGTGAATTTATGGAGATTTTTGGAGCAACAAAGAATTTACTACAAATTAAAAGGCATAAATGGGAAAAATATAGCAAAATTTTACCAATTAATTAATCATAAATTCCACTGATATCACAAAAATCAAATATCACATATGAAAGAGAACAAGCTAAGCTACACAATGCAATTTTCAAACTTAAAAAATGATGTCAAATGAATACCTAAAAATACATGCAAAGACAGGGGCCTAATTGCAATTATAGAAAATAAAATTGCTAAAAATCAAACATGCTGATAAGGACTAAAATGCAATTACTTATAATGAGGGGGACATGTATGTAAATTGCCCACTAAGCACGTGCACCTCACGTGGTGCTCCTGGTAGGGACTGGAATGCAATTATCCAAACCTCCACAGGCCTCGGCGAAATTTGCCCAGACCGCACGTGAAAGACACGTGAGGTCCCATGCTTGGGTGACTTCGGAGGCTTGAGCGGAGGCTCGGGGGCCTTGTAGGCTCGGACTTGGCTTGGGGGAGCTTTGCAGGCTCGGAGGCGGCGACGTGGCACTCTCTGGACCGTTAGATCGAGTGACGATCAAACGACTGCTGATGGATGGTGCGTGGCTAACGAGTCCAAAAATTACGCGTGTTAAAAAATAGTTTGTATTTATCGTTCATGCTAAAAAATAATGATTTGTCATTCGTTTTAGGCGGTAATAGGAATCAGTCAAGAAAATAACCACAATTGTTTATTCAATTTTTAATCACGTGGTTTTTATGTTTATTTTACTTTGGCAAGTCCCAAGGTCCAACACAAGGAGGAAAATGAACAACCTAGAATTATGTATATCAAAATTTGTGCGCGGTTTTCGAGACGGTCTTTTTTTTGTAATTTTTAATGCATTAAAGGATGCAAAATGCAATTTTGGCCTATTTTAGGGACTAAAATATAAAAGTCAATCAAACGATGTCTGAAAAATACAAAACTTTGCCATGATGCAAAATATGATGAAATGAATGCACTGTAACTTTTTTGAAATTTTTGGATACAATGTGATTTTTTATGAATTTTTAAATGCAAACAAAATGAATTTCAATATTTAATTATAATAAATATTAAACCTAATTATTTTCAAGGAACAAAATTATTTAAGATCTATCACTAGGTGACTGATCTCAGAAAAATCCTATACCTCAAAAATACTAGTTTCAATACCTATTAAAAATCAAACACAGAAATATGCAAAATAAATTTCACAGGAAAACTATGCATGAAATTCAATTCTTTTTGGGCACAATGTCAAGCACAATTAATTCTACAATACGTGATTTTTCAGGAATTTTTAGAGCAAAGGTTAATCAAATATAAAGAGCACAAACTGGGCAAAATATGTAATTTTCCACAAAATAATTAATTATTAATTAACCATCAATCACAAAAATGTCCACAATATGTCAAACTGTAGAGAATTAATTGAGAAACACAATGCTATTTTTGGATAAATAAAATATGCAATGTAGAGTCTAAAATCACCGCGGAACACATGAGTATAACTGCAATAAAATAAATATTAATAAAAATATGCAGGGGCCTAGTTGTAATTACCAAGAACATCAGGGGCAGGTATGCAAATTTTCAAGCAGGTCATGTGACAGGCACGCGGCCTGATTGGTTAAACTGGATTGCAATTTGGAAATCGCCTGAGGAGGTACGTGCAAATGACCTAGGGCACGTGCAACACACGTGACCCTGGGATGATGGAAGCGATGATGTCCCCCTGCCCCCACGTGCGCGGCTCGTGGCGGGGGTCTCGGGTTGCATGCCCGGTCCAAGGCGGAGACGAGGAGGCCTGGTACTGGTGGCGGTGGTTCGCGAGAGGAGCCCGGTGCTGGTGGCGGTGGCTCGCGAGAGGAGCCCAGTGCTGGTGGCGGTGGCTCGCGAGAGGAGCCCGGTGCTGGTGGCGGTGGCTCGCGAGAGGAGCGAATCTTCGCGAGAAGCTCGGAGGCGGAGGCGTAGTCAAGGGCGATGGTTGTTGCTCCGGTGATTGTCGAAGAAGGAGATGTTGTGGTTGACCGGAGAAGTCGTAGGTGGCATGGAGGCGGAGTAGAAGATGGTTGATGCTGTCGTTGGCTTGACGGCAGTGCACCGGAGCTGGGCAGAGGCGGTGGAGAAGCGTCGTGGGCTGCAACGGCGTCGGGGAGGACGCCAGATCTTGCTTGGGAAGATGGAGCCCCGGTCTGTCACCCCGGAGCTCGTTGAAGTGCGACTCGGCGGATGGTCGTTCGAGGGTCGACGGTGGTCTTTAAATAGGAGAGAGGGAGGAGGCCAGAGAAGGAAAGCCAACCGAGGAAGGTCAGAGAGATTTGACGAGGTGCGGGCGATTTGATTGCGAGGGAGAGGATCTGAGACGAGGGTTCGATCGGGGTGAGATTTGGTTGGAGGAGGAGATGGAATTGAGGGAGGTGTGATGACTGATTTGGAGAGATTCGCGGGCGGTGGCGATCAGTGATGGGCAGAGATTTCGGGGCAACAGCGGCTGGATTGGGAAAGGGGGTGATGGGGAAGACGCACATGTGTCGTCCGATCGAGCGAGATCGGATGGCCCCTACAACGTCGCGTGGCGGGCGAAGGAGGGCTGGCGAGCGGCAAGTGCATTGCACGTGCCTGGATTTAATTTTTTTTATAAAAAAACTAATTTAAAATAATGCCAAAAATGGCTGACACGTGGTGGCTCCATAAGCTGCCACGTGTCAGCACCACAAAATTCGAAAAAAATAAAAATTTTGTAAAATGCAAAATTAATAGCAAACAACCTTGGATTGAAAAAAATTTCTTCATGAAAATTGCTCATCTCGATGAGATCTACAACTTTCATTAAGACGTCAAAACCAAAATCGATCAAATGCACAAAGTGATATTTTTGGGGTATCCTATGTACATAGAATACCATGAATTTTGAGTTTTGTAATTTTTATGTCAATTTTAAACCAGATAACAATCCGAAAAAATATGGTAAAATCAAATATAAATAATTACACATTAATCTATTTTTTTAGATTTTTATTAATTAAGAAAAAGATGAAATAAAATAAAATAAAATAAGAAAAAGACCAATTTTGTACAAGTGGTTAATGAAGACTCGAACTCAATTCATTTCTTTTAATTTAAGCTCAATTTGGATTTAGATTTTTGAACATTTTAATAAAACTTTTATCAAAGAAGACAAACGAAAAAAGAAACAAACTAGAATAGGTTAATTATGTACATAAAATAATAGGTCAAAAACCGCTAAAATACAAGATGTACAAAAGAGGCCCAAAACCCAACTTTCACATATGAGCTCCGATTCACTTGAACTTCGTATTGTTTTGAAGGTAATTGAATGTACATTAGTTCAAAAATGAGTAGGATTAAAACGGATACTGGATGAGGAAGATATGAGGTTTTTAGTCCGGAAATCCTGAAACTAGGGTTTGGGATTTTGGTCCACTTATTTGGGTTGGTTATTTTTTTTGTATTTTTCGTTTATTCTTGTTAGTGATATGTACACAGTGGAGGTGATTTTGGGTCATTTTGAGTTAGCATGAATGAGTTAAAAATCCGGGAAATTAGGTTATTTACAGGTCAATTTTGGCTGTGACTTTTGGCTTCTTATTTTGTGCAGAAATGTGTGCTAAAATGCAATTCTTATGAAAACATGCATGGATGCTAATTATGCAGAATAGATGCAGAAATGCTGTTGATTTTGAGGGATCTGATCTTCTATACTTAAATCATGCTCGTCCCTGAGCATCAAAAAGAAATGCCATGAGGTGAAATGAGATTGGGTTCCATACCAAGACCATGAGCTGAAGGTGAAAGTGAAACTAGACTCGACCTTTGGATTATTAGTGTGGTAGAACTTCTGTGAGACTTAGAATTTAAAAATCAACATCCCTCAAGTTCTACACATCATTGCTATAGTTTCGGCTCAGAAGTCATCTTAGATCAATCCTCTTCCCAAAGTATACCTTATGAACATTGAACAACTGACTCATGTGTGAGGAAGGATTTTGCTCTTCCCATCCAGAATGCCGGACTACCATGCTCCTCTCCTCTCCAGTAACTCGTTCTTGGGGAGTTACGTGCTGTGTTCACAATCGAATTGGGGGGAGAAGATAGAAGAAGGGGAAAAGAACTGGAGGGTGGCCAGTGTAGTCACCTCCCCTTGTGAAGATGGCCAGTGTAGCCGAGTCTCCACCAAGATCTGCAGGTTTCTTGAAGCTTGGGCCTTTTTGGTCGGATATTTATTTGGTAGAACGCTTCTTTGTATTTGGAATTTTTGATGGTTCTGCTTGGATCTTGTTGTGCCCCCACGGATATAGATTCTTTTTGTTTCTGTATATTTTTTGGGGTCTTAGAAAAAATTATGCCCAGCCGTCCATCCCTTTTCCGAAGCTTTATTTCAACCCGTACTCTAATCTTTAGATTTCCACGCTACCAGAAAAGAAACTCACACAGTCTTCCAACATCCCGTCTGAGTTGAGCTAAGTCCATAGTGCGAGAGTATAAATTAATTCCCTATTCTAGAGTTGTATCTAGAATGAGGAGACCAGGTTAGACACTAAGAGTCAAATGCTGCACATTGTCATGTGGAACTTAAAAAATTAAGTCAAAGACCTGAAGCTTATAAAATCCTATTTTTCAGTGAAGTTCCTCTAAAAATTAGGTGGATTAAGGTCAAGTCCAGACAACTCTCGGTTTCTGCTCATAACTCGGTTCAGAACTCAAAGACTTTTCACATATGCAAATGAATGAAGTGCTGGATGAAGTGCAAGTGTGTGAAATGCATACACATTTTTTTCTTTTTGTGAATTTTTTTATGCAAGAGATTTTTGGGTTTTTTAATGCAAAAATGAATAAGAAGTCATTTTTCAAAAATTTTGGGCATAGTCAGTGTTAGTAGCAAAACTCTTTTTCTTTTTTTTCTGTGTTTTTTTCTGTGTTTTTTTGTTTTTTTGTTTTTTTTGTTTTTTTTCAAGTTAGTTACCCATCCCGTAAATACATATAAACTTACGCGAAAGTACGAGATATGGGTAAAATATATACAAAGTATATATACAGACCCCCCTATACTTAGCGAGTGATGTGTCCTCAGAGCACAAGAAGCGTAAAGAAGACATAGCTCGGGCTAAGCGTAAGAGAGTGAAAAAGGAAAGAAAAAGAACAAGATTTACAGAACCGCCCCCTATACTTAGACTGTGAACATTCTAAGTGTAGAAGAAGAGCGAAAAAATTGAAGCGGTCGGGATATGTGGATGAAGAGAGTATATACAAATGGGTATCGGTTCCCCTATACTTAGGCTCTGGTCAGCCTAAGTATAAGAAGAAGGGTGGAAGTGAGGTGATCGGGAGATCGGAGAAGGATGGAATACACAGATGGCATCGGTTACCCCTATACTTAGGCCTTGGCCTAAGTAGAGGAGGAAGCTGTACAGGGAGACCGATGTGGTCGGGAGGGAGGGTGGGTAGCCGATGATTAAGGCAGTTTCCGGCTGATCTTCTTGTGAGCCTGCAATGACAGATCAGAATAACGAGATGGAGACGAAGCATATGATTCCCAACTATTATCAGTGTCATCCTCAGAAAAGTCATGATGGATAGTGGATGAAGTGTTTGAGTCAGATGAAAGATATCCATCATCGGAATTATCCTCAGAGGAATAGTATTTGAAAGTGGACACACTCAAGATATTCATGCCTTTTTATTTCTTCAGTTGTTTCCTCAGAATTCGTTCCTTCTTGGGTTCAAGCGGTTTGTCCTCGGATGAATACTCAGAAGCACCGGTCTCAGTCAGCTCATAAGAAATAATTCCAGTGCACTTGAAGAGGGCCAAAGCATCAGCTTTGGATGAATAGTTGTTTAGGAACGGGAGTTGTCCAACGAGAATTGAATTTTGGATCCTTGCGAAGATATGGCTTTAGAGCGGCCGAACAGACTTCACTCATGTAGACTACCTTTTCTGGTCCTGATGAGGGATCATCAGTTGATTCCTCTTCCGAAAGGTCAAAGGTGACTTTTTTTTCTTGTCTCGTGAAGGTGCCGATTCACTTGAGTATCCAGATGAATAACCATTGGAATTCTTCTCCTTGGTCGGTGTGCAGCCTGCATGTTTGTTCTTAGTCTCCTGAATGTTGGTGCACTCTCGATTTGGGATGATTTGGTCAAGATATTCAGAGAAGGTTGCCCCTAGATGCGACCATGCATATATCTCAGGATCGTAGAAGAATGATTTGTCTATTTTGAGATCCGTGAGAATTGAAATACTGGGAAGAGTCTCTGCATGTTCATTCTCAATAGATTTGACATTGGAGCATTCCTGTGTCAAGTTGATGTGATCCATGTAGTTAGAATAGGTTGACCCAAGGTGTGCCCATGCATAAGTCTCTGGTTCATAAGATTCATATACTCGATTCTCCATGGTGAGAGCGGCTGGGAATGGAGCAGGAGGGAGATCCTATAAACCAATCGTCTCATCAACAACCGCTATCTCAGGTGTAGCAGCGGGGTAGGGCTCTTCTACCGTTTCATGGTTGCGGTTGTCGGGGACTTCGTGGGTTGTCTCAGAAAATCGTGGTTCCTCAAAGACTGTGACAGATCGAAGTGCTTCCAATGATGTGAAATTGATTTCCCGAGCCTCACAATCAATAATTGCCTTAGCCTATACTAATAATTGCTTTCTGGTAATAATTGGAGACTGGGTGAATTCTCCTTGATGCTCAATATCAATGATCATGAATTCTATTTTGAGCGGAGCATCTTGGAATATCATGATGACAGAAGTGATTCCTCTCGGCTGCTTTATTGATCGGTCAACCAATTGAACAATCTCTCATATCTTCCTGATCGGACCGAGTTTGAGTTCGTGAAATACAGAGGTTGGGAGGATATTGATCGGTGAATCGTCATCAATCTGAGCATGGGTGAAAATTGTGTTTTTGATTCCACAGTCAAATCTGGGCAACCGCTTCACTATACGACTCTTGGTTTTTCTCCTCAACACCAAGGAGGAGGCCATTGACAAGATATGTTTTCAGTCTTTGTTCTAATCCCGCCCAACTTTTTGATCATTAATTTGTCCATTACAATTCCTTTAAGGTCGCGGAAGTGTTCAATGGCCTTTATAAAGGGAAGTTCAAACATTAATCTTCTTTCCATTGCTTCCCGTAAAGCAGGATCCAAATTCTTCAGATCTTCTTCAGTCTCGATTTTTATGAAATTTTCTGGATTTTCGATTTTTTGGTGTTTTTGAATATTCTCATTTTTTTGATATTTTCTATGTGATGTGGTGATGTCGTGTGTTCCTTAGATGAGAGGGGGCTTTGATATTCAGAGTATGAGTCAGAGGCATAGTCATGTCTAGGGGAATAATAAGCAGAAGTACTACTGTCAGAATCGTCCCTAGGTTTCTGAATATCCTTAAAATTTTCAATCTTAGATCCAATCATTTCCTAATTCATTTTTATGTCCGAGCTACCAGAGATTGAGATTAACCGGATGGTAAATTTTTGAAATCTATCCTCCATTAATTCAAATATTTTATTTATCTTCGAAATATCACTCTCAAAATTTTATTCATGGTCAATCATGGGAGCAGTCGATGTGTGTTTTTGGGTTTTAATAATTTCATCTTCCATTTTTCTGTATGTGCTGAGAGGAGAGTTTCTCGGAATATCTGACAGATGATCATTATTTTCTGAAAATTTCTCCTTAAAAATTAGGGAAGGAGGCTGCTCAGTGGAAGGATTTTGCGGTAATGTGTAGATCTCATACTCAACATACCGTGACTCGGGCATGTCATCCTGGTTTAAGTAGGATCTATTTCCATGGTCATGATTGGTCGTATCCTCAAATAATGGGGTCATACATAGTGCATATGTGTCGATATCATCCATGTGGTCCTCTGTATTTATAGGTTGATCAAATGAGTGATATTCGGGTTGGTCAATAGAGATTTGATCGTCGCGGTTAATCCAACACTGATGATCATTAAGTACGGGTCTTTCCATCTGGGTTAGGTTTCTCGACCAGTCATGAGTCTCAAAGGTATTTTATTCTTGAAATGGTTCATTAGCGAGAAACCGAGAGTCAGATGGTTCAGTCCAAGATGGTAGGTGGTAATGTGCGGTCGGATGATTCAGGTATGAATTCAATGAGGGGGCCGAGTTCATCCGCGGGTGAAAGTCTCCCGCAAATGTTGGAAGATTAATGAAAGAAGAGGATTTAGTTGATTTGGGCCTAACCAAGACAAATTCATTTTCATAGTATATCTCTAATGGATTTTCAGATAAATGTTCGACCATTTTTGAAAGAGCTGAAAGGAATGAGGGGTTGGGTCTGTAAGAGTTTTTGGACAAGAGTTCCATGATGATGTTTAAATCTAGAAAAGAGAGAGATGATTTCAAAGGATAGTCAAAAGAAATTTTATCAAATGTACCGCTTTTGATCTTCGATACCGGTTCACGCATACCAATGCAAACACAAATCAAACCTCGGGTTCACCAACTCACACAATGAAGCCGTAAGAGTTCGGCTATTATCTTTTCATTTTTAATTGCTGATAAGACAATCTTGGAAAGAATTTAGCGAGCTGTTAGGTGCTGGAAACTTTCGTAATGACTGGCATGAATTCTTACGACTAGTTGCACCTACTTTTAGCCAGTATGGGAGTAAGTACGGACTGTAGAACGTCTACCCGTTACTTGAGGACGGAGCCTTATGCAATGTCCTCTGAACCACCCACTCTGCTAAAGAAATCCGGACAGATTACCGGCTACCCGTAGATCCCCACTGAGAAGTAGCTAATCATTTTTGGTAGAATCAGTAGTCAATATGAAAATCCGGGTTTGGACTCTAGCCTTAAGTGTCGTCTCTCGCTCACTCAGAAAAATAAAAACATCCAATGTCTGGGTTGCTCTCCCGCAGAAATTCTCGATTTTATGGGTTATTTTAAATCGGTTATATTTAGTAGTCCCAATTTTAATTAGGCAATCACTGAAGAATTAAGTGAGCACAAATATACGACTACCATCCAGTCCCAATTTCCTTTAAAATTATGTGGCAAAACAAGAGGGAGAAATTCGGGAAAAGTCGATGCACGCAGAAAACTATGATGTATACTCAGTTAGAAGACTTATAGTGAATCCTCGCAATCTTCATGTGGGATGCTAGATAGATATTGAAAATTTATTCTAAATGAATGCAAGCCGATGAAAAACCACACCTAGCAGAAAGTTCTATTAGAGGGGAAGAATTGAGTTGAATTTGGCTAAGTTGAACGATCTATGTGCATCTCGATTAATGTGAAGTGTGGCCTAATTCTTACGAGCACAATCAAAAATTAAAATGCTCTGAGAGTCGTATGTGCAGGTCTATCCTAATCGCAACTCAAGTCGGGCCCCACCCTCACCGGAGAGTTAAACAGGCCAGACACACCACAAAAAGAGTTCAAAGTTTTTTTTACACACGTGAGAGTCCAAACGGATACCGCTGTAAATGAGCAATTAATTACAGAAATAAAATTGCAGAAATTAAAATCCTAGACTATACGCTCTCTCACGACTTGAATCGAGCTTAAATTATTTGCGGCTTTTTCAGAAGCCGGTGAAGATGCTTCAGTTCCTGAAAAACCGCTCCACGTACGTCGGGTACCTCGCAAGAAAAATAAGAGAGATTTGTATAAGAGAGTGACTCAAAAAAAAATCAAAAATAAAATGAGAGAAATAAATGCTGAAAATAAAAAAAAACAAATGCAGGAAAAAATGGAATTTACAATGAGAAATTCATGGGTCAGACTACCCGAATATGGAAAACCGAACAAAAATTTTAAGACACAAAACTAGGTCGTTTGCCTCCCCGACAACGACACCATCTGACGAGTATTCCCGCTTGTTACGTGGGTGATCAGGGTTCGATCCCTAGCAACGACGCCATCTGACGAGTCCGAAAATTACACATGTTAAAAAATAATTTGTATTTATCATTCGTGCTAAAAATAATAATTTGTCGTTCGTTGTAGACGGCAATCGGAATCGGTCAAGAAAATAACCACAATTGTTTATTCAATTTTTAATTGTGTGGTTTTATGTTTATTTTACTTGGACAAGTCCCAAGGTCGAACACAAGGAGGCAAAGGAATAATATAGAATTATGTCTATCAAAATTCGTGCGTGGTTTTCGAGGCGGTCTTTTTTTGTAATTTTTAATTCATCGAAGGATGCAAAATGCAATTTTGGCCTATTTTAGGGACTAAAATGTAAAATTCAATCAAACGATGTCCGAAAAATACGAAACTTGGTCACGATGTAAAATATGATGAAATAAATGCACTGTAAATTTTTTGAAATTTTTATATGCAATATGAATTTTTAAATGTAAACAAAATGAATTTCAATATTTAATTATAATAAATATTAAACCTAATTATTTTCAAGGAACAAAATTATCTAAGATCTATCACTAGGTGACTGATCTTAAAAAAATCCTAAACCTCGAAAATATTAGTTTCAATACCTATTAAAAATCAAATACTGAAATATGCAAAATAAATTTCACAGGATAAATTATGCATGAAATTCAATTCTTTTTGGGCACAATGTCAAGCAAAATTAATTCTACAATACGTGATTTTTCGGGAATTTTTAAAGCAACTGTTAATCAAATATAAATTTAAAAGCACAAACTGGGCAAAATATGTAATTTTCCACAAAACAATTAATTATTAATTAACCATCAATCACATAAATATCCATAATATGTCAAACTGCAGAGAATTAATTGAGGAACACAATGCTATTTTTGGATAAATAAAATATGCAATGTAGAGGTCTAAAATCACTAGGGAACACAGGGGTATAACTGCAATAAAATAAATATAAATAAAAATATGCAGGGGGGCCTAGTTGTAATTACCAAGAACATTAGGGGCATGTATGCAAATTTTTAAGTAGGCCACGTGACAAGCACATGACCTGATTGGCTGGACTGGATTGCAATTTAGAAATCGCCTGGGGAGGTCCGTGCGAATGACCTAGGGCACGTGCAACGCACGTGACCCTGAGATGATGGAAGCGATGACGTCCCCCCGCCCCCACATGTGCGGCACGTGGCGGGGGTCTCGGGTTGCATGCCCGATCCAATGCGGAGACGAGGAGTCCCGATGCTAGTGGCGATGGTTCGCGAGAGGAGCCCGGTGCTGGTGGCGGTGGCTTGCGAGAGGATCCTGTTGCTGGTGGCGGTGGCTCGCGAGAGGAGCCCGGTGCTGGTGGCGGTGGCTCGCGAGAGGAGTTAAGCTTCACGAGAAGCTCGGAGGCGGAGGTGTAGTCAAGGGCGATGGTTGTTGCTCCGGTGATTGTCGAAGAAGGCGATGTTGTGGTTGACCGGAGAAGTCGTAGGTAGCGTGGAGGCAGAGTAGAAGACGGTTGATGTTGTCATTGGCTCGACGGCGGTGCACCGGAGCTGGGCAGAGGCGGCGGAGAAGCGTCGTGGGCTGCAACGACGTCGGGGAGGACGTCGGATCTCGCCGGGGAAGATGGAGCCCCGATCTATCACCCCGGAGCTCATTGAAGTGCGACTCCACAGATGGTCATTCGAGGGTCGGCGGTGGTATTTAAATAGGAGAGAGGGAGGAGGCCGGAGAAGGAAAGACAACCGAGGAAGGTCGGCGAGATCCGACGAGGTGCAGGGGATTTGATTGCGAGGGAGAGGATCTGAGATGAGGGTTCGATCAGGGCGAGATTTGATTGGAGGAGGAGATGGGATTGAGGGAGGTGCGATGACGGATTTGGAGAGATTCGCGGGCGGTAGAGATCGGAGATGGGCGGAGATTTCGGGGCGGCGGTGACTGAATAGGAAAGGGGGGGATGGGGAAGACGCACATGTGTTGTCCGATCGAGCGAGATCGGACGACCCCTGTAACATCACGTGGCGGGCGAAGGAGGGATGGCGAGCGGCACGTGCATGGATTTAATTTTTTTTAATGCCAAAAATGGCTTACACGTGGTGGCTCCAAGAGCTGCCACGTGTCAGCACCACAAAATTTGAAAAATAAAGATTTTGTAAAATGCAAAATAAATAGCAAATGACCTCGGATCAAAAAAGTTTCTTCACAAAAATTGCTCGTCTCGATGAGATCTACAACTTTCATTGAAGACATCAAAACTAAAATCGATCAAATGCACAAAGTGATATTTTTGGGTATCCCATGTACATAGAATACCTTGAATTTTGGGTTTTGTAAATTTTATGTCATTTTTAAACCAGATAACAATACGGAAAAAATATGGTAAAATCAAAGATAAATAATTATATATAAATCAATTTTTTGGATTTTTATTAATTAAGAAAAAGAAGAAATAAAATAAAATAAAATAAGAAAAAGATTAATTTTGTACAAGTGGTTAATGAAGATTCAGACTCAATTTGTTTCTTTGAATTTAAGCTCAATTTGGATTTGGATTTTTGCGCATTTTAATAAAAAATTTTATCAAAGAAGACAAATGAAAAAAAGAAACAAACTAAAATAGGTTAATTATGTACATAAAATAATAGGTCAAAAACCGCTAAAATACAAGATGTACAAAAGAGGCCCAAAACCCAACCTTCACATATGAGCTCCGATTCACTTGAACTTGGTCTTGTTTTGAAGATAATTGAATGTACATTAGTTTAAAAGTGAGTAGGATTAAAACAAACACTAGATGAGGAAGATATGAGGTTTTTAGTCCGGAAATCCTGAAACTAGAGTTCGGGTTTTTGATCCACTTATTTGGGTTGGTTATTTTTTTTGTATTTTTCATTTATTCTTGTTAGTGATATGTAAACAATGGAGGTGATTTTGGGTCATTCGGAGTTAGCATGAATGAGTTAAAAATCTGGGAAATTAGGTTATTTACAAGTCAATTTTGGCTGTGATTTTTGGCTTCTTATTTTGTGCAGAAATGTGTGCTAAAATGCAATTCTTACGAAAATATGCATGAATGCTAATTATGCAGAATAGATGCAGAAATGCTGTTGATTTTGAGGGATCTGAGCTTAATTAATGAGATTTAGAGTGATGAATCCGAGATTCATCATCCCCCTATACCTAAACCATGCTCGTCCCTGAGCATAAAAAAGAAATGCCATGAGGTGAAATGAGATTGGGTTTCATACCAAGATCGTGAGCTGAAAGTGAAAGTGAAACTAGACTCGACCTTTGGATTATTAGTGTGGTGGAACTTCTGTGAGACTTAGAATTTTAAAATCAACAACCCTCAAGTTCTACACATCATTGCTACAGTTTCGGCTCAGAAGTCATCTTAGATCAATTCTCTTCTCAAAGTATACCCTATGAACATTGAACAACCGACTCATGTGTGTGGAAGGTTTTAGCTCTTCCCATCCAGAATGCCAGACTACCATGCTCCTCTCCTCTCCAGTAACTCATCCTCGGGGAGTCAGGTATTTCCTTCTAAGGTCTATCGTGTTGTGTTCACAATCGAATTGGGGGGAGAAGATAGATGAAGGGGAAAAGAACTGGAGGGTGGCCAGTGTAGTCACCTCTCCTTGTTGTGAAGATGGCCAATGTAGCCGAGTCTCCACCAAGATCTGCAGGTTTCTTGAAGCTTGGACCTTTTTGGTCGGATATTTCTTTGGTAAAACGCTTCTTTGTATTTGGAATGTTTGGTGGTTCTGCTTGGATCATGTTGTGCCCCTACGGATATAGAATCTTTTTGTTTCCGTACATTTTTTGGGGTCTTATAAAAAATTATGCCCAGCCGTCCATCCCTTTTCCGAAGCTTTATTTCAACCCGTACTCCGGTCTTTAGATTTCCACGCTACCAGAAAAGAAACTCACACAATCTTCCAACATCCCGTCTGAGTTGCGCTAAGTGCATAGTGCGAGAGTACAAATTAATTCCCTATTCTAGAGTTGTACCTAGAATGAAGAGACCATGTTAGACACTAAGAGTCAAATGCTGCACATTGTCATGTGGAACTTAAAGAATTAAGTCAAAGACCTGAAGCTTCTAAAATCCTATTTCTCGGTGAAGTTCCTCTGAAAATTAGGTGGATTAAGGTCAAGTCCAGACCACTCTCGGTTTCTGCTCATAACTCGGTTCAGAACCCAAAGACTTTTTACATATGCTATCGAATGAAGTGCTGGATGAAGTGCAGGTGTGTGAAATGCAGACACATTTTTTTCTTTTTGTGATTTTTTATGCAAGGGATTTTTGGTTTTTTTAATGCAAAAATGAATAAGAAGTCATTTTTCAAAAAAATTTGGGCATAGTTAGTGTTAGTAGCAAAACTCTTTTTCTTTTTTTCTGTGTTTTTTTTGTTTTTTTGTTTTTTTTTTGTTTTTTGTTGTTTTTTTAAGTTAGTTACCCATCCCGTACATACATATAAACTTATGCGAAAGTACGAGATATGGGTAAAATTTATACAAAGTATATATACAGACCCCCTATACTTAGCGAGTGATGTGTCCTCAGAGCACAAGAAGCGTAAAGAAGACATAGCTCAGGCTAAGCGTAAGAGAGTGAAAAAGGAAAAGAACAAGATTTACAGTGCACCCCCCTATACTTAGACTGTGAACAGTCTAAGTGTAGAAGAAGAGCAAAAAATTGAAGCGGTCGGGATATGTGGATGAAGAGAGTATATATAAATGTCTATCGGTTCCCCTATACATAGGCTCTGGTCAGCCTAAATATAAGAAGAAGGGTGAAAGTGAGTTGATCGGGAGATAGGAGAAGGATGGAATACACAGATGGCATCGGTTTCCCCCTATACTTAGGTCTTGGTCTAAGTAGAGGAGGAAGCTGTGCAGGGAGACCGATGTGGTCGGGAGGGAGGGTGGGTAGCCGATGATTAAGGTGGTTTCCGGCTGATCTTCTTGTGAGCCTGCGATGGTAGATTGGAATAACGAGACAGAGATGAAGCATATAATTCCCAACTATTATCAGTGTCATCCTCAGAAAAGTCATGATGGATAGTGGAAGAAGTGTTTGAGTCAGATGAAAGATATCCATCATCGGAATTATCCTCAGAGGAATAGTATTTGAAAGTGGACACACTCAAGATATTCATGTCTTTTTGTTTCTTCAGTTATTTCCTCAGAATTTGTTCCTTCTTGGGTTCAAGCGGTTTGTCCTTGGATGAATACTCAGAAGTACCAGTCTCAGTCAGCTCATAAGAAATAATTCCAGTGTACTTTCCCGAGTCTCACAATCAATAATTGCCTTAGCCAATGCTAAGAATTGCTTTCCGAGAATAATTGGAGACTGGGCGAATTCTCCTTGATGATCAATATCAATGATCGTGAATTCTATTTTGAGCGGAGCAACTTTGAATATCATGATGACAGAAGTGATTCCTCTCGGCCGCTTTATTGATCGGTCATCCAATTGAACAATCTCTCATATCTTCCTGATCAAACCGAGTTTGAGTTCGTGAAATACAGAGGTCGACAGGATATTGATCGGTGAATCGTCATCAATCCGAGCATGGGTGAAAATTGTGTTTTTGATTCCACAGTCAAATCTGGGCAACCGCTTCACTATGCGGCTCTTGGTTTTTCTCCTCAACACCAAGGAGGAGGCCATTGACAAGATATGTTTTTCATTCTTTGTTCTAATCCTGCCTGACTTTTTGATCGTTAATTTATCCATTACAAATCCTTTAAGGTCGGGAAAGTGTTCAATGGCCTTTATAAAGGGAAGTTCAAACATTAATCTTCTTTCCATTGCTTCCCGTAAAGCAGGATCCAAATTCTTCAGATCTTCGTCAGTCTCAATTTTTATGAAATTTTCTGGATTTTTGATTTTTTGGTGTTTTTGAATATTCCCATTTTTTGGTATTTTCTGTGGTGTGGTGATGTGGTGTGTTCCTCAGATGAGAGGAGGCTTTGATGTTCAAAGTATGAGTCAGAGGCATAGTCATGTTATGGGAATAATAAGCAGAAGTGCTACTGTCAGAATCATCCCTAGGTTTATGAATATCCTTAAAATTTTCAATCTTAGATCAAATCATTTCTTCATTCATTTTTATGTCCGAGCCACCGGACATAAAAATGTATAGGTCTCATACTCAACATGCCGTGACTCTGGCATGTCATCCTGGTTTGAGTAGGGTCTACTTCCATGGTCATGATTGGTCGTATCATCAAATAATGGGGTCATACAGGGTGCATATGTGTCGATATCATCCATGTGGTCCTCTGTATTTATAGACTGATCAAATGAGTGATATTTGGGTTGGTCAATAGGGATTCGATCGTCGCGGTTAATCCAACACTGATGATCATTAAGTGTGGATCTTTCCATCTGGGTTAGGATTCTCGGCCAGTCATGAGTCTCAAAGGTATTTTGATCTTGAAATGGTTCATTAGCAAGAAACTGAGAGTAAGACGGTTCAGTCCAAGATGGTAGGTGGTAATGTGCGGTCGGATGATTCGGGTAGGAATTCAATGAGGGGGCCGAATTCATCCGCAGGTGAAAGTCTCCCGCAAATGTTGGAGGATTAATGAAAGAAGAGGATTTAGTTGATTTGGGCCTAACCGAGACAAATTCATTTTCATAGTATAGCTCTGATGGATTTTCAGATAAATGTTCGACCATTTTTGAAAGAGCTGAAAGGAATGAGGGGTTGGGTCTGTAAGAGTTTTTGGACAAGAGTTCCATGATGAGGTTTAAATCAAGAAAAGAGAGAGATGATTTCACGGGATAGTCAAAAGAAATTTTATCAAATGTGCGGCTTTTGATCTTCGATATCGGTTCACGTACACCAATGCAAACACAAATCAAACCTCGGATTCACCAACTCACACAATGAAGCCGTAAGAGTTCGGCTATTATCTTTTCAATTTTAATTGGTGATAAGACAATCTTGAAAAGAAATTAGCGAGCTGTTAGGTGCCGAAAACTTTTGTAATGACTGGCTCGAATTCTTATGACTAGTTGCACCTACTTTTAGCCAGTATGGGAGAAAGTACGGACCGTAAACGACTACCCATTACTTGAGGACGGAGCCTTAAGCAGTGTCCTCTAAACCACCCACTCTGCTATGGAAATCCGGACCGTTTACCGATTACCCGTAGATCTTCACTGAGAAGTAGCTAATCATTTTTGGTAGAATCAGTAGTCAATATGAAAATCCGGGCTTGGACTCTAGCCTTAAGTGTCGTCTCTCTCTCACTCAGAAAAATAAAAACATCTAATGTCGAGGTTGCTCTCTCGCAGAAATTCTCGATTTTATGGGTTATTTTAAATCAGATATATTTAGCAGTCTCGATTTTAATTAGGAGATCACTGAAGAATTAAGTGAGCACAAATATATGTCTACCGTCCACTCCCAATTTCCTTTAAAATTATGTAGCAAAATAAGAGGGAGAAATTCGGGAAAAGCCGATGCACACGAAAAACTATGATGTATGCTCAGTTAGAAGACTTACAATGAATCCTCGCAATCTTCATGTGGGATGCTAGACAGATATTGAAAATTTATTCTAAATGAATGCAAGCTGATGAAAAACCGTACCTAGCAGGTATGCAAATTTTCAAGCAGGTCACGCGACAAGCACACGACCTGATTGGTTGGACTGGATTGCAATTTATAAATCGCCTGGGGAGATCCGTGCAAATGACCCAAGGCACGTGCAACACACGTGACCCTGGGATGATGGAAGCGATGACGTCCCCCCGCCCCCACGTGCACGACACATGGCAGGGGTCTCGGGTTGCGTGCCCAGTCCAAGGCAGAGACGAGGAGGCCCGGTGCTGGTGGCGATGGTTCGCGAGAGGATCCCGGTGCTGGTGGCGGTGGCTCGCGAGAGGAGCCCGGTGCTGGTGGCGGTGGCTCGCGAGAGGAGCCCGGTGATGGTGGCGGTGGCTCACGAGAGGAGCGAAGCTTCGCGAGAAGCTCGGAGGCGGAGGTGTAGTTGAGGGAGATGGTTGTTGCTCCGGTGATTGTCGAAGAAGGCGATGTTGCGGTTGACCGGAGAAGTCGTAGGTGGCGTGGAGGCGGAGTAGAAGATGGTTGATGCTATCGTTGGCTCGACGGCGGTGCACCGGAGCTGGGCAGAGGCGGCGGAGAAGAGCCGTGGGCTGCAGCGGCGTCGGGGAGGACGCCGGATGCCGCCGGGGAAGATGGAGCCCCGGTCTGTTACCCCGGAGCTCGTTGAAGTACGACTCGGCGGATGGTCGTTCGAGGGTCGGCAGTGGTCTTTAAATAGGAGAGAGGGAGGAGGCCGGAGAAGGAAAGCCAGCCGAGGGAGGTCGGCGACATCTGACGAGGTGTAGAGGATTTGACTGCGAGGGAGAGGATCTGAGACGAGGGTTCGATCGGGGCGAGATTTGATTGGAGGAGGAGATGGGATTGAGGGAGGTGCGACGAATGATTTGGAGAGATTCGCGGGCGGCGGCGATCGGAGATGGGCGGAGATTTCGGGGCGACAACGACTGAATAGGGAAAGGGGGTGATGGGGAATACGCACAGGTGCTGTCCGATTGAGCGAGATCGGACGACCCCTGTAACGTCACATGGTGGGCAAAGGAGGGCTGGCGAGCGGCACGTGCATGGATTTAATTTTTTTTAATGTTAAAAATGGCTGACACGTGGTGGCTCCAGGAGCTGCCATGTGTCAGCACCACAAAATTCGAAAAAATAAAGATTTTATAAAATGCAAAATAAATAGCAAACGACCTCGGATCGAAAAAGTTTCTTCACAAAAATTACTAATCTTGATGAGATCTACAACTTTTATGAAGACATCAAAATCAAAATCGATCAAATGCACAAAGTGGTATTTTTGGGGTATCCCATGTACATAGAATACCTTGAATTTTGGGTTTTGTAATTTTTATGTCATTTTTAAACCAGATAACAATATGGAAAAATATGGTAAAATCAAAGATAAATAATTACACATTAATCTATTTTTTGGATTTTTATTAATTAAGAAATTGAAGAAATAAAGTAAAATAAGAAAAAAAACAATTTTGTACAAGTGGTTAATGAAGATTCGGACTCAATTTGTTTCTTTGAATTTAAGCTCAATTTGGATTTGGATTTTTACGCAATTTAATAAAACTTTTATCAAAGAAGACAAATGAAAAAAGAAATAAACTAGAATAGGTTAATTATGTAAATAAAATAATAGGTCAAAAACCGCTAAAATACAAGATGTACAAAAGAGGCCCAAAACCCAAATTTCACATATGAGTTCCGATTCACTTGAACTTGGTCTTGTTTTGAAGGTAATTGAATGTACATTAGTTCAAAAGTGAGTAGGATTAAAACAGACACTGGATGAGAAAGATATGAGGTTTTTAGTCCGGAAATCCTAAAACTAGGGTTTGGATTTTTGGTCCACTTATTTGGGTTGGTTATTTTTTTTGTATTTTCCGTTTATTCTTGTTAGTGATATGTAAACAATGGAGGTAGTTTTGTTTCATTCGGAGTTAGCTTGAATGAGTTAAAAATCTGGGAAATTAGGTTATTTACATTTCAATTTTGTCTGTGATTTTTGGCTTCTTATTTTGTGCAGAAATGTATGCTAAAATGCAATTCTTATGAAAACATGCATGAATGCTAATTATGCAGAATAGATGCAGAAATGATGTTGATTTTGAGGGATTTGAGCTTAATTAATGAGATTTAGAGTGATGAATCCGAGATTCATCAGTGGTGTGCTGCGACCCGTTGGATCAAGATCGATCCAACGGTCTCTGGAGATCGATGAAGATGAACGCGTGGACGATCGAGTGCCATCGGATCAGGATGAATCCAACGGCACCTGAAGCTCGGAGGAGAGGCGACGTGACACGCTCAGAAGCATGGGATCCTCCTGATCCGATGGTTGCGCGTTGATTGAGTCGTGGCATGCTCAGAACCGTCCGATGAAGGTGATTGGATGGCTACTGTACTTCCTTCTCAAATGGTCCACCACCTCCTACGGCGGAGGTAGCTGCACTCCGGCGATGAAGCTCTAGCTCCGCCTCCTCCTCCAGTCATCGGTGAAGGTTGCGAAGGACTTCTGAGCAGCTGGAAAGGATCGTGGAGGTGTGGCGGGTCTCTCGAAGGTCTCAGCTGAGGCTGGGGTGGTTCGGAGAGCGGTGGCGACGAAGGTCGAGGAAGCTCCGATGAGGCGTCCGACCAATCGAAGATAGAGCACATGCATGGTTAGATTGAATAGCCGAAGCGTGTTACGTGCGTGTGGGATGAGCGTGAGTGCGAAGAGAGGCCCAGATTGTCGTGAGGATAGTCCGGTGGTGTTGCTCCACCAAGGTGGCAGAGATCTCGTGGCATGAGATGAAGTGTGTGGTCTGAGAAGATGGAAGTGTGTGCGAAGGTGCCAGCTCCGAGGCGGAGCTCGGAGGATGATTAGGCGGAGGTGAAGCTGATTGTGGGCGGTGAATAAATTCTGAGAAAAAGCAAGAAAAAGATCAGAGAGGTGATGGAGGGGTCTAACTGGGGAAGGGAGCTCGGATTCGTGCTCCTGATTGTCGCTCGAAGGCTGGTAGAGGTTCCTGAGCTCGTGCAGCTCACGGGGGAGGCTGACGCACGTCGGGGATGGCCGTGGATCTCGCCGGAGATGAAGCTCGATCTTCGCCCGACTCCTTATCGAATTGATGTCACCAATAGGAAGGTAGGAGCTCAGAGTTTCTCTCCGTGATGGTGGATTTATAGGTGGAAGCTGACAGCGTAGGTGACGAAGTGATGGGCACGCGACGCTGGCGAGCGGTCTAGATTGGATCCAGGATTTGATCGTGCGGCTGAGAAGCGCTGCGGCTTGGATGGCCCAGATCAAGAGAGAGAGGGTGTGATCAGATGGCGAGAAATGGAGGGTACGTGGTGCTCAATGGAGCGGGCTGCGTGGCACAATCAAAGGGCACCACATGGCCTGCTCTGAATGGCTGAAAAAGAAAATGAATATATAGAGAGAAGAAGGCCGAATTTGAAAAAACTCAAAACATGAAAGTTGTAGATCTCGATGAGATCTACAAGTTTTATGTTGACCAAAAACGGATATGAGGTCAAATAAGGTACAAAAATACAAGGGTACAAATATACATACATATAGTACACAAAGGGGCCCAAAAACCCAAGTTTTGCATACGAGCTCCGATTTTACTGAAATTGATCTCATTTTAAAGGTCTCTGAATGTGTATTAATCTGAAAGTGATTAGACCTAATTCAGAGGTTGTATGAGAGAGATATGTCCATTCTAAGGTCTGGGATCTCCAATTGGGTTTGGGGTTTTATTGGGTAATTTACAGGCTAGGAATTTTGGCCTTTTTCCTTATATTATTAACTAGTAATATGTGCAGTATAAGGAAGGTTTTATTGACTTTTGAGGGGGTATAAAATACAGATGGTTAGGTGAATATTTTACAAGTGAATGTTACAAATGAATTGGCTTCTTATTTAATGCAATTATGAATGCTAAAATGCGTGAATTATGGATGCATGTATGAATGCTATTTATGCAAGATAAAGGGAAATATGCTGTTAAATACTCATGAACAAGGCTCTATTTTCAACTTTAGAAGTGATGAATCACAGATTCATCAACGGTCCACCTCCTTTTTTTCTAGGAGGATTTTGCTCCTGATTTTTGTACTTACCCATCTCAACCTCAGTATCTGGACTCGAACCTTTATCCACATCCACCTTCACTTCCATATCTTCCACCTTCACATCCACCCAAGAGTGAGCTATTGGAGTCACCTCTCATGTTGTCCACACTTGAGACTTTGTCCTAGTTCATGGAGCATATGAATTCGAGGATTGACAACCCCACTTGCTTAAATAAGAGCCCTGCTGATGCTTCACGATCTGACGATATCGATTCACTTTAGGATTTTCATGAGAGCTTGAAATCATCAAAAATACAAAAAATGAGCAAAATTCAAAAATTAAAAATAATCCGGGAGACACTTGGTTGATTGAGACTGTGAGGAGAGGGACCACTTGCCAGATCCTTTGACCACACATCCTCTCACACCTTGTCCAAGCTTTGACCCCGAGGATGCCAGTATATAGACTGCTCTTGGTATTCCCTGTGTAGATGATGATTCCGATCTCCTCTCTTGTATTGAGGAGATCTAAAAATTTAAAAATATTGACTGAACCTGAAGTGGTGGCCACCACTCATGAGATCATCCAAGCCCCACTTCAGCAGGCCATGACACAATTATCTGCTCCTCAACCCAAGAAGAGAAAGCGGAGGAGCGGATCAGAGAGTGATATCTTGACCATGGCCACTGTCCATGCCATCAGACACCATCCCATTCCTAGGAAAAGGAACACTGCCACCTCCTTTCATTAGTTGCACCATCCCTGACCATACTTGTGATCACACTCTCCTGGAGGCGGTGCTTCGATTAGCATCATACCCTTCTCGCTGGTACAATCTCTTCACTTAGAGCCTCCAAAGAAAACCAGGATGGTCATTCAATTTGCTGACGGATCAATAAAGAGGCCGAAGGGTATCCTTGAAAATGCTGTCATTTCGATTCAGCGCATGAGCTATACTGTCGATTTTGTCGTATTGCCCATAGAGACCTCCACTAGGGAGCACTCTCCAATCATCCTGGGACGACCTTTCCTCGCATCTGCGAGGATCATTATTGACTATGGATCAGGAGAGATTCGCTTCTGTTCTGTTGACGAAAATTAGATGATCATCACTGCACCCACTGCCGATCAGAGTCCTGCACCTGATGCGACTTCACTAATCTTAGCTGACACCGAGGACCATGACCTAGATGAGACTATCATAGACTTTTGTTGTATGTTGGATTCCACTGAGACTTGAGAATTCCTCCCGGTAGAGGAAGACTCGGAAAGCATGGACCTCGGAGTTCCTTGTTCTGGTGTTTGGCGTTGTGTTGAGTACATCCGTGAGATTTACACAATTGGCACCTGTGAGCGGAGGGTAGACGTTGATGAGACTAAGGCCGAATTTGATTTGGTTGCTTTTATTCAGGAATTTGGGTCTTTTGATGAGAATGACGATCCGGTTGAGACTTTATAGGACGAACATAACTCGACTGCTTCCACATATGAGTTCGTTCCTTTTTGTTTTGACCTAGAAGAGACCTCACATGATGACCTTGACTCTACTTCTTCTGATGATGAGATCGTCCCTTTTCACTTCGACATCTGCAAGACACCCAAGGCCGGACCTAGCCACACTACTTCCACTGACCAGTCTGTGCTTTCTCACTCTACGACTGCTGAAGATCTTCACCAGGTTGGTCCTGATTGGCTTCTATCTATTGTGGATCCCGATATCGACATGCACCTTGCCAGATCTATTCCTCAGCGGTCCCACAAGAAGGTTCGATTTCAACCTTCTTGATCCTCTGTATATCCACTCTATCATATATTCACATTGGTTTTCCTCTGTCCATCTTCCATACTGCTCATCCATCCCATTCTCGTGTGTTCCTTTCTTAGGACATACTTTGTCCTAAGTATGGGGGTTGGATGAGCCGAGTGTTCATTCTTCATTCTGTTTCATCACTCTTGTTGTTTCCTATACTTAGGGCTTCTTTTACCCTACGTATAGGGGGAGTGGCGTGTACATCCTCTTCTATCTTCTTCCATCTTCAGATCAATTTTCTTCTTTTCTTCTTTTCCTTTTCTACCGAAAAGATGTCGCCCCTTTTTGTCAGTCTTCTATACTTAGGATGTTCTTTGTCCTAAGTATAGGTGGGTGTGCACCCTGAGTTCTTCTATTCTTTGATCCTCTCCATTGTCTCCTCTTCTTGTCTATACTTAAGGATATCTTACCCTAAGTAAAGGGGGAGACAGTCTGAGTACGATCTGTTCATTCCCACCCTTGATCCTCCCTACCTTGTGTACAATTTGCTATACTTAGGATTATTTGATCCTAAGTATAGGGGGATGGTCAACTTCTCGTTTGTTTATTTATTCCTTATTCATCTATTCTTTAGGCTTTCCTATACACAGTACGGGGTATGTCTTCTCTTTTCTCTCTGATCTGTGAGGACATAGCTCACGCTAAGTATAGGGGGGTCATATATAATACGTATATACTTTAGCCATAACTCATAATTTCATATTTGTATTGATAATTATGGCTAAAAATCTTTTAAATTTAATTAAAAACACTTAATATAAAGATGCATATTATTCCTCAAATTCTTTTGTATTTAGTGATTAGTAAATCATGTAAAAACATTTTTTGCAAAATGTTTGAAAAATAGTTTGAAAATCTTTTTGAAAAATCTTTTGAAAACTATTTGGAAAATATTTTGTTAAATATTTTCAACCTTTGTAAAAATGTTTTATTTTGTAAAATTTCTTTTATTTGTGTGAAATAAAATTTTTGGAAAATGATTTACAAATGGTTTGAAAATGATTGCAATAATATTTTGAAAAAATTATATATACTATTCGAAAAACCTTTACAAAATGATTTTCAAATGTGTGTAAATGTTTGTAAAAATTTTTTTAATTTTTTTGGACTATAGTTTTCCAAACTTATTTGTAAAATCTTTTTCAAATATGTTTGAGGAATATATACATCACAATAAATTTCTTTATTAAAGTGTATATATATTTCTATAAAATGACCACTTACCCTTGTAAATTCTTAAAACCTAACTGTTGTAAATATAAGATGCATCCCCGCATAAATATTTTTACCTAGTTTTTATCCAAAAACTTTTGTTTCAAAAAATCACTAAAACATTTGCAAAAACCAAAAAGATAAAAAACATTTGCAAAATCTTTTCAAAAATTCAAAAAATGTTTTTGAATCATCTTTTCAAAAATCCATAAAAAGTTCAAAATCTTTGAAAAATTGCACCACAAAAATATTTTCTGCATTTTTCATAGCATTTGCATAGCATTCACATTTTTCGGATTGAGTTTGATAATTGAACTATTCTAAGTAAAATCCGAAGATTGGAGCTTGTGGGACCTTAAATCTACCTAATAACAGGAACCTTATAGAAGTTGGAATTGAGGTATTTCAGGTCTAGTTGACTTAATTCTTTGAGGATCACGAGACTTGGTTCAATGGATTCTTGACTGCCTATGTAGAGTATTTCAGAGCACACACATGAATCTTGTTGATAATGACCTAACTTGGACACATGCACCTTTTACTTGGCTCAACTCAGTTGGAGTGGTGAGTGGATTGGATTTGCTGGTATGCGACACATACAAGTGGAAACATTTGTCCTCATCTAGGGTGGGAAGTGCACCCCAACCCATCCAGTGACAATGATGTCTAAAGATAGGAGTGTGAGTTGCAATGATGCTTTAAAATAGGTATAGTCTATTGGCTCAAGAGAAAAAACTCCTTATGTAAATGCTGCTGTAAATAGCATTTCAAAAAAAAACTCCAAAAAAGTCGATAGGCCTGATTGAAAATAAAATGCCTGCTGGAGTGTACATATTTGTATAGTCAATAAGAGAGCTTGAGCTGCAAAGTCAAATCATGTGAGCCTACAGCTGGATGACTTGACTACACTGGTCTTGCATCTTATGATAGGTAGCTACATTGGCTACTGTCCATTCTTCTCTTTACCTCCTCCTCTTGAGCTGATTGCCACTTGAACTTAGAAGGGAATACCCCGTTCCTCGAGGAAGGAGTTGCTGGATTGAAGAATCACTGGGTTGGTACGCTGGAGAAGTCAGTCTCTTTGTCATCTCAGTTGAGGAGAGATACTATAACATACACTGTACGAGTCATATTCATAGTCACAAGGGTTTGCGTATGAGTTGAAATATTCTGACCTGGCTATTAACGAGACTTGAGTAAAGTTTTGGGATTCTCGAAGGCTGTTGGATTTCAAATCCGATTCCCAATAAGGTTTTGCCCGCACTAAAATTCCAAAGGTATGACTTAAGCTCCAAACTTTGATTTTGTGAAGACAAGTTTGATAATTAAACTTAATCCATTTTCTTTCTTTTTTCTTTTCTTTGTTTTTATTTTCTGCACTTATTGCACAAGTGTTTTCTAGAGACAAGCAGAGGCAAGTATAGGGGGTGATGAATCTCCATTTCATCACCTTTATTCTATCATTTTGGCCTTAAAACCCCTAGTAAATGCGTGTAAATATCCTTAGGCATTTTAGCATTCATGCATTGCTGTACAAAATGTGTATAAAGTACAGTTTGTAATGCCAAAATTATAGAATAAAAAGAAAAAGAATAAAATATTGAAGATATTTTATGACCCTAAACCCCGAGACATAGGAATCTTGATGACTAGGTCGACAAGAAATAAAGTAGGAGGAGATAAGGGTCATTTATACAATAAAAAATCCCTTTTATTATTTCATTCTTTATTCATTTTGGGACCTATTTTATTTCTCAGTTTTTATAGAAATAAAGAAACTTTGAAAATGAAAGTTGTAGATATAAAATATAGAAAAATACAAAATTTGTTTTATATAAAAATAATATACATAATAAAAGTTATGGTTTGAATAAAATTCCAAAACCCCAACTTCCCAGACCCATATCTCTCAAATAAAAACTCAAAATGTATCAAATTCAACATTAATTGTATATAACTTTTAATAATCTATTTAATGAAGGCCGTTTCATAATTTTTGGAGTTAAGGTGTGAAAGTTAGGTTTTGGACCCCTATTGTATAATATACCCCGATTAAAATATTTATTTTATTTATTCTTCATTCTTTTTATATTTTTATATTTTTATATTTTTATAATTTTGTAAATATTATTTATAATATATGTACATATTAAAACATGAATTAAAACATAAATAAAACATCAAAATAAAATACTTATATAAAATACATAGGTAAAATACCTATATCTATACGAATATAATAAATATACCTATCTAATTAAGTGTATATATTACATCAAAAAATATAATAAAAATATATTTTTGTATCTAAAAATAAGTTATATATATAATAAGCTAAATTAATAAAATACATAAATACAAAATAAAAATAAAATACATAAATACATAGATAAATATACCTACAATGTACCCCTAAAAAGTAAATTGTGATTAAAAAGCTCTAAAAATGCAAAAATCATAATAAAATACTTTTAAAAAAACATTTTTATTTTAGGATCTAAAATTAATGAAATCATTTGTTATTAATAACGAATTTCCAATTCTTTTTTTGGCTAGGTTTTTTCTTGTTGGTCCACGTCGACCAACCAGAGTCTCTGGACCGTTGACTACAGGTCAACTGCCTGCCCTACGACCCTAGCTTCTGTCAAAATGACTAAGGAGCCTTCCTTCTCGATTTTTTCATGCATGATCCGTTGCTTGAGAAGGATGGGACTCCTCTTGAAAAAGCTTCCTTGTACATCCACCTTCCACGCCAACACCATATCCTCTCCCATATCTTCCTCGTTCGTTCAATATCTCACCTTGAAATCACCCCCATCGCTAACTCCATACCATGTACATAAGACCACCCCCCATCCTTCTTCTCTTTTTTTGAGTCTCCTTTAGCATGCTTTTCTCCATCCTTTTGCGCCCAATGACTCGAGGAAGGTGACAGCTTCCTCGCTGTGCATCTAGGCTCGAGAGCGACAGTCTTGGGTGGTCTCCACACCTTCGGCGAAGGCCCGTCGTCGAGGTTCCTTCTTCCTGGCCTTCCGACCGGTTGAGGTCTATTTTTTACTGCTTTTCTTGCATGTTAGTTTAGGTTTAATCCTAGGTTTTCGCTTCTTATTTTTCATTTCGTGTTTAATCGCTCGACCACCCTAGTTCGTATTTTGTCAGAGCGGACAATCTTGCATCCACTTTTCCCAACCACCCCGCTACAAGATCGGGGTACTTTGACCTTGACCCTATAACATTGTTTCTTACAAGAACCTGGAGCTTCGCGCACAGCTGGGGTAATCTTGCCCTCCGCCGGAGGTTCCTGGGGCGCATGTGCTCTGCTGCCTTCGTGGGCACGCTCTAGTGTGCCTCCAGTCGTTTTGAAGACCCCAATAGGAGGAGTCTTGGGCAGTTTGGAGCTTGAAGGGCCGTCGAAGGAAGAAGAGCGGGGCCGGAGCAGCTCACCTCGCCGGAGACGCTTCCCTGTTCTTCCCTATCTTCTCTCCAACGTTGGATTAAAGGCCCGTACTAGATAGCACGCCTACCGTTGGATAACCTGAGCCCTTCACAATCCGATTTGCATCAACGATCTAATCGCAACCGTAAGAATCGAAGGGGCATCGCACGTTACGGTGTGCCACGTGTTAGGTGAGCGGCTTTTAGCCTTTTGATCGCCCATTGTGGCGCTAAATTTCATCCATACCCTGCGGTTTTTGTATTTAATATTTAAACTATAAACTTTCCTCTGCCTTTAGTTATTTTTGTAAAATTTGCATTCAGACCCCCGCCTTTTTCGATATTTGCATTTATATCCACGCCATGTCACCTAATGTGACACACCACGTGAGGTGGTGATTTTGCAGGCATGCCCTCCTACTTAGGTGTATTTTGATTTAGTCCAAAAAAATTTTAATTCAGTTATATATGTTTGATGAAATTATAGTTTGGCCCTTGAACTTTCTTATATTTACATTAATGCCCCTTCTAGTATTGCATTTTCTCTTAGTTTCTAATATTTATTTCATATAGCTACATTGCTTTAAAAAATCCAAAAAATAGACTTAAGCTCTTGTTGCATTATGATTTCATGCTTATTTTTTAATTTGCAATTTAGAGCTTATTATTTATTATAAATAAAAAATACCCTATTTTGTCCCTGTTTACAATAGAAATCCCATAAAATATAAAAACATTTTGAAAAATTACCAAAAAATATATTTGGCCTATTTATGTATTTTTAACCTTCAGACCAAAAATCATTAAAAAATACAAAAGAAAAATATAGAAAATTTAAAAACCCTTAAAACCTTTAGAAAAATATAAACAATTCTTTAAAAAATCTATTTTCTATTTTATATTTTTCTGTATATTATTTCTTTATATTAAAATAATTTTGGAGCATTTTCGATACCATTTTATATTTTTCTCCTCCATTTTAATTTTGAGTATTAATTTTTTCCTTATTTTGGGGTATTTTTGACTTTAGAAAATATATAAAAATTTGAATAAAAAATCACAAAAAACAATAAAAATATTTTAAAACCTAAAAATATTTTATTTCCATTATTTTGCTTATTATTATTATCTATATCTATCTTAGCCTGTATTGTATATATTCTATATATATCTTTTTATATTTTTTAAAAGAAAAGAAATAAAAAAATAATAAACAAAAACATAATATAAAAACATAAAAATTTAAAACCAAAATATAAAATATAAAATCAAAAATTAAATAAAAAATTAAAAACCCACAAAAAAGACATATAGACACATAGTTCACAATCAACATTTTGTGTTTTACTTGCCCGGTCTAGCCGTTTGCTCCCTGTGTTCGACACTCTACATACTTGCACTATACACACATTTTGTAGAGTTAAATAAATAAATTTTAGCTCTGCATCTATTTTCATTGCTTGATCTTGAATTATGGGTTAATTGTTGTCTGAAGCAGGGTTTCGTGAGTGGTCAATACATCGACTGGATCTCTCGCCTTGTGAGATTTCTAGAACCTTGCAAAATCCACTTCAACACCGGGAATGGGCTTCGGAGGAAGCCTGGGGTCATCGCTCAACATGCTCGGCTTGAGCATGGGGCTCTGCGGTACTGAGGCGCCGCAACACGGTGGAGCACCGTGGATCAACACCGGATCAGGAGGCGTCATTATGGCCCTTCTTCTACCTACTCTGTCATAGGGAGGCGGAGGAGGGCTAGGGATTAGGCTCGAATTGGTGGACGAGGTGAACGGAGGGCTGAGGCAGTGGTTTTATAGGTGGAGGTGGTGGTCGTTTAGGTAATGATATAACGACATGCCGGAGGGAATGAAGGCGTTGGCGGAAGGTTTTAATGGTTGCGCGAGGATGTCGGATCTACATGCAACATGGTGGAGGCGTTAGGAGAGGAGGAGTGTCGCTGATGTGGGCTCCCAAATAGAAAGAGGGTGGCTTGGTTTTGAGGCATAACACCTGGGGGCGGGGTGAGTGGGAGGAGGACGATGACTCGTAGCCGTCTAAAGGAAGGCGCTGATATGTGGCGTAGATCATATCCTTAAGATCTAATCGAAGGGCTGGAAGGTGCACGGAGGTGGGTGGTCCAGATGGAAGTTAAGGTCCCATCCAATGGCGGGGAGTGAATGGGTGACGTGGAGCGAGGTTGGCCATATGATATTAGTGAGATCGGGTGGCTGAGGTTTAGGCCGGGATGAAAGGATGAGATCAGATCTAATGGGAGATATAATGACTGGAAGTGAAGCAGGAGTGGGCAGCCAAGATAGAGGCGGGGAAGCAAGATCCAACGACCAAAAGGGGTGACGGGTGGCGAGAAGAGGAGGCGGCCACATGGGCAGCCCAGAGGGTGCCACGTGGTCGCACCAGAAAAACTAATAAAAGTAAAAATAAAGAAAAATAAAAAAATTAGTTAGAGGCAAAATTAAGAAAAAGTCAAAACATAAAAGTTGTATATTTCAATGAGGCCTACAAGTTTTTTATTGGATAAAAAGTCAAAAGAGGACATTTGTGTAAAAGTGTATTTTTGGGTGCATTTTTAAGGGGATAAAAACACAGCTTTTAGTCTTTGGGATTTTTTTGTCATTTTAATTTCTTTAAAGGTCAGACTAATTATAGACTATTAATTAATTCTAAATTAAGCGTTTTTTTTAAAATTAATAACAAATAAAAAAGTGGTAATTAAATACAATAAATATAGTTAGAATACAGGTAATTATGCACAATTTCTATATTATATAATACAAGTTTAAGATTAATGAATTGTTAGTGATTTTTATTGTTTTGTTCATGTCTGGGGATTAATAATTGGATTTTAGCATGATGAATACGAGATTTATCATACCCCTATACCTAAACTATAATCGTCCTCGAGCATCTAAAGAATGAAGGAGTCGGATTAATTCCTGACAGTGCATGTGAAATTTCAAGGCTCAATTCTTCAAAGACCCCTAATTTAAGTGATCCTAAAATTTCGGGCTCAACCATGCTCTAGTCAGAAGGAATCCAACTTCTCTAATTATCAGGATCTCTATTTGTACATAAAATATAAGGATGTGAAATTTAGTGTGCTGCAATCATGAGAGTCGAGTCGAGACATCACCCAAAGTTCCAGTCCAGGAGACTCTCCTCTAGACCTAATCATCAACACTAGGGAATAAATCTATTCTTGCTTCTGTCAACCGTATCATTAATTCGTCAGACTTGAAAATGTAGATGGATGGTCAGATGATGGAGGGCATAGGGCTAAGTCTATTTTTCTCTCCCTCACATTGGAACAAGGGGCCTCTCGAGTGCCTTATTAATCAACACTTGTATTTTTTTGTTTGTTGATCAATGTGTCCGTCAAGAGAGTTCGGAGTTGTCTGCACTTATTTTTCTGGGAGTACACCGGGGTGTGTCTCTTTTAAGTATCTAAGATACCTTCAACACCAGACTTGTATCACTATACGATGTAGAGCCCTTTTATGGTGCTAGTCTTACTCCTTGGTCCTAATTGCGTTTGGTCCAAGTGGACAGCTACGAGACCAGTAGTCTAAAAGGAGTTCGGATGTGGCTCTAGACTAGAGTATGGGTCACTCTCTCGTTGCAGATAAATCAATCAACGAGGGGGTGACTCTCCCCAATATAAGATTTTTGAGTGAAGTGTATTTTAGGGTGAAGTTTGCATTAGCAGTCCTAATTTTATTTTGTTTTTACTTTTAAAGGTATTTTCTGAAATAAAATAACATCTAACGAATTTTTCGATTTCCTTGGTTATTTTGAGTCAAATAAAACAGGGGAAGGAAGTCGAAAAAGTCAATGCACAATCAAACACTGTGATGCATGCAGAGAAAGAATTGTGTATCTGTCTCTAGCACTCTACATGCATGGTGATCTGCGCATAAAAGTAAAGACAGAAATAAAACTACCTATGTGATGCAACGAGGAAATCAGCTTTAGACGAGCAATTTCTATTAATCGTGAAGAACAAATAGCTAACTATCGGGAAGAGAGTCCGGAGTTCGATCTCTGATGCCGATCGGTGCCTACCACAATGGGTCCTACCAATGCTATATACAGCCTCTCTCAGCGCATGATCTCTAATCCCAATATGCTAAATTTTTTAATTTTATTTTTAGCTAAGTCCAATTATAATCTATGGGAACAAATAAGCAATTAGGTGTGGGACCTTAGCTAATTACGCCGCAATCAACAAAAATTCTAAGTCTAAGGGCTAAATCCTCAAGAATCAAAAGAAAATAAAAGGCTATAAAATAAAACACAAAAAAACCGCAGTGAGGTCCCCCGAGTACACCGGTACTCGGCGAAACAAACCCCGAAATGTCCAAACAAGAGTCCAGAGTCTAGTTAATAATCAAATGTTTGCAAAAATAAACTAGTCTATAAAATATAACTACTTTCTCCTGCTCCTCTACTCTTCCTCAGGTACAATCTCCTCCAAGAGAAAGCCGAGGCGTGCTTGGGCGGTTCCTCGCACAAAAGGGAAACAAACAAGTGTTAGAAAATAGTTATAGCAAATAGAAACAAAAAATGTACAAAAGTGAAAAATGACTACTAAGCCGTGCTCCCCGGCAACGGTGCCATTTTGACGAGCGACTGAATAACCATGGTTAAGTATCAAGTAAAATACAAGGCCGTTGTGACCCAATCAATCAGTCGGTCTCAATCAAGAAAAAATAACCACTCAAAAGAATCAAACAAACATGTCATGTAAGCGGTTCACTATTTTATATACATTGTTTAGCCACCATGGTCATACACAAGGAGCACGGAAATACTACGAAGTAGTCAAATTTCTCAAAATAAAGCAATTTTTAGTGGTTTTTAATTTTGCAAATTTTTAAATTTTAATAAAAAAACAAAATAAAAAAAAGGAGAGAAAGAAACACAACAATCTTTTTGGATTTTTTATAAGGCTAAAAACACTAAAAAATATGATAAATACATTTTTGGATTTTTGATATTTTAAAATATTTTTGTGATTTTCTAGGATTTTTCTGATTTTTTGTAGTTTCATAAAAGTGCTAAAATGCAAAATGCTAACAGACTACACACGAGGACTAAATTACAAGTTAAAATTATTTAAAATGACCTAAAATTCTATATAACAATTTTATGATAAAATATAGATTAAAATATACAAACTAGAAATGAAAATGGAATTTTGGGATTTTTATGATTTTATACGATTTTTATAAGATTTTAGGTGTTTGCAATTTTTAGGGTTTTTATAAGGTTTTTTCAAACAAAATTAATACTGTAAATAGAACACTAAAAAGGCACGCATGGGAATTTTTAGAGGATTTTCGAATTTTTATGATTTTTATAAACCAAATAGGGCTATTTTGGAGGTTTTTGAATTTTTAAAAATTATAAGATGCAAATAAATCAATCCAAGAAAATCAAAGAAACTATTACACATAACAATAGTTAATGGTAATTTTTAGGGAATTTTTTGAATTAATTTAATATTTATTAAGTCCAAAATACACTATGTAATTAGTCACAGTTCAGAGGGACCTCGTTGTAAATATAATAAGTTTCGAGGCCAAACAATAACATCTGATAAGAACTCATGGCCCAGTATGCAATTAATCCACAAAAGGTGTGCTTCACACGTGTTCAGTACGTAAAAGGGGTATGAATAAGAATATTTCAAAGAAAACATTCATTCCATAACAAGTTTAAAGCATTGGGTTAATCATGCAAATTCACTAACTCATACGTGAGACGACACGTGATAATATATTCAGAGGGACTAAAATGCAAATAATATAAACTCCGAGGTCTGATATGCAAATTATCCAAAGAAAAATAAATTATGACAAATATTTACAGGAGTGGGAAATAAATGCAAAACAGAAAGGGACCTAAGTTAAAAATACCCCTTATTATGCGCTATCCAATGATCGGGGGCGATCCATTTAAGATGGATAGTCTGGATCTGGGGATACCCCTTCAACGATGGATGGTCTGGGCTCGATCCTCAGATGGATCCAACAATTTGGATGCCTCGATAGCGAACGATGTAGATTAGACCTGGGAGGCTTCCCTATCGAACAACGGGGATGACGTCTGGATGAACTGGGGAAGAACTTGCCTCCAATGAGTTTCGATCAGCAAATGTGTGCGACCAAGTCATCTCCCAGAGCTGCTCTGTTGGGAGAAAGGTTGCTGATGTCCGTCTGCAGTGGTGGAGATGCTCAGAAGGGGCCAAGACCGCTGAGAAGGTCATGGCGAGGCGTGGCGAGCCGGAGCATTCAGAAAGGGTAGCATGCATGAGATATCCTCCGGACCGGAGGCCTTTGGGTGCTGGTCCTGCAAGGTTACACACTTGCTCGGAGATAGAACTCTGGCGAAGGGTTAAGTCACAAACTTATCGAAAACAGGGAGATGGATGAGTCAAGTAAGCGACATACGAGGGATTCGACCTGAAGTTCGATTCCAACCTGATGTTTGGAATCGAGGGACAGAGTGCAGAGATTGACGTAGAAGCGGGCATGATTCGTGTGAGGGCGCGCGAGTGACGGAGTGAAGTGGCAGAAGGGAGATTAGGAGGATGTAGATGTGAGATGTGAATCTGGGGTTACGAGAAGAACGCGAAGGAGATGGAGATATGTAGAGTACCTATAAATGGATGTTGACGCCTGGGCTGGTGGACGAAGTCCACGATGGTGATGGCCTCAATGGGCGATGCGACCAGAGGCTGGGAGCTCCTCGCGGTGGAGCTGGACGAAGACATCGTTGGACCTAGGGCTATGCGTTCCAAATACTACTCACACCCGCTCCCTCTCTCGGTTGTCACTCTGACAAGGGAAGGCTGGCATAACTGAATTGGTGGAGCAGCCAAAGGTGGGTGAAAAGGAGGAGGGTGTGGGGGTTTTATAGGTCTCCCAGGGTCGAGAAGAATTGAGTGAAAACCCATGAAGGAGGCGCATATATGGGGATTGAAGATCGGGCGTGGATTAGGTTTCCGCCCCTTTTATCAGAGCTGCTGATCGAAGGACTCGATCAGATCAGGTCGGGAAAAATTGACGAAAATGGAGCAAACCCGATCCGACGAGACAGAATTAGGGGGGACCAGTTGACCAAGGTCAACAAAGCTGAAGTGGACCAATCAGAAATGAGCTAAGAAACAAACAAAATAGGCTAGAAGACAAAACATGAAGATAAATAAAGATAAATGAATTAAAAATAATAAATGAAATTAACTTAAAAAGTGTATAAAATAAAAAATGCTTATTATTTTATAAACTATTTTCTGTGATTTTTAATTTTTTTATGAAAAATAAATTAATGTATATACAATATATAGTAGTATATACATGCATATTATATCTATCTATTATGTATAAGTATTTTTATTTTATTATTTTTACATAAATATCCTTATTTTATATTTTATTTATGCACAACATAATTTTACGAGTATAAAATAATTTTTATTTTATTTTTACAAATTATTAAGGGTATATAATAAATAGTGGAGGAGATATGTATATGTGTCTCTTATACAACGGTTTGATGATTTTATTTTTTTTCTTTTATTTTTTCTGATTTATTTTATTTTAATAATATTATTAGAACTATATACAAGGGTGTAAAAGAATGAACTAATTTTAGTTTTTATCAATAAAAAATAAATAATATGTACCAGTATAGGTGATATACATAATACACAGTGAACCATATCTCTCTCTACTTATTTTATTTTGGGATCAGGTCAAGTCTTGACCTTCTCTTGGGGTTTGGATCACTCTGTATTTATTTTAAATACATCATTCTTTTTTCTTTTCCTTTATTCTTTTATTTTTGCCAAATATGCATGCTAAATATGCTATAATAACAAGAGCATGCAGAAGGCTAAATTAGTATATTTACAGGTATTTACAGAGTATTTTGCCAAGAAAATGAGCTAAAATAAAAGAATAAAGAGTGAGAATCATGGATTTATCACCCCCTATACACTACCTTTGCTAGTCCTTAGCAAACACTTATTTGAAGAAGAAGTGAAAATCAAAAAGAGGTGAAAAGAAAAAGAATAAAGGTTGATTATTAAACTTATCTTCATTAAATTGGAGTATGGAGCTCAGTCAAACCTTCATATTATTACTTAGTCGGAACTTTACTGGGAAATAGGTTTAAGACTTAACAACCTCTGAGTTCCACTATTCTATGGTAAAGACTCCTCAATAAACCAGGTCAGAACAAGTCTACATACGCAAACTCTAATGACTATGCATCTTTCCTTGTACTATGTATGTGATATGTAGCTCCCCACCTCAGAAATGTCAAAGAAACAGTCTCCCTTAACAAGGTAACTCTAATTCCCCAATCTAGCATCTCTTTCCTCGAGGAGCGGGGTATTCCCTTCTAAGTTCAAGTTCAACCAGCTCAAGAAGAGGGGAAAAAAGAATAGACCGTGACCAGTATAGCCACGTATCCCTTGGAGCAGAGCCAGTGTAGCTAAGTCTCCAGCTGCAAGCTTCCATGAGATGAGAAGGTGGAATACATAAGCTTTGCTAATTCACTATATACACTCCGACATGCATTTTATTTTCAATCAGGCATGTCCCCTTTTTTGGAGTTTTGCATATTTTTGCATTTTCACATAGTAAAAAAAATGTATCATGCGCATTTTTAGCAGTCCTCGTTCGAGGGCTCATTTGTGTAAAAAAAGAGAAGAAGAAGAAGAAGAAAAAGTAGATCACTTAGTGATCTACCCCCCCAAACACATGCACACATCCATCCACTCGCCCCCTTCCCCACATTCTCTGTGTATTTCACACAATCACCCCTCCCCCATCCTTCATCTTAATATGTAAAAAGACACACACACACACACAAACACACACCTCTCCCACATCTTCATAATTATCTGTAAAAAAAATCACCCCTCCCCTCTCCATGTGTCTCTGTATGAATCCCCTTCTAACCCTAACAGCCTCGGGGCGCCCAACCTAATTCCAGAACTTCGGTCTCCCTTAGCAGAGTGGGTGGTTTAGAGGACATTGTCTATGGCTCTGTCCTCAAGTAACACTGATATGTCTAACGGTTCGTACTTACACCCATACTGGCTGGGAGTGGACGTAACTATTCATATGAGCATGGGCCAGTAATTGTCTCTCAAAGGAATAAAAAATAAAAAATAAATATCCATAAAAAATGTAAAAGATAAAAATCACCAAAAATTCACTAACTCAGGAGTTGGTGTATTCCTAACACTTTGACATTCACTCAAGGCTTGAGGATTTGAGGACACTTGATTTTTGTGATCTTGAGAGTCTGAGTTAGTGATGAATCCACATTTCATCATCTTTATTCTATCATTTTGGCACCAAAAACCCTAACAAATGACTGTAAATAGCAGTAAATATAGCATTTTAGCATTCATGCATGTACCTGTAATTAGTGTATAAAATACTGTAATAAAAGCCAAAATTATAGAATAAATAAAAGAAAATAAAAAGAATAAAATACTGTAAATATTTTATGACTCAAAACCCCGAGACCTAGGCATCTTGATGAATAGGTCGACAAGGAAGAAAGTAGGGGGAGATAAGGGCAAAATACAATACTTTTTTCATTCATTCTTTATTCATTTTGAGACCTATTTTTGGTTCCACTTTTTATACACCAAGTAAAGAACCTGTGTACATGAAAGTTGTAAATAATTTTATAAAGAAAATTACAAAATTGATTTCACTGAAAAATAATGTACAGATAAAAAGTTATGGTTTGAATAAAATTCCAGAATCCCAACATCCCAGACCCGTATCTCACAACTGAAAACTCCAAATGCATCAAACTCACCTTTAATTGTATATAGAATAAAATAATCTATTTAATGGTGGTGGTTTCGCATTTGGCGGAGCTATGGTTTGAAAGTTGAGTTTTGGACCCCTACTGTACAACTGTACAGATTAAAGTAGTCATTTTATTATTTATTCATTATTTTTGTATTTTTATATTTTTATAATTATGTAAATATTACTTATAATAATTATGTACATTAAAATCAGAATAAAAATGCAAAGAAAACTCAAAATAGAAATAATTGCATATACAAGACCTAGGTATTATACCTATACCCATACCTATATGAAGTATACTTATATTTTATTAAACCTACAAAACACATCAGAAAAATAAAATAAAAATATATTTGTGTATATAAAAGTATTTCATAATTTTATAAAATAAGAAATAAAAATAATAAAATTAAAAATACACAGAATAAAAATAAAATACTAAAATACATAGGTAATATACCTATATAGGGCTAAAAAGTAAACTCATCAAAATATACCTCATAAAATTAAATTAAAATCATAATAAAATACTACATAAAATAATGAATATTTTTTATTTTATAATCATAATTTAATTCAGCCATTTTCTATTTTTAAATGATTTTATAAAACCATTTTTTCAGGGTTTTTCCTGGTTGGTCCACGTGTACCAACCAAGGGGCGGTCTTAGTTGACTCGGGTCAACTGCCTGCCTTCCACCCATGTGCGCCTGTCAGAAGCAAGTTTTGACCCAACTTCACCCTTTTTTCGAGGTCACCCCTTTCATCAAAGAATGAAACTCTCTTCACGACTTTTGTAGCCCTTCCATCAAGGATGCCCGCCCAAGCTTCATCTTGGGTTGCGGATCATCAACGCACCTGTGGTACCTCGTTCTTTGAGCTCCTGTCACCTTGGGTCAAACCACATAAAACTAACCCCCAACTTCAGTTTGAAAAGCGAGTCCCTTTGGTCCACCCCTCTCCGCCTCTCTTGCGCTCTGAAGCTCCCTGGAGGTGACAACTCCACCGCGGGCTCATCAGCCAAGGCGTTCGAGGTCGAAGGCGTCTCCACCACCTCCCGCAACACCGACGGTTGAGGTATCGTTTCTCCTCTGTCTCCGGCCATTGAGGGCCACTTCATCCTTTTCTTTCTCGTTCATTAGGTTAGCCTTAGTCCTAGAAGCATAAGCCCTAAAGAAATTTTGAGATCTATCGGGTATTTCGCCAAATCTCATCACCTCGCCGGAGCGCAACTCCGGCCAGTCACACCCCCGTCGCTTCTCGCATCGAATCAGCCCACCTAAGGTTCAGGCATTTTGCCCTGGACCTCCTAATCCTTTTTTCAGGACAAGGCATGTTCACTCGCGCCTGGAGGCAATTTTGCACCCTCGCCGGAGCTCGCGAAGCCCTCCCAGCTCCGCCGGCCGCCAGCGAGCACCTCGGCCGTCGTCGAGGTCTTTTGAAGCCTCCAGGAGGAAGAGGAGACCCCCAGGAGCCTCCACGTCCATTTTGAAGCCGAATAGTCGCCGGAGGGCGGAGATCTTGGACGACGAAGTTCGCCCTTGCTGGCGCTCGTCATTGTTCTTGGTCCTCGCCTCCCAACCGTCGGATCGAGGAGAGTCTCCAGATTGCACAGCTACCGTTGGATGGAGCAACGTTCGCCACCGTCGGATCGTCTCCCAATGATCTAATCTTCGTCATCCAACGCGAAGCGCCATCGACCGTTGGATTCACGCCACGTGTTTAAGTGAAGATCTGCAGCCGTTGGATCCTCGCGCCAGGGGTATTTTGCATCTCAACCCCTGCGCATTTTGTATTTACTTTTTAGTCCACAAACTTTCGTCTGTAGTGTAAAAGTTTTGTAAAATTTGCAAATAGACCCTCACATTTATTTTATTTACATTAAGGTCCTCTGCCACGTCACCTCACGTGACCTGTACCCGTGAGGTGCGAGCATTTTGCATTGAGGCCCTCAGCCTTTTTAGTATTTTGTTTCAGTCCAAGGAATTTTATATTAAGTGTAAACTTTTTGGATAAATTGCATGTTAACCCCCGGAGGTTTCTGATATTACACTTAGATCCTCGCCAAGCGCGTGCAAGTCACGTGCCCTGGTGGGAAAATTGCGGAGACACCCCTGCAGGTCTGTGTATTTGAAATTGGTCCTGACAATTAAATATTCAGTGTTGGTTTTTGTGGAAAATTGCATGTATGCCCCTGGACTTTTGAATATTTGCATGTATACCCCTGCCAGGCTGTGATATTTTTGTGAACTTGTCTTATTTATGTGGACCATCATTTTAATTCCAAAAATTCTCAAAAATTAAACTTAAGCTCCTGTGTGCTTGTACTTTAACGCCATATTTTTAGTTTTTGATTTTATTTCATTTTTATATTTATTAAAAATCAAACAATCTTCATTTCAGCACTGTCTAGCTTAGAAAATACCAAAAAATATTAAAATACCTCGAAAAATTCCAAAAAAATTCCCTACTGTCTATTCTAACCTATTTTAGTGTCAGTCCAAAAATCACTAAAAATCTCAAAAGAAAAATCTTAAAAAAATTGAAAATACATAAAAACTTCAAAAAAATATAAAAAATTCTAGAAAACTCTAAAATTATAAACTCAAGTTCTATAGTCTCTTGTTTTTATTGCCTTTATTTGAAAAATAGTTTGGAAACATTTTTTGGCTGTTTGCTATTTTTAATTCCCATTTTACCCCAGCCAGTAGATAGTTCGCTATTTTGCTTCATTTCAGTGTTTAAAAATACCAAAAATATTTTGAAAAATACCCAAAAATCACAAAAACAGTAAAAAATCATAAACATACCAAAAAGATTTCATTTCTGAATTTTTGGTTATTTTTGCATATTTTTATTAATATTCTATCTTCTCTTTTATTACATTGTCTTTATATTCCAATACTGAAAAAGAAAAAATATAAAATATAAAATTATAAAAATCAGAAATTTAAAAATCAAATACAAAATTAAAAATTAAATTAAAAATAATTTTTTTTAAACCCATAAAAATTCTTTGCTTTGCATTGTGTAGATTACACTTCACATTCCCACACACACATTTGACTGTTCTACCCTGTTTGCTCCCTGTGTTCGAACTCTCTGCATACTTGTCCTATACAATCTTTTGTGCAGAGTTAAAAATAAATTTTAACTCCACATTTATTTCTAATTGTTTGATCTATAGTGTGGGTTAATTGTTGATTAAATACAGGATTTTGTAGTGGTCACGACACCGACTGTTGACTCTCCTTATGAGTCAATACGACCGCTCTTAGTTCTATGTTTATCAAATGGCGCCGTTGCCGGGGAGCAACAACGAGTAGTTCTTTATTTTTGCTTGATTGTGTTGTTTGTCTATCATTGCCTGCTATTTTATCTCTCTTATTTTTGACATATTTTGTTGAGCTTTCTGACCACTCTTTTGTCTTCTTGCGAGGGACCGCGGAGCGAGGCGGATCACCTAGGGGATCCGACGCATCCTTGGGAAGCAGAGCCGGCCGTTCTTTGGCCAAGCCGGCAGGAGAGAGCAGGAGGAGTGAGAGAGTGCTTAGTCTAGCTTGCATTTTATTTTGTGAGAGAGAGTGATTCATTAATTTGTAATAATACAGGACTCAGACTCTTGGACACTTCGGGCCTAATTTCTGGGTGTTTGTTCACCTGGGGGCTCACCGCGGCTTTTCATCGCGATTTCCCGACTGCCATTTTCCGGTTTTGTTTTTATTTTTCATTTCTTTTGTGGATTGATCCCTTAGACTCTAGGCTTGCTTGATCAATTAGAATAGGTCCAAACACATTAATAACCTTTGCATGCTCCTATAGATCGTATTTGGACTTAGACTAATTAAACAGTTAATCATTAGCCCTCGATCCGCGTGCCGCGAGCTCATCTCGCCAAGCGCTTCTCCTAAACTCGATGTGTCAAGAGAAGGAGGGGTGAGCCTAGATCGGACATTAGGATTGAGGGTTAGTGGTTAGCTTATGGTTCTTCACGCTAGCAGTTGCCTATCTTAGGACGATTTCCGCATTGCATATCGCCATGTAGTATAGGTTTATAAATTCTGCTTTGCATATAGTATGAAGAGAGCTAGGATTCACTGTAAGTCTTCTCACTTTGCATCCATCATCTAGGCACAAAGGTGAGATTTCCACCTTGGTGCCGACTTGCATTGGCTTTTCCGACTCTATTCTCCATCTGTTTTTGGAACAAAGTAGGATCAAGAAAATACAAAAATCGTTAGGCGCTTGTTTGAATCAACTCAAAAGAAGCGATAACAACAAAAAAATTAAAAAAGGGACAGCTAAGAAAACCTTGACCAAAAATAAAATTGGTAATAAAATTCCTTGATTGGGAGAGTAACACCCTCACTTGTATTCAGGTTGCATGGGAAGGTCTCCTTCCAAGTGAGGTGAGCGCTTCGTAAGGATTAGAGCCCAAAACCCAACTTGTAGCTGCCTTGTGTATTGCCTGGATTTCCAAAGTATTGGCGCTACTATCGTACGTCGGTGAGTAGGGCTTGGTCGCCATTGGTGACTCACTATTGTGTGAGCATCGACCTTGTCCGAAGTACCAAGTATAGGCCACGCCTTCATGGGTGTGTCTGTCTCACCGTTTGCGTCCGAGTAGGATCTTGCACGCTCACGGGTGATTCCGTTGCGAGCGAGATTCGAAGTATCAGTTTTGCCTATCGGCTTCCTCCCTCTATTTCTTTGGCTGAGTAGGGATCCAGGAAGGGTTACAAGGACCTTAAAAAGCGCAAGTTACAGGTTACACAGGAGGAGGACAAGTACGGGAATACTTTTCCGGCAATACTCTCTCTCCTTTAGGCGTAGCGCTCTAAGGACTCGTGAAAAGATTAATTCCTGAATTCAAGCTAAAATCGACAAGATAAAAGCCGAACCTTCACGGCTTCATGTGTTGAGTTGGTGAACTCACCCCTATTTTGTGTTTGATTGCTAGAATTATTTAGGTCAAGATCAAAAATGCAACACAATTGTGCGCAATTTTGCTTCTCCCTTATTCCTCTTCTTCTGCATTCGCCCTGCTCTTCCCAATAATCAAGATGATGGGATGGAGATCTCTTAGGCCAACTCTGTCGGCACCGCTATCCAGCACTCCTCCTCATTCATCTAGGACTACCTCGGAGAGTCCGCTCTCCGAGCCTGAGTTTACCTCCACCCTGTTTTCCCTCGACCACCCTTCTCATTCTCCTTCTCTCAGTCCAATAGTTTCAAAATTCAGTGCATCACAGAGTTCAGATCATTCGAGAACACCTGAGATGGCCTCTTTTGCTTTTTCAGAGAATCCAGAGATGGCAGACAGAGGCGAGCACCCAAATGACCATGATCACCCTCCGTTCTTATTTGATCAGGCGGCCATCAACAATTCACTTCTTGCATCCCTGGAGACCATGCAGAGGCAGATTCGTGACCAGGGTACCTTCATGGGTGATCTCATGAGAGAGATAGCTCAGATGAGAGAAAACCGACCTGGGGGCGGTGGCGGTGGAGGAGGAGGAGGACCTGATGCAGGAGGAGGTGATCCCGACGCTGAGAGACCGCCACAGACCATCATGAGGGAATTGCACAACCCAGCCGCATCCCTCACTTATCGTTGGATCAGACTTCCACCGATCCATGGAGATTTCGAGCTTCGGCCGCATACCATTCAGCTTTTACCCAAATTCCATGGGTTGCCGACCGAAGAGCCACACCTCCACCTCCAAGAATTTGAGATGATATGCAGCACCATCCATGATAGGCTGATGACTGAGGACACGATCAAGATGATCGCTTTTCCATTCTCCTTGGTTGACAGAGCCGCATACTAGCTCAAACACTTGGGGCACTTCATCGACACATGGGAAGATCTCCGGACCGCGTATCTGAAGACATACTACCCTCTCGGCCGAACTAATGCAGCCAGAGCCATGATAAGCAACTTTGTCATGATCCTGAATGAACAATTCCATGAAGCTTGGGATCGATTTCGAGAGCTCATCGACCGGTGTCCACATCACGATATCTCCAAGCCCAACTTAGTTCAGAGTTTCTTTTGTGGGATGACACCGGAGCTGCAGGGGCTTGTCAACGCCTCTTGCGGTGGGTCGTACTTTTCCAAGGGTGAAGACGACGTCTGGGCTATCTACGAGGGCATGGCAGAGAATTCAACAGTGATGGCCCAAGCCCGTGTCTACACGCAGCAGAAGCCCCCGCAAGGAGCGGGATCATTCCAGAGGATCGCCCGCATCGATGCCAGTCCCAACACAGTGTCGGCAGCCGCAACCCAAGCTGAATCAGCCGCAGCAGACATGGGCATAATCAGTGAGAAGCTGGACCGTCTCGAGATCCTCGAGAAGAAACAGATGCAAGGCATGGCCCAGATGGACCAGATCGCCAAAACCATGAGTGACCTGAAGACGCAAATCCTTTGCGTCCAGGAGGCACAAACTCATTCTCAGCAGCCTCCCAGGACACGGACTGACCCCAGCAGTAGCCGTTCCAACAAACCCTCTACCTCGTACCGCCAGGTTAATCATATCCAGGTAGAGCCGGTTCCACTGCTACAGTACTACCCAGCGCAGCCGCCATCTCCGGACACTCAGATGGTGGTGTATCAGCCAGAGCAGCCACTGGCAGTTCTTCCTCCACCCTCCTTCGAGCAGGAACAATTGATGGAAGTCAATGGGATTTGGTACGACCGGTACCCTCAGCCCGGGATCCGTCGTGATCATCCAGGATTCCGTTGGGGCAATGGTGGCTCCTCATCCCAGCAGCAGAATCCCGCTCAAGGACCGCAGAGCATCCAGCATCAACAGCAACACCAGCATCCCCAGTATGCCCAGCCACAACAGTATCAGAGTGGTCCTCGTCCCGCCTATCAGGGACAACAGTGGAGGCAGTGTCAGCAGCCTCATCAATCTTACCCCCATCACCCCCAGTACCAGCAGCAACAACAACCTCAGTTCCAGCAGGGACACCCATCCGGTTCTCAGGCCCCCGCTTTTGAGAACCTGGCTTTAGATGATCTTGCCCGCTTGCTCTCCGAACAGCGAGCATCCTTCAAGCAAGAAATGGATGAGTTCTGGCAGGAGATGAGGGAGATCATCAAAGGGAAGGCCGCCATACCCGCACAGATTGAACCTAACCCGAACATTCTGAAAAGAAAGTATGAGCAGGTAGAGTTTACAGAGGATACCTCTCTTAGTGACGATTTGAGTAATATGTCTTATTCTTTCTATGATGCTGATTTTGTGACTACTAGGAGCGGTAGGATGCCAGCCGGCGACGCCTCTTTTGAGCGACAACCACCAGCTGAACCAGGAACGCCAAAGGAGCAGAGTAGCGGTGCTGATGCCGCTAATGATGATGTTTAAGACGGTGGTGCTGAGGCCACCAATGATGGAGATCCAGACAACGGTACTGAGGCCGTCGTGATACGAGTTGCAAACAGTGGTGCTGATGCCACCATTTTGGATGCTGAGCCAGAGCGCGGTGCTGATGCCGCAAACACAGGCGCTAGTGGTGGTACTGAGGCCACCACATCTACTTTTGTTGAGCCTCCCTCTATGATGTTACCACCTTTTGTATCTATGGACTGTGGTAACAAAAATAAAAACAAAAATATGAATAAAGGAAAGGTTTCTGTTCATATTACGGATCCATATGTGTTGAATGATGATGATTGTATGGATTCACCTCCTTCACAGGCACAGGGACCTATTCCTAGCCCTCCATCTGTGGAGGCCCCTACCATCCCCTTCCCTGAGGCACTCCGTCGAGCGAAGGGGAACAAAAGAGAAAATCCCAAAAAAGAGCAACATGTAGAGTTCAACAACCAGATGATTGACAGGTTCCATATTCAGCTGACTCTATAGGAAGCACTTGAGCACATCCCCCTCTTCAAAAAGAACTTGAAGGAGAAAACCACCATCCGCAGGAAGAGGAGGAACCACAGAGATCAAATCCATGTGCTCACTCATTCCACTTGCTGCACTATTCAGAACAAGCTGCCAGCCAAGCGACCAGATGCAGGAGCTCCCTATGTCAGATGCGAGATTCAGGAGCAGCAATTTGATCGTACTCTATTAGACAGCGGCTCTTCAATCAACCTTCTTCCGACAGCATTACTCGACCGATTCGAGTTTGGTCCTCTTCTTAGGAGCATGACAGTCCTTCAGTTTGCTGATAGGTCGACTAAGAGGCCGAAGGGGTTATTGAAAGACGTGGTCGTTACCATTCAGGGCCTGAAATTCCCCGTGGACTTCGTTGTGTTGGACATGGAGATCCCTGAGTCGGTAACTGATGCCCCATCATACTCGGACGTCCATTCTTGGCCACAGCCAAGGCGGTGACCGATCATGATTGTGGGAAGGTATGTTTTCACGTAGAGGGCGAAACCATACAAATAGAGACGATCGAGGAAACCAGAGCCAGAGAGTTAGAATGCTCGGAGTAGTCAAGCGAAGCCGCGCAGATGAAAGAGGAAGAGCTAGGTATCCACCAGGTGTGCGATTTTGTGATGACAGATGATGAATCCAACTGGATGGATCCTGTAGCACCGACCCTCGCCTTGCCCACAGATTCACTATATCTAAAGCTCATGGCAGTCGAGAGCCGGGAGAGCACACCCCTGGACGAGGATATACCTGAGGCTGGCAGTATTGGGACGAGTGATGTTGAGGATTTTCAATCATGTTCATCTTCTTCTGGTCCCTCGGATTCAGACATTGATTGGGATGATTTTGATGACTATTTGCCTTGTCTGATTCCTTATGAACCAACAACCATGACAGAGTGCGAGCCAGTGCAGTTTATTGATGATTCAGCAGGCCGCCCTTCGTCAGAAATTCATGCAGAGCGAGAGTTCTCTCATGCAGACCTGGTCGCCTTCACACAGACATATCAGAAGCCAGATCTGTCACCTCCCAGTTGTCCAGAACTGAAACATCTGCCGCAGTCGTTGAAGTATAGATTCCTTGCGGGTGAACCCGATATGCACCCAGTCATTATCTCAGCAGGTTTGACTGGAGAACAAGAATCTCGTCTGATGGAGGTTCTTGAAAGAAACCGCAAGGCAATAGGTTGGAGTATAGCTGATCTCCAGGGGATTAGTCCGGCTCTGTGCTCCCACCACATCTATCTTAAAGATGACACTAGGCCGTCGCGTGAGTTCCAACGACGGTTGAACCCGAATCTTCAAGACGTAGTCATGAAAGAAATTTCAAAGTGGTGGAGCGCCGATTTTATCTACCCCATCTCCGACTCCAAATGGGTTAGTCCACTACATGTGGTACCCAAAAAGACGGATATCACTACAGTTGTCAATGACTCTGGAGAGGAGATCGCTACCAGAGTGCCCACTTCTTGGAGGGTCTGTGTGTACTACAGACGATTGAATGAGGCCACCAAGAAGGATCACTTCCCGCTACCCTTCATTTATCAGATTATCGAGCGGCTAGCTGGGAAGAGTCATTACTGCTTTCTTGACGGGTACTCTGGATATAATCAAGTGGCCATTGCGCCCGAAGACCAGGAGAAAATGACATTCACTTGTCCGTTTGGGACGTATGCATTCAGACGGATGCCCTTTGGTCTATGTAACGCTCCGGCGACATTCCAAAGGTGTATGTTGTCCATCTTCTCGGACATGGTGGGTGACTGTTTAGAGGTCTTCATGGATGACTTCTCGGTCTATGGCGACGGGTTCGATGCTTGTCTTGACTGCCTAGATCGTGTGCTTTAGCGCTGCATAGAGGTCAATCTTGTTTTATCTTGGGAGAAGAGTCACTTCATGGTGACTCAAGGGACGGTCCTCGGTCATATCGTCTCCAACAGAGGCATGGAGGTCAATCCGACCAAGGTGGATATCATCAAAAAACTCAATCCACCGTCCAACTTGCGTCAGTTGCGGTATTTTCTGGGGCATGTCGGTTTCTACTGACGGTTCATTCAGGACTTCAGTCGTATTGCCCGACCGCTCACTGACTTGCTGAAAAAAGACATCGAGTTTATTGTCAATGATAAGTGTCTTGCATCTTTTGAAACTCTCAAAAATATGGTTGTTTCAGCTCCTGTCCTTCAGCCGCGTGATTGGTCTCTTCCATTCGAGATCATGACGGATGCTTCAGATTTTGCCGTTGGGGCTGTGCTTGGACAGAGGAGGGATGGACTACCTTTTGCCATTCACTACGCCAGCCGGACTTTGGATGCCTCTCAGCGGAATTACACTATGACTGAGAAAGAGATGCTGGCCGTAGTCTTTGCTCTGGATAAGTATCGATCTTATATTCTCGAATCTAGAGTGAGAATTTACACTGATCACACCGCCATCCGGTATTTAATGGCTAAGAAGGATGCCAAAGCACGTCTTACCAGATGGATCCTTCTGCTCCAGGAATTTGATATTGAGATTAAGGATAAGCCTGGAGTCAAGAATGTGGTGGCGGATCATCTCTCCAGATTGGAGAATCTTGAGGAATCTGAGCCCAATGCACCTATCACAGAGACATTTCCAGATGAGGCGATCTTGTCTATCACCTTGCTCCCGTGGTACGCCAACATTGTGAACTATCTTGTCGCTAAGACATTTCCACAAGGTTGGCCCAGGCAGAAACTCGAGACCTTCCTAGTGAAGGCCAAGTTTTACCACTGGGAGGATCCCATCCTTTATCATGAAGGAGGGGACAACATCGAGAGGAGGTGCATTCCTCAAGAACAGCATCATAGAGTCCTCACATATTGCCACAAGCTTGAGGCAGGAGGACATCATTCTGGAAAAAGAACAGCACATAAGGTGCTTCAATCCGGCCTATGGTGGCCTACTCTCTTCAAGGATTCTGATGAGTTCGTGAGGAGATGTACTGACTGTCAGAAAATGGGAACCTGCGAACAGAGAGATATGATGCCCATGCAACCCATTCACTTTTGTGAGGTTTTTGATGCATGGGGGATTGATTTCATGGGCCCATTTCCTAAGAGCCAGAGATTCGAGCATATTTTGCTCGTTGTGGATTATGTCACCCGATGGGTTGAGGCCATCCCCGCCCGAGCCGCAGATGCTAAAACCGTATGCAAATTTTTGAGGAAAAATATCATTTCACGGTTCGGGGTACCTAGAATCTTGATTTCAGACGGGGGGTCTCATTTCATCAATGACAAGGTTAGGGCCCTTGCAGACGAGTTCGGCATTGACCATCAGGTTGCCACACCGTATCACCCTCAGACTAATGGTCTTGCCGAAGTATCGAACCGGGAGATAAAAACTATCTTGCAGAAGGTTGTCCACCCAGACCGAAAGGATTGGTCACAGCTTTTAGACTCGGTCTTGTGGGCCTATCGGACCTCCTTCAAGAATCCATTGGGGACATCTCCTTTTCGTCTTGTCTATGGCAAGCCGTGCCATTTCCAGTGGAAATCAAGCACAAATCTTTTTGGGCAGTCACTGAGTTACTGTTAGATCCCGAGAGCATAGGAGAACATAGAAGAGCAGAATTGGCAGCCCTGGAAGAACTGAGAGATACAGCCTTTTCTAACAGCCTACAGTACAAGGAGAAAGTGAAGACATGGCACAATTCGCATATCAGCCATAAACAGTTTGAGCCAGATCAGGGAGTATGGTTGTTTGATTCCAGGCTGAAACTATTTCCAGGAAAATTACAGAGCAAGTGGAAAGGTCCGTATGTGGTCAGGAAGGTACATGACAATGGCAGCATCGACATATCCGAACCGTCATCTTCCTCTACCTTCCGTGTCAACGGTCAACGCCTGAAACTATATCTAGACCATGATCCGTCGACCATTGACGTTGCACCCATTCTTCTGGTATGAGATGTGCTCTTTGACTCACATCATCTGCATCTCATACATGGTGATCAATTCCATCTTCCGCTGTACAGATCCATCTGTTCATATCACTCTTTCATCTGCTGATTTATTTTCTTCTTTTCTTCTTTTCTTCTTTTCCTTTCCTATTTTCTTTATCTATCAAAAAGGTGCCACCCTTGTAGACAGTTTTCCATACTTAGGACGTACTTTGTCCTAAGTATAGGGGGGTTTGCACCCGAGTTCTTTTATTTTCATTTTGATCCTCTCCATTGTCTCCTCTTCTTGTCTATACTTAGGGATGTCTTACCCTAAGTATAGGGGGAGACAATCTGAGTACGAACTGTTCATTCCCACTCGTGACCCTCCCTGCGTTGTGTACAGTCTTCTATACTTAGGATTCTTTGATGCTAAGTATAGGGGGGACGGTCAACTTCTCATTGGTTCATTCATTTATTCTTTAGACTTGTCTATACTTAGTACGAGTTATGTCTTCTCTTTTCTCTCCGATCTATGAGGACATAGCTCAAGCTATGCGTATATACTTTAGCCATAACTCGTACTTTCGTATTTTCTTAATAATATGGCTAATCATTCTTTAAAATTCATTAAAAAATATTAATAAAAAGATGTGATTGTTCCTAGAATTCTTTTTGTATATACTGATTAATAAATCAGGTGAAAATGTTTTTTGCAAAATGTTTGAAAAATAGTTTGAAAATCTTTGTGAAAAATCTTTTGAAAACTATTTTGAAAATATTTTGTTACATGTTTTCAACCTGTGTAAAATGTGTGGATTGTAAAAATTTATTTTCTTTGTGTGAAATAAAATATTTGAAAAATGATTTGCAAATGGTTTGAAAAATGGTTGCAAAAATCTTTTGAAAAATCTATATATACTGTTTGGAAAACCTTTGCAAAATGATTTTCAAATGTGTGTACATGTTTGTAAAATGTTTGTAAAAATTATCTTGGACTATAGTTTCAAAAATTGTGTGAAAAGCTTATGTCAAATAAGTTTGAGGAATACTAACATCACACCAAAATCCACTATGTATATATGTATAAAATTGAGCACTTACCCTGTAAATTCTTAAAATCCACTTATTGTAGATATAAGAAGCACTTCCGTGTACATATTTTAACCCAGTTTTCAGCCAAAACTTTTTGTTTTCAAAAATCCCAAAAAACATTTGCAAAACTAAAATCCAAAAAAATCTGAAAAATGATTCTGAAAAATACAAAAAATGCATCTGCATATGCATCATCATCTTTTCAAAAATCCATAAAAAGTTCAAAATCTTTGAAAATTGCATCACAAAAATATTTTCTGCATTTCATTGCATGAGCATTTTTCGGATTGAGTTTGATAGTTGAACAAGTCTTAGTAAAATCCGGAGATTGGAGCTTGATTGGACCTTAAAATCTACCTAATAACAGGAACCTTATAGGAACTGGGTTTGAGGTACTTCAGGTCTGGTTGACTTAATTCTTTGAGGATCACGGGACTTGGCTCAATGGATTCTTGACTGCCTAAGTAGAGTATTTCGGAGCACACACACGACTCTTGTTGATAATGACCTAACTTGGACACCTGCACCTTTCACATGGCTCAACTCAGTTGGAGTGGTGAGGGGATTGGATTTGCCGGTATGAGACGCACACAAGTGGAAACATTTATCCTCCTCTAGGGAGGGAAGTGCACCCCAACCCATCCAGTGATAAGGAAGTCTAAAGACAGGAGGCTGTGGGTTGCGATAAAACTTCAAAAGAGGGATAGCCTACTGGCTCAAGAGGAAAAACTCCTTATGTAAATGCTGATGTATATAGTATTCAAAAATAAATGTTCAGGCATGTACAAAAATAAAAAGCCTGCGAAGTATGTACAAATGTTGTAAAGTCAATAAGCAAGCTTGAGTTCCAAAGTCAGATCATGTGAGCCTGCAGCAGGATGACTTGACTACACTGGTCTTGCATCCCAGGATAGGTAGCTACACTGGCTACCGTCCATTCTTCTCTTCACCCCCTCCTCTTGAGCTGGTTGCCACTTGAACTTAGAAGGGAATACCCCGCTCCTCGAGGATGGAGTTATTGGATTGGGGAATCATTGGGTTGTCGTACTGGAGAAGTCAGTCTCTTTGTCATTCTAGTTGGGGAGAGCCACCATCACTTACACTGTACGAGTCAGATTCATAGTCGTAAGAGTTTGAGTATGAGTTGAAGTATTTCTGACCTGGCTATTGAGGAGACTTGGACAGAGTTTTGGGATTCTCAAGGACTGTTGGATTTCAAATTCGGTTCTCACTAAGGTTCCGCCGACACCAAAATTCCAAAGGTCCGACTTAAGCTCCAAACTTTGATTTTGTGAAGACGAGTTTGATAATCAAATAAAATCCAAGTTCTTCTTTTTCTTTTCTTTCTTTTCTTTTTGCACTTATTGCATAAGTGTTTGCTAGGGACTAGCAAAGGTAAAGTATAGGGGGATGATGAATCCACATTTCATCATCTTTATTCTATCATTTTTGCACCAAAAACCCTAGCAAATGCCTGTAAATAGCAGTAAATATAGCATTTTAGCATTCATGCATGTACCTGTAATTAGTGTATAAAATACTGTAATAAAAGCCAAAATTATAGAATAAATAAAAGAAAAGAAAAAGAATAAAATACTGTAAATATTTTATGACTCAAAACCCCGAGACCTAGGCATCTTGATGAATAGGTCGACAAGGAAGAAAGTAGGGGGAGATAAGGGCCAAATACAATACTTTTTTCATTCGTTCTTTATTCATTTTGGGACCTATTTTTGGTTCTACTTTTTATACATCAAATAAAGAAACTGTGTACATGAAAGTTGTAAATAATTTTATAAAGAAAATTACAAAATTGATTTCACTGAAAAATAATGTATAGATAAAAAGTTATGGTCTGAATAAAATTCCAGAATCCCAACTTCCCAGACGCGTATCTCACAACTGAAAACTCCAAATGCATCAAACTCACCTTTAATTGTATATAGAATAAAATAATCTATTTAATGGTGGTGGTTTCACATTTGGCGGAGCTACGGTTTGAAAGTTGAGTTTTGGACCCCTACTGTACAACTGTACAAATTAAAGTAGTCATTTTATTTTTTATTCATTATTTTTGTATTTTTATATTTTTATAATTATGTAAATATTACTTATAATAATTATGTACATTAAAATCAGAATAAAAATGCAAAGAAAACTCAAAATAAAAAATAATTGCATATACAAGACCTAGGTATTATACCTATACCCATACCTATATAAAGTATACTTATATTTTATTAAACCTACAAAACACATCAGAAAAATAAATAAAAATATATTTGTGTATATAAAAGTATTTCATAATTTTATAAAATAAGAAATAAAAATAATAAAATTAAAAATACACAGAATAAAAATAAAATACTAAAATACATAGGTAATATACTTATATAGGGCTAAAAAGTAAAACTCATCAAAATATACCTCATAAAATTAATTAAAAATCATAATAAAATACTACATAAAATAACAAATATTTTTTATTTTATAATCATAATTTAATTCAGCCATTTTCTATTTTTAAATGATTTTAAAAAATCGTTTTTTCAGGGTTTTTCCTGGTTGGTCCACGTGAACCAACCAGGGGGCGGTCTTAGTTGACTCGGGTCAACTGCCTGCCATCCACCCATGTGCGCCTGTCAGAAGCAAGTTTTGACCCAACTTCACCCTTTTTACGAGGTCACCCCTTTCATCAAAGCATGAAACTCTCTTCACAACTTTTGTAGCCCTTCCATCAAGGATGCCCGCCCAAGCTTCATCTTGGGTTGCGGATCATCAATGCACCTGTGGTACCTCGTTCTTTGAGCTCCTGTCACCTTGGGTCAAACCACATAAAAACGAACCCCAACTTCAATTTGAAAAGCGAGTCCCTTGGTCCACCCCTCTCCGCCTCTCTTGCGCTCTGAAGCTCCCTGGAGGTGACAGCTCCACCGCGGGCTCATCAGCCAAGGCGTTCGAGGTCGAAGGCATCTCCACCACCTCCCGCAACACCGGCGGTTGAGGTATCGTTTCTCCTCTGGCTCCGGCCATTGAGGGCCACTTCATCCTTTTCTTTCTCGTTCATTAGGTTAGCCTTAGTCCTAGGAGCATAAGCCCTAAAGAAATTTTGAGATCTATCGGGTATTTCGCCAAATCTCATCACCTCGCCGGAGCACAACTCCGGCCAGTCACACCCCCGTCGCTTCTCGCATCGAATCAGCCCACCTAAGGTCCAGGCATTTTGCCCTGGACCTCCTAATCCTTTTTGCAGGACAAGGCACGTTCACTCGTTCCTGGAGGCAATTTTGCACCCTCGTCGGAGCTCGCGAAGCCCTCCCAGCTCCGCCAGCCGCCAGCGAGCACCTCGGCCGTCGCCGAGGTCTTTTGAAGCCTCCAGGAGGAAGAGGAGACCCCCAGGAGCCTCCACGTCCATTTTGAAGCCGAATAGTCGCCGGAGGGCAAAGATCTTGGACGACGAAGTTCGCCCTCGCCGGCGCTCGTCGTTGTTCTTGGTCCACGCCTCCCAACCGTCGGATCGGGGAGAGTCTACAGATTGCACAGCTACCGTTGGATGGAGCAACGTTCGCCACCGTCGGATCGTCTCCCAACGATCTAATCTTCGCCGTCCAACGCGAAGCGCCATCGACCGTTGGATTCACGCCATGTGTTTAAGTGAAGATCTGCAGCCGTTGGATCCGCGCGCCAGGGGTATTTTGCATCTCAACCCCTGCGCATTTCGTATTTACTTTTTAGTCCACAAACTTTCATCTGTAGTGTAAAAGTTTTGAAAATTTGCAAATAGACCCTCGCATTTATTTTATTTACACTAAGGTCCTCCGCCACGTCACCTCGTGTGACCTGTACCGTGAGGTGCGGGCATTTTGCATTGAGGCCCTCAGCCTTTTTAGTATTTCATTTCAGTCTAAGGAATTTTATATTAAGTGTAAACTTTTTGGAGAAATTGCATGTTAGCCCCCGGAGGTTTCTGATATTACACTTAGATTCCTCGCCAGGCGCGTGGAAGTCACGTGCCCTAGTGGGAAAATTGCTGAGACACCCCTGTAGGTTTGTGTATTTGTAATTGGTCCTGGAAATTAAATATTCAGTGTTAGTTTTTGTGGAAAATTGCATGTATGCCCCTGGACTTTTGAATATTTGCATGTATACCCCTACCGGGCTGTGATATTTTTGTGAACTTGTCTTATTTATGTGGACCATCATTTTAATTCCAAAAATTCTCAAAAATTAAACTTAAGCTCATGCGTACTTGTACTTTAACGCCATATTTTTAGTTTTTGATTTTATTTCATTTCATATTTATTAAAAATAAAAAACTCTTCATTTCAGCACTGTCTAGCTTAGAAAATACCAAAAAAATATTAAAATACCTCGAAAAATTCCAAAAATATCCCTACTATCTATTCTAACCTATTTTAGTGTCAGTCCAAAAATCACTAAAAAATCTCAAAAGAAAAACCTTAAAAAATTCGAAAATACATAAAAACTTCAAAAAAATATAAAAATTTCTAGAAAACTCTAAAAATTGTAAACTCAAGTTCTGTAGTCTCCTGTTTTTTATTGTATTTATTTGAAAAATAGTTAGGAAAAATTTCTGTTTGCTATTTTTAATTTCCATTTTACCCCCAGCCAGTAGATAGTTCACTATTTTGCTTCATTTCAGTGTTTAAAAATACCCAAAAATATTTGAAAAATACCCAAAATCACAAAAACAGTAAAAAATCATAAACATACCAAAAAGATTTTATTTCTGAATTTTTGGTTATTTTTGCTCATTTTTATTAATATTCTATCTTCTCTTTTATTACATTGTCTTTATATTCCAATATTGAAAAAGAAAAAAAATATAAAATATAAAATTATAAAATCAGAAATTTAAAAATCAAAATACAAAATTAAAAATAAAAAATTTTAAAACCCACAAAAATTCTTTGCTTTGCATAGTGTAGACTACACTTCACATTCACACACACACACATTTGACTGTTCTACCCTGTTTGCTCCCTGTGTTCGAACTCTCTGCATACTTGTCCTATACAATCTTTTGTGCAGAGTTAAAAATAAATTTTAACTATACATTTATTTCTAATTGTTTGATCTATAGTGTGGATTAATTGTTGATTAAATACAGGATTTTGTAGTGGTCACGACACCGACTGTTGACTCGCCTTGTGAGTCAATACGACCGCTCTCAATTCTGTGTTTCTCAGTTAGCCAACCTTACTCATTAGGGTTTTAAATGTAATAATCCAAACTTCCCTAATTTGAAAGATTGGAGCGCTATATTGCACTCTTCATCTCTATCCTCTAAGAATATGATCAACACATCACTTTCACAACTACATGATTAATGAGATGAGTGAGTTATCACTTGAGGAACTAGGATTGGTAATTTAAGTCTAGACCTGATCTAATGATGCTCGATGATGGATAAAGTTAATGGAGGCTTCAAGGAACCTGAGTGTCAGCAAAACCCTAGCTAGTACTAGTTTGTGAACAAGTTCATATGTTATAGTTTGATAATTACCTATGTGACAGGATGTGATGAAATTTAGTTAATTGTTGATCGGTGTACGTCAAAATTTGGTAAAAGCAGTGGAGCTAGCCAAAAAGAAAAGAAAATAAAAGAAAGAAATATTCAAAGAAAAGCTTTATCCTTTAAAGTTAATTTCATATGATCTTCTACCAAGGCGAGCGCTCCCAAACATTTTCAACTCCAGTGGGGATTTCATCAGGTAGCCGGTAATCGGTATAGAAATTCCTTAGCAGATTGGGTAGCCGGTAGACAGTCCGCACCCATACTGGTTGGGAGAAATTAGTTGTGACATTCAGGCCAGTCTCCTTGGAGCATTGGATTTCCAACAGCTCGCTTAATCGCTCTGATATCTTGATTTGTCACCTAAAAACAATTGACCAGATTAATGACCGATCTTTCATGGTCATCATCTCGAGTGTTGAGTAGGTGAAAAAGGGTTTTGTCTTCTCATCTTGTTTGCATCCAGATCTCATCTTCATAAATCCCCTTATCACGATGATGGGAAGGAGGTCCCTTAGACAACACCACTTTTGAGCTCTCCTTTCCGTTCATCTAGGGCAGCTTCAGAGATCCTAGACCCGCTCTCTGAACCTGAGTTCACTACCACCCTATTCCCCCTTGACCACCCTTCTTCCAGTCCTGAGGTGTCCGAGCAGAGGCCAACATAATTATATGTCCATTGACGGCACCTGAGTTGGGGTCTGTTGCCTTTGTAGAGACCTAAGAGATGGGCAACAGTGAGGGATGCATCGATGAGCAGTCGCAGGGATACACATATGTACTTGACCAGGCCGCCATCAACAACATGCTCTTAGCCTCCCTAGAGACCATACAGTGCCAGATCAGAGATCATGGAACATTTATGGCAGAGGTGCGACGGGAGTTGGCAGAGATGCGAGCCAGTAGAGTAGAGCCGCAAAGACCACCCGGTGAAGGAGAAGACGGATGACCCAAGGAGTCGTAGGAGCCATCCAGACAACCACGGATGATGACTGATGAATACCCATTCATCACTCTTTATTCTTATATTTTAGCTACAAAAACCTATGCAAATGCATGTAGATATTTGTAAATAGGAATAATTAGCAAAAGCATGCATTGTGTAAAAACCTATAATTAGCATGTTTTTGTGCAAAAATAAAAGAATAAAGATGAAAAAGAAAAAGAGGGAAATATTTAGAATAAATATTGAGCAACCTAACCCAAGGGAGGGCTCAGCATGGGCCTGACCGCATAAAAGCCAAAGTAGAGGGAGATAGGGGCTCATGTGTAAATACTTGTAAATAAATAAAATTATATTTTCCTCACCCAAAAATATGCTTGTACATATTTGTATATATTTAGAAAATATTAAAAACAAAATAAAAATGTAAAAATCAAAAAGAACAAAAATATCCTTTCACCATGTACATAGACCATACTCCTTTATTTACTCAACTTTATAAATAAATAAAATTATTTCCTAAACTTTTTGTAAATATCCTATATATTGTAAATAAATAAAATAAAAAGAATCAAAACAAAAATCAAATAAAAATAACAAAATTAAAATAACAAAAATACATTGTACATATACCATGTATATAGATGTATATATCTATTTATTTTACCTATGTAAATAAATAATAAAAATAAAATAAAAACACCCTTTTATTCCTTATTTTATTATATAAATAAATAAAATATAAAATAAGGATAAAATTGTATATAAATAATAATTAAAAATCAAAAATAAAAAACCTAAATATTGTATATATACCTATACATAGCTATATAGTGTAAATACCTTATTTTTATTTCCAAAAATTAATTAAAAATCACCAAAAAATAGAAAAAAATAAAATAAAAATATTTTGTGTTTTAAGTTTTTGCTAATTCCATCATTTTCTAGCCTAAAATAAAGAAACAAAAAATTAAAATACGTGGCGGCTTTTGATTGGTCCACGGGGTTTGTTGACCTCCGGTCAACTCCCCCCGCGGACCGTCTTCTCCAGCGGATCTCGCGCCTGACCCGTTTTCTCCTCTTTTTCCGCGCTCGATCCGCCCGCCATTTGCGCAAACCCCGGGTCCTAATCCTTCTTCTTGCATCCGAGACCAACGCCCGGGGGATTGCATCGGGGTCCGCGCTCCATGCTGCCCTACCCGACCGGCCTTAGTCGGGTCTGCACCCATATATATCTCAAGCTCCGCCACCTTCAATCGGCATCTTTGGCTAATCCACTCCACCCCAGTGAGCTCCAGCACCCGAGCGTGAGTGACAGCTCGCTCCAGGTGCCGTCGCAGCGAGGAGAGGGGCCGGTTTCCATTGATCCGGCGACTTAGCACCGCCGTGCTCCGCCCAGAGCAGGAGCTCGAGCCTCGGGCCGAGACAACCCTTGAGGCCACGACCAGGAGCTCCCCCAGCTCTAGCATAGTCTCATCGACCGCCCAGGTAATCCCTTAGCTTCCATATTTAGCCTAATTTCCATTTTGCCCCAATCCGCTCCGCCGCCGTGTTCCATCGATTCCGACCACCTCCCGCGTCCGTTCGATCATCGGAACCCATATTCACCTCCGCCTCTCCATCGCGCACCTTCTCCGCCCCTCCGTTCAACCCAGCTCGCACAGGAGCTGGATTCAAATCCCCTCGCCGTCGCTTCGCCGGGATTCGTCCGCACCGACGCACAGACCACCTCCACGACGCCTAACCGGGTCGAGGCATTTTGCCCTCGACCCGCGAAGCTTCTGAGCTACTTTGCAGGATCAGAGGAGGCCATCTGAGGCCTCCCGACATTCGGGCCAGGAGCTATCCTCCGCCGACCTCGCTGGAGCCCCTCCCGGGCTCGGCTGGGCCATCGGAGGCCACCATCAGCTGCGGAGCTTCATCGCGCATCTTCTCCGATCTCCGGAAGCAGCGGACGAGGATCCCAGCACTCGCACAAGGCCGGTGAAACTCGCCGGCCACCTGTTCTTCGAGGATCTTCAGCCGCCGTCCGATCAGCCTCGACCTCCAGTTTTCATCCCGTCCATCCATTCCCGGAGGAACAGCGACCGTCCGATCCTTGGAGAGGAGATCTGGAGCGCCCACCAGTGTACCCGTCAGATCATCCACGTGGAGGGCATCCGACGGCCCGCTTAATAAAGGGTAAATTACCCTTAGTCCCAGCTCTTGTTTCTATTTAGTTTTAGTCCTGTAAATATTCTAGCAAGTTGTTTTAGTTTAGGGTTATTTGCACATCGGACCTCGCACTTTAGTTTATTTGCATTTATGCCCCTGTGAGTGTTTGCCATGTGCTTCGTCACGTGTATGTTTGGTGTAATTGCAAGATATTCCCTGTAGTTCTGGATGTTAATTAATGAATGAAAACTTTTTAGTATTTGCATATATGCCCATGTGAGTGTTTAATTGCGCATGTGCGTTTATTTGGTGGGTTAATTGCAACACAGCCCCCTGGACTTTTGGTACGAGTTACCAAAAGGTCCTCGGGACTTGTTTTATTTACAAAGAGGTCCCTGAGTGCCCCAGGCACGCACCGCGCGCGTGCGTTGCTGGGTATTTTGCACCTGGACCCCCAGAACTTCGGGTATTTGCACTTCAGTCCTTGTGCACAGTGCCCCCTTTTGATTTTTGAATAAAATATCAAATCACCTCCAAATTCGATGAAAATTTGACACATGGCTCCTGCCATGTTGTAGGATTTTTGAGAATTTTTGAGGACATTTTTGAGTTTATTTGTTATTTTTAAAAATTCAAAAACCTTTATTTCAGCTACTATCTAGAGTTAAAAACCCCAAAAAAATATAAAAACCCCCTCAAAAATTCTATAAAAATTAGGTACTGTTTCTTTTGTGTTCCTTGATTTTCTAGCCAATTTTGGCTATTTTTCATTGCTTAAAAACCATAAAAACTTAAAAACACCTAAAAACTCATAAAAATCATATTAAATAATATAAAAACCCAAAAATAATAATTTTGGTGCTCAAATTTTCCTTGTTTTCTCTAGTATACAGGAAAATTACCTCCAGGCCCTCTTCAGATTTTTAGATATTTTATCTAGGGATTTTGGGCCTGGCTGGACAGTACCCAGCCTTTTTGTTACTGTTTGATTTTTAGTAAATAAACTATACATCAGAAATTTATCAAATATTAACCAAAAACATTAAAAAACCTAAAAACATAAAAACATTTTTGTTTGAATTTTTGCTTGATTTTTGACATATTAAATAATTAGCTAAAGTGTGCTTGACTTTGTGTTTCTTTTGTTTTCTTCACATTTAAAAATCCAAAAAAATATAAAAATCATTAAAAATCACTAAAAATACTTTGTTTTTATTTTTAGTTCATTTTTACTACTTCGTAGGCCTTTGGCCAACCCGTGCTCTCCGAGTTCGACCCCGGGTGCTATAACCAGGTTAAACTTTTAGCAGGACCACTTGCCTTGTTTGATTGATTTTATTTCTATTAGTGGTCTGAAATTTTTCTTGATTGACCTATCCTCTGAGATCCGGGTCGCAACGACCCTTGTCTTATTACCTTCACCCGGGTCTTTGGGAATTTTAGGTCATCAGAATGGCGCCGTTGCCGGGGAGCACGGCTTAGTAGTTTTACTTTGATTTTCGTTTTTGTTTTCGCGGCTTTTCGCGGCTCTTTCAGAGCTCGTGACTTTTTCGCGGCTTTTGTCTATATTTCATTTTTTGTTTTATTTTGCTTTATTTTATTTTCTTTGTTTTTATTTTTGTTTTCTTTTGAGTGTTTATTTTATTTTGTATTTCTGCATATATACCCCCATTTTTATCTCCATTTATTTTTCTGATATTATCATTTGATTATTTTGGTCTGACCACTTGTCTCTATCTCTTGCGAGGGCCCGAGGACCGCGGAGGCGACTTTCGAGGAGTCGACGCAACCGCAGAACTTGGAGGCGGCTTCTTTCTCTACGAAGCCGCAGGAGAGAGCGAGAGTGAGAGAGTTGAGTGGGTGAGGTTAGCTTAGGATTTTATTTCATTTTTATTATTATTGTAATAATACAGGGACGGGACTTGGACACTTTTGTGACTTGACCGTAGCGGGTCTGTTTCGCCGAGCACCGGTGTGCTCGGGGGACCCTTTAGGACCTTTGCGGTTTTTTCGCGGCTTTCTTCGCGGTTTTCTTTTTCTTTTATTTCTGTCTTTTCCGGTTTTTTCGCGGTTTTTGCTCGAGCCTCTAGATTTAGGATTTTCTGGTGAATGTGCCGTAACTAGTAGGATCCACACACCTAATTGCATATCTGTTCCCATAGATCGATTAATTGGACCTACCTAAAAAACATAATAAAAATAACCGATTCATTGGCCTCCGTAGCCTACGTGCCGCAGCCCGTCCTGTAAAGCGCTTACTCCTACCCCCGATTTGTCGGACAGAGGAGGGACGGGCCAAGACCGGACTCTTTGGCTTGGAGGTCGGTGACCGGTTAGACGGTTCTTCGCTAGAAGTTGCTCGTCTAGGACGCGGCTTTCCCGCTGCATCATTTAGGTTAGTTTTATTTCTGTCTTTACTTTTATGCGCGGATCATATTGCATGTAGAGAGCTGGAGACAGGTACGCATTTCTGACTTTGCATGCATCATTGATTTATCGCGCATCGGCTTTTTCGTCTTCTCCCCCCTGTTTTGGACTTAATAATCAGGAGAACCGAAAAATTCGTTAGGACTTTCATCTGCTTTGAAAAATATTAAAAAAGTGAAACCATAAAATTGGGACTGCTAAAATTATTGATCTAAAAACCGCTCACCCTAAAAGTTTTGTCTTGGGGAGAGCAACCCCTCATTGTTTGGTTTGGATGCGCGAGAGAGTGTCCCGCACCCTAGGTAGAGCCCCCCGTTGCTAGTCCCGACTGACTACCGACTCTTCCGTGTGGGCCAGTCGGTTGGGTTAGCATCGGATATCCCAACAGGTCACGTAAGCGCTCTGATATTCTGTTTGTTCACCAAAATAAAATCGACAAGATAATTTGACTGAACTTTCACGGTCTTCAGCTCGCGTTGCGTTGGTGAACCGGGGGTTTGTTTTCTGATCGTAATTTTTCCAGATCTCATCCGCCTTACTCGCCAGATCAAGATGATGGGTAGACGGTCTCTTAGGCAGCCTCTGGCTGCACCGCTTTCGGGCCTGTCTACCTCATCATTTAGGTTGGCTCGCGAGAGCTCAAACCCGCTCTCCGAGCCCGAGTACGACTCCACCCTGTTCCCCCTCGACCCCCTTTCTGATCTACCTGAGAGACACGAGCTCGAGGAGAGATTGATACATTTGACAGCACCTGAGTTAGGCTCGTTTGATTTTGCAGACGTCGACATGGCCGGAGCCGGCAGTTCAGACGATCACTCCCGTCAGCCAGAGCATATTGTACTAGACCAGGGAGCGATCAACTCCACCCTGATCGCATCACTCAATACAGTCCAGCAGCAGCTCCGCGATCAGGGAGCATTTATGATTGAGATGAGGAGAGAGTTGGAGAGGCTCAGAGCAGAGCGAGATGAGCAGAGCGAGCCTGAGGACGGACCTGATGCAGAGGCACGAGCCGCAGCAGCCGCAGCAGCAGCAACAGCAGCCGTGGCCGCAGCCGCAGCAGCCGCGGGAGGAGGAGGACCACCTAGACCGATGCGGGAGTTGCACAACCCATGATCTACGCTGATGCACCATTGGGTGGTGGTACCTGCTATCGTGGGGGACTTCAAGTTCCCCCCGAACACCCTGCAGATGCTTCCTCATTTCCACGGACTCGCCACTGAGGAGCCCCACCTTCACCTCCAGGAGTTCCTGATGATTTGCAGTATTGTCCACGATCGCCACGTGGACCAGGATACGATCCGGATGATAGCCTTCCCGTTTTCACTGGCAGATAGAGCAGTCACCTGGCTGAAGCACCTTGGGAGGTTTGTTTATACCTGGGAGCAGCTCCGCACCGAGTACTTGAACAAGTACTATCCACTCGGGCGGACGAATGCAACGAGGGCCCTGATCAGCAACTTCTCCATGTTCCCCAACGAGCAGTTCCACGAGGCATGGGAGAGGTTCCGAGAGCTTCTGGACAGATGCCCGCACCACGACATCACGAAGCCGAACCTTGTGCAGAGCTTCTTTAGCGGGGTTGACACCAGAGCTACAGGGCCTGGTGAATGCTTCTTGCGGCGGGTCCTACTTCGCCAAGGACCACGACCAGGTCTGGGCCATCTTCGAGGAGATGGCTGAGAACTATATGGTGATGTCTCAGACCAGGTTGTACACTCAGAAGACCCAGCCACATCAGCCAGGACCCGTGCAGTACCAGCGGATAGCACGGGTAGATGCAGGTCCATCCAGTTCGTCCGCAGCCGCAGCAGCACAGGCAGAGTCATCAGA